>NW_019091362.1:8526856-8553571 GCF_001949145.1 Acanthaster planci
TTTTGTGCTGGCGACCAACTATGTACACACTGAACCTGTGCATGTTTGTGTTCCATAAAGAAAACACATGCAAGTGAGTGACTGCGGACACTCGGGCATATTTGTGCTGTAAAACCAAAGGAGGGTTAAGGAAGAATTCCCTATTTTTTGGCACAAGGTTATTCATCACAAAGACCAACTGACCAACAAAGCCTTTAAATTGTTTTAAAATTCAGTACTTCTAATGCTAGTATTACTATAAGTGTTTAGGAAATTGGGGAACTTCATTTTGTGAGGGAAAACGGGGCACATTCTCGTTAGCACCCTGTTCCTATTATAAGGGAACAAATTCTACTTTTTCGAAACAACTTATCTAAACAAGTTGTTGGTGATGTCCTCTTTCACATCAGAAAGAACAGAGAACAGGGCTTTTGGTTTTGAGGGAAATTTTGGGGTAAAACGGCAGTGTACATGACCGCCCTGAAGAGCTGTGAAGGACAAATTAGCGAACGTAGTTTGGTTCCTTGACCTGGATTGAGTTTGTTTTGATGAATCCAAAATGCCCGAGTCGGGTAACCAGACGAAGCACAAAATGGCGTGATTTGACTGAGTGGTTGTCTTTTACAAAACTCAGGTAAAAAATTTGAAGTTTTTTGCTTAGGCCCTAAATATTGTCAAAATTTACCTAAACTAGGCCTGTCAGGATTGAGTAATAATTCATTAAGGTCAAAATGTTAGTTAGTTTGAGAAAGTGGACTTTGTTTCCTTATTGTAGGAACAGGGTGCTAATGGTGATGAACCCGGGAAAACAACTTTAACCCTACATAATACTACAAATTACTACCTGTAGTAAAATGTAGTAATCAGCACTGTCGCTTGTAAGAGGACATGACCTTATTGTTCTCTGAAGCCATAAAATACGATAAGACAATGTACCATACTGTGCTGTGGCACTATGAATGCATGGCTTTATTGTTCTCTGTACGAGTAACAATGGAAGTAACCTAACCAGAAGTAGTAATCTGTAGCGCTAGGTCCTTCAGGCTCAGACTATTACTTAGTATTTTGTAGTACTGAGTACTGTAAGCCAAATATGCTTGGTGGTTTGGGTTAAAAGCGTCAACAGGGGTATTGTAGCCCCACTAGTGTGGCACGGACTCTCGCTACTGCTCTATCCTTAGCCACACATCCGTACCCGCTATTTGCGTGTGGGCGTAGTGAAAAATTTCGGTGCACCCACTTATCATTGTGGGCGCAATTTCTTTTGCACACAGAAATGATCCTTAGCCTCTCCGCTCATCATCTTTAAAATAAGGTCATTGAACATTACTTGACCCCTCATTGTTTCGACAACTGTTCCGTGTCAAAAGAAATTGTGCCTACTATGATAAGTGAGTGCGCCAAAAATGTTCAGTACGCTGACACGAAATTGTGTATACGGATGTGTGGCTAAGGATGGAGCGGGAGTGAGAGTCCGTGCTAAACTAGTAGTAGTAGTGGGGCTAGGTTGAAAGACGGTTTAAATAGCTGGAAAGACAGGTTTGAAAAGTACAGCAAACTCTGTGGCGTTCGAGACACTCGAAACTATGACTGATGGTACAATATGGAATTCTTTCCGAACATTTACACTTTGGAGAAAACATTAACTCTAATCCCTAGGATGTATGTAAAATCAAATCGGAGGCTTGGGAGAAGTGTTAGGGCTACGTATCACCCGTACATGTACATAAAGGTATCAATTTTTGGAAGCTAACTAGCCATCAATTTGATTAAAATCAAGGAAAATAGCACATTTTTTAAATACTTAAATATGTATTCATTACAATAGGGTGCATATTAAACCGGCAGCTATTTTGTATTCGTCCAGATGGTAGTGATTATTTTCGAGTAATTTCTTCCACTCTCACCATTTTGACGGGTTTAGATGGGAAAAGGACGTATGAAGGCGCCCTCTTGAGATCACAAAACATTGATTGTGCGCCCTCTACTGCTACCGATTGAAACACTCAACCAAAAGGTAAACCTCGCGTGTTGGTGTACAGTACCTGCACTGTGCACACAGCTGTGTGCCCCCCCCTGGAAAAAAGGTGTAGCTACCAGACTCGTAATTTCATCTCTCATGGTGAAATTATTTGATCTATCGACAGGATGTATCGCAACGTGGCACCTTTTCCCGTTGCATGTTTAAGTAAATACAACGGTATCGGTTCACTTAGTTTGGTTATTTTTTCGTTTAGATTTTTAGTTTAGCTTTTTTCCCCCCTTCTTTGGTTTCAGAGCGGGGAGGGGGGGTGGATCCCCGGACCCCTGCGTCCACGCCTGGATAAGCCGTTTTGTCTTCTGAAATATGTAGTTTACCAAGTACATAAACCTTTTTGTTAAAGAAATCCACCAAAGAAAGGTAAATAAAATGTTGAGGACATCACTCGCTATCATTAGAACGATGCACTGTTTGGGCTGAGAACTTTCCTCAGTGAAACAACTAAGCGCCCTCTACTTCTTAAGAAATTATCATTGCTCAATGTTTTTTGCACCTAGCCAGAAACAAAGACACTTATAGGATACTCAATTTAAAAACAAGTGAGAAGTATGCATAATGCACTTTGCCTGGTTTATTCATTCATCTATATGGCAACATCATGGGTTTTGTCGTTTAGGAATTTTAATTATTTTTCGACCGACCGACCCTCCCTCAGTTGAAAAAAGATACGAGAACCGTAGAATAATAAAAGCATGCCCTTACCCACAGTGTCAGACATACAGGCGCCTTTTCTGACTACCGGGTATTTGCACAGAAAGTTCAGACTGTCGTAAAGGGGTGATCATGGTATTAAAAAGGAGGCCTGAATCCTGTAAGGGGATGAGTATAAGATGAATACCTCCGAAGGAACTGATATGCTGCACGTGGGCTCATTATAGGCCACTTGTAATGATATCGAATCCTTCAAAATGCTTCACTTCGTAACCTCTGCTGTTAATAAAAACAACAACTTTTGGTGTTATCAGATGACAGTGACACCCAAATGTGTTATTTTAACACCACTGGTGTAACTTTATACACTTACAATTGTTAGAATGCACTGGATGATGCTAATAGTAACACCAACAGTTTTGAAATAATACCCAAAATTTAACACCGGTGGAAAGTGTGGGAATAGTCCCTTGATAACATCGGACTTTTGCAGCGTTCCCTTCTCTCCAGTATTACTTTCTTGCAGCTTAGACACGTTCAGGTTTGAATGGGAAGTGTACGGTGCGGTGACAAGTCTTCAATGTGCGTCACGAGCCCACTGTACTTTGTGCGGGGTTCTTAAACTGCCGTGGCACGTGACAGGTTTTCGAATGGTGTGCAGTTCGACACGAACGACTAAATGTTTACAGGGCTTCCGTAAAGTTCAGGTAGCGCTATTTCAGGAGGGTGCAATAAAGTGAACGTGAATACTGTTATGTTGAGGATTGTCATGGACGGATCCTTGTTTCTACAGAGGTGCTAAAAACCTTGGTGGATTCAGCACGGCCAAGCAGAACCAAGATCCCGCGTCGGAACTGTCGGTATTTCAGTGCGTAGATCACCGGGTTGATGAACACGTTGGCTGCCACCAGTGCCACGGAGAAAACGTACAGGGACCCGTTGAAGTCCAGTGACCACCAAAGTTAAACATGAAGAAGATGATCTTGTTGGGCGTCCAGCACACCACGAAGGAGCAGAAAACGATGAGGAGCGCCTTGAAGACGTTCTTGCGGGCGCGCACGAGTGACCCGGCCCGGCCGTGCTACGGCGTAAGCCTAGATTGCCAGCCAGTTCAGCTGATGGCCCGACCTGATTAATGCTTCGCTTCAGTACCAGCGTGATGTGAATGTAAGCATACAGCATCACAGTAACTGGCACTGCGTACTCGGACAGAAAGAGTAACAAGCCAACGATTTGTGACCCAGCAACTATGAGGGAAACACACGAACCCATGCCGTCGGACCGTAAATATACCAAGTTGTAAATGGAGTCGACCAGGCCTAACATCCAGACAAGCACAATGATTAGCACCGCCTTCTGCCTGGTAAACAGGGCATGGTGTCTAAAGGGGAACACTATGGCTACATATCGCTCCAACGTCAGAGCGACAAGGCTGTAGGTAGAAGCAGCGAAGAACGCCCAGATGAAGAACTTGGAGTACCAGACCCGGCAGTACAGCTCACCGGCCAGTCCAGACGGGACCGGTTCCGGCCGTCCGGCGTTGGCTTCAACGAGCGTGAATACCGATCCCATGAAGTCGATCGCGGCCTGATTGAAGATGAACGCGTTGGTCAGCGTATGCATGGTGTGGACTCGTCCGATAACAACGCACCCCTGTCCGTTGCCAAGCAACCCGCGCTCGAGCGTGGATGAGACAGTTTGGATAACGCGCAGAGCAGCCGCTACGTCCATCACTGCACCGGAATTACATGCCAGGCTGTGACGCAAAGTGAGGGCACAAGAGCTTTTTATCATTGCATGCTGCTGCTCTGCCCATGCGCATCTGTCGTGAATAACATCACCGCCACAGATTTGATGCGTTCGATCAGTGTCCTATGAATAAAAAGAACTGACAAACATGAGGTTGTAGACCAGTGACCAAGCTACCTCAGACAACAACAAGTGCCCGCACTTTAAAAAAGCAGGAAAAATCTAGTCATCTCATCTTTCATTTTCTTTCAGTGTTTGGTAATTTAATATAAACGTAACATCAAAAATCATGGTTAACTTAAGATTAGAAAATTAAAATTTATTAGTGAACTGTGGGTATGCTACACCTCTACGAGTTTCATGTGACATGTAGGCATCATACGCGCGCGCATGGTATATGTAAAATCACGGCTGTGATTGGTCAGAACAAAACAGGGCGGGCTTAATGGATCAGTAATGAAACGATTTTTCCCGTGCACGAAATATTGTGAAACTTTTAAGTCTGTTAAACTCCTGCAATCGAATTGCGCCAAGTAGTGTTGAAAGGAATGCCCGCCTAAGTATAAACCGAAATGAATTTTGAA
Source organism: Acanthaster planci (assembly GCF_001949145.1). The sequence goes on from NW_019091362.1 coordinate 8,531,861, forward strand.
CGACAAAAAATGGAGAACAATGCAGAGATGTCTTAAACTATCAAACAGAAGGCCCGATGATTGTCCATGACAGCATAGTGTATACACTTTCTTTCACCATGTCACAATCGCTCATTACAAATGATTCAGAAACTCGATATGGCCTTTGTGAGAGCGAATACTCATCGTTTCCCAACTCAATACACGTACATCGAAAAAATAAGTCAAGAACATCTTAATTTTTTTTTAACATCAGAAGATTGAGAATTGATCCTTAAGGGTATGAAGAGTATAGTCATCTCCATTTACTGATTACATAATGACATCTAAAGGGACAAGAAACAACGAAAGCAAGAGGAAACGGTGGTTAACTTGGGCCGGAAGAGAACCAGACTTTTATTTGCCTCTAGGTGTGTTTTCAATTGCTCCATGAAACAGAATCTTAGGACTTTTGATGGGGAATAAACATTAACTTCGATATATATCCGATAAATGAGCAAAGTTTAAAAGTTGACATAAATTTGTCGATTTTTGGGTGGGGAGAATCGCGTGATTTTCCTCTTCTGCAATGTGCTCGCTACAAAATAATGGCTATCACATTATTTTTTCTGCTGTTGGGCATCGAAATTATGTGTAAATCGATTTACCAAAAACTGATGATAATCTGACTCTCAGTGTGTTATATTCCTCTCATTTTTTATTGGCCCGGCATATTTTTTTCTGTGTCCAATAAACTTCTATCTGTCCCGATCACCAAGGTCTATAGCCACAATGACTCAAACAGCCAGCCTTTGGTATTTCTTATGACGTAGGAAATAGAGCTTGGGTTTTGTTTGATGGTTCGCATACGTGTTTTATGTAAATGTCCATGAAAGGTGCGTGTCGCTGCTCCGAGTGCCATCGCTCTGAATGATCAGACTATCAAAATATTTTCCCTCTCCGTTCCTTGTTAAAGGTTAATTAATTGAATAACGGAGGCTGTCTTTGAAAAAGCCATGATGCGTCTGTTTTCTACGACAGACTTGACCTGGGATTCATGCTTTCCAATCAACACAGCCACTGTGAATTTCTATAAAGAACTTTGCTACGGGAGTTGCAAGACACTTGCCTAGAGCGTTTCCTTAATTGAAAAAAACCACAAGCGAAGAAGAAAAGAATTTTGTATTTAAAGGAACCATAGAAAAAAAAACAACAAAAACAAAACTAGCCAAAGGCAATCGAATAGGAAAATTAACAGAAAAACAAACAAAATACAAAGCTGTTTCGCCTCGAAATCGAACTGGGATGACGATTGTCCAAGTCGCACGCAACCTCAATTTTCTGCCACCAAAGCTTGTATGTTCAGGGTGTCAGCAAGTAGAACATCACCTATGCACAAAAGAGTCAAAGTAAAAGCGCATTCCTCGAAAGAACTTGATTTGGAAGATGTGAAAATATACGAGAATTAGAATTAGAATTAGCAAGAGAGTTTGACTGAGGCACATACAGTCGTTTGTTACCTAGTTCCTTGCCGAAGACCTCGACTTCACACATGCTCAGTGGCATGCTGCTGCTCCTAATGAATACGTAGCGACCAGTCACGTCAGGCACGCAGTCAACCAATAGAGGGCGATGTTCCAGCAGATCCCCAAACGCGAGGGCGCCGCCACATGGCTCAGCCGAAAGCAAGAAAGCGTTGTCTACATCACTGACGACAACAGTTGCCCCAGTCATATCAGTCCCTGCATAGAGTAATGTCTTCATAACGTTAATGCTAAGCTGATAACATCCACACCCACGACTGACGAAAGTAATAACACATTTTGGACAACTAACTGACTCAAGGCGGTCATTGATGAAGCGTGTGATATGTAAAAAGGAAAGAACTCTTTGGCCGTGGCCACACTCTCAAGCAGTTACAAACAGTAGTTTGCTTCTAACATGCAAATTCTTGATTCTAGATTCGGATTTAAAAAGAAAGGAAAGAGGAAGTACAAATAATCCCATATGGCCCTATATTTTAAAATAAGTTGACTCTTAAAACCTTCACCTGCCCCGTAGAAACATACAACTAACAATGCAGTTTTACCATTGATTAAATAAATAAAAGTAATCAAAAAGGCAATGACGAGCATGTAAGAAGGCGTGCGTGAATTAAACAAAGAACTCTAAAAACTCACACTGCTGAGGGTCTGGGAATGGGCTGATGATTACCATAGTCACAGTGTGAAGGTCTCCCAGATCTACTCCCCACCAAGAATAGCTGTTATCGCCTAAGACACGGAAGATATGTCCACTTAATTGTTAGATTACACTCGCAAGCTACTCCTCCTGTAAAGGAACGCTATCACAATATTGGATTTTTCTTTTAGTTTTAACTATAATTTTCCTAGCCTCGTTTTGGGGATTGGAAAAATGAAAAGAGTTTACAAGAGTTTTGAATGTGAATATGTATTTAGGAGCAGGTTGTGTAATCGAAAAGGTGACTCTTTCATAAAAAAAAGAAAGAGTCACGTTTTTGAAAGTTATAGGCTTAATTTTCATGATTTGCTCTACGAATGCTATGTTTTGAATTTGAAATTTACTCAGTTAGTCAGCACTTCTTTATCCAAATTCTAATCTCTCTCCAGGTGCTAAGCACAAGAGAATATTAGGGGCCAAGTAAGTACTTTACCAGTTTGGCAGCACGTAAGATCCGCCCTATGAACGCCTATTTGACCGTCCACGCAATGCGAGGCGTTTCGGGTCAACACACTGCTTTGCCAGGTAGGCTGTCCCCTGAGCGTTGGATTTCTCCCTATATGGAAATTATCGGTGCAGTGGCGTAAATTTGTGCTGGAATTTGGGCGGATGGAGGATGGGAATTTGTAGGGGATGACATGCCCGGCTATGGAAATAATAAACGAGGGTGTGACACCATATGACATTATATGTAGGGGTGATGTTTATGATACAGATGTACATCTGTGATATGTATTACATTCAAGCAGAATCTTACATGAGAACCGAGGAATATTTATGGCTTCTAAAAAAAATCTTGTCAGCAAAGGTTAGATAAAATGTTAGCATCTTTCGTAAAAGTAGATTAGGGCTTTAGGTTTCTGTCGTTATAAATTAACAAAAATATTTGGAGTTGTTTTTTATTTTGGCTTTCACTGACAGACTACACGATAAAGTTTCATCCCATAAATATTCATCTCCGTATGAGACCGTCGAATTACATTTTTTTTCATGTACTTTAGATTTTCGGAAGTGACTAGTCAATTTTGGCAGGATAAATAAATTGATATGCTAGCAAAAAATTGTTTTCCAAAGGCCTGTTTCCGAGGTGGATATTTTAAAGAGACTGAACGGAAAAATGTTGCAAATTCTAACATTTCTGCACATTATTTTTCATCTCCAAGGGTTCCCGAAGCGTGCCACCAGGGGTGAACCTTCAGACTCTATACCGATAATCAGTTAATGACTTAGGCCGTGTCCGAAATGGGCTTCCAGGGCTACGGCTAGGTCTGTTGTCTACGCTTCTCCACGCATTTCCAATGGAGTGAAGACCTTGTTCTAGCTCTAGACAACAGATTCGGATGCAGCCTCAGTTTCAACGAAACCTGACCTACCTCCGTCTGCAACAGCATTAATGCCACAGAATCCTAGGGTACCGTACGCTCCGTCTATGCGCATGCTCAGGTACTGGGCCGATGGCAAATTGGCGCAGAAGAGGGTGAGACTGGTACCCTCCTCAGGTGGGTTTTGCACTGGTAACCCACACGGTGTTCCTTCATCAATTGATTGAGTGACACCGACACGAAATTGTGCACCAAACAGCTCGGTCTCTGCGCCGGTGATATAAACATTAATTAGCCGTTTAAAAAGTGGATGGATGTTTGGTACTACTAGATTAGACTTCAGGCTTTATAACAAAAATATCCAATCATCAATGACAAATATGTCTGTTTTTGGAAAAGCAGAAACGATGAGGGTTTTAATCTGCCAAAGTTACCCCGGTTGACGAATACTTACTTCCTTTTCCTGGTGCGCAACCCATGATGGTTATCTCCTCGATGGAAAACTCTTCTCCTAAATCAACCATCCACCACGGTTCAAATTCATAACCTACATAGTTGGGAATGATACAAGGGACGAAAACGATTACCACAGGAAACAGTATTGTGTATTCTGTGATCACATGATTTCCATATCACATTTGCTTACATTTCAGTCAATTTCCCGCTCGCGTTCACGAACGTTCCTGCTAGCTTACTTGCGCATTTGAAACATTTCCCAAAGCTGTCAGATCCCGGCGTGGAAGCTTGATTGAAATTTGACCGTCTGCTGATAATCTGTAAGCCTGTTTTGGTGATTTGGAGTGAAGGTCGACATTGTATGTCTTCGAATCAGTGTTCTTCGGTATCTATCAGGACGCTCACCCATGGACTTTATCGACGATATATGCCATTTTGGATCGTTTCCGCCCTAGATATTTTTCGTAGGACACCCTGTCCAAATTGGAAGGAGCCTGACCATTTTGCTGTAATTACAGCCGTAGCCTGTAAATTTTAGAAGCTTAAAAGGATGCATAACTTTTTTTGTTCATGAATGACTTGTTAGAGCAGAAGGACATGGTAAACTATAGATACAATTTGTTCCAAGTGGAGTATTACATCATCCTCGTTCCCAACGGTATTAAGTTGGAAAAACTGTCATAGGAATAGCTTGGATTTCGAATCAAGATGGCCGACTGGTGAAGAAGGCCAACACACGAATGAATAGTACCTGTGCTTGTTCTCGACGAGGAGTCTAAATCCACACCATACTCGCCAAGGGCAGGGCCTGCGGTTGAGCTCTGACTGACCGGTCGATCGCGGGACAAAAGACCTATTAATACACGAGTAAACCTGTTTATAGTGTAATTCGACAACAAGAAATTAGAAGCCATTACTGTGGTGGCACAACGTTCGTGGACATGTGGTATGCGCGCGTTACATGCCTCATCGACCAATAGGATGTCGCGATTTCCCAAATGCAAGCGCGAGTCAAGCTGAAAAATGTGCGTTAGTGTGGTGCCACCGCAGTTATGGCGTCTAATCGGACTAGGCTATGGTTGCACTACACCAAATAGGCGCCCATAGAGAACAGTGCAAAATCGGACCGAAATAGTGCCGACTGTTGACTCTCGTAAAGAGGTTGGCCTCCGTTTTTTCAATGGAAATTTAAGATTATGGCCAGAAGAGCACTTTTCGTTTCAATTTCATGGGGGTTAGCCACGACAAAAAATCTTTTTCTTCGCCTTTCAAGGAAGATACCCCCAAAATAGCCGTTAAACTAAGCGCTCATTTCTGAATGTAGCCGCCCGCCTCTATCCAAAATAGGCCCGCAATTTGGGACTTTTTGTGAAAGAAATACCCCGAACTGGAAACTATCAGTCCCAAATTCGGGATTTATAGAAATATTTCTATGGTCTGTCTTATTGTAAAAATCCCGTGTGATCAGAAAATAGTAATGAGCTCGCGCGCAGAAATACAACGATTTGGTGGAATGCACCCTATAAGATTTTGCCATACATGCCGAAATCATCTCTTATCAAAAGATTTATCAATATGCTCATGTGTACCTCCTATCTCAGACATCCCGTAGGCCTACCATTGGAGAAGCTCTCCATTTCTGATTTGACACACCTCAAAAAAATGAAATTGTAACGAGTTCACATGTAAGGCTTTTCCAAGATGTGATTCTTCATCTAGATTAACTCACCCCTGTCCGTCCAGTGCACTTTCCCTTTTCTCCCAAATGCTATCACCGGGAGGTTTCCTGTCAGCGACGTTTCTGACTCCTCCGAGCCGTCACCAGGGAGGGCCCATCTCAGCCAACCCTCGAAGGGATGCATTCCTCGAAACTCGGCCTGGATACCAAGTATCTCGCCCCTTCAAAAGAAGTCACAAGAAAAAGAAAAAAAAGAAGAACGGATTTCATAATCTGGATTTGGTTTTTATATCACATCCATTAAGGATGCCAGGGGGAATACTACATTGCGTCTGGGTTTTGCCGAAGACTTGTTTGTTTGTCTCAGTGACAAACAACTGAGTTATCGAGCGTATATCGACCACTGGCCTGATTATGAAGTCACAGAATTTAAAATGTGAAATCAGTTCGCCCTTCAGACTTAGGAAAAGCGCGGGGGCTCGGGTCATCGTTGTGAATCACCCGGAGTTGAGAGTCAAGACGAGGTAGCTCACAACCGAGTCCTTACAATGAGTCAGTCATACTGCACTCACACAGGGCTCGGAAATAAGAACCGCTCTATAAAGCCACGCGATTACATGCTGGTATTACAGGAACCTATGTATCGTGGATCCTGTCTTCAGGATTGAACTAACGCTATACCCTTGAGAAGCAAATTAAGTCCCTAATCCTTCTTGCGATTGGCCCGTCTATTAATTGAAGGAATATCATTTTAAGGCCGCAGTGACCACACCCATTGCCTCATCTTTAATATCTTAGTTCATGGATAACTGTATGAAAAAGGACCGACCCGTTTGCCAGCCAGTTCAAGCTGAAGATAGGGTCGTCATGCATGTCTGTCCAAGGGGAGCTCAGCAGTCGTGCGGGTGTGAACCAGGAGGTCGAATTACAGTCCCTCGCGTCAAAGAGCAAACTAAGATGTTGCCCTTTACTGGAGTTGCTTCCCAACGAGATTCTAACCTGGAATTCAAGTACTTGCTTTAAAAAGTTGCCACAGACCCAGTTTGTATGATATCATGATCCAATCCTTTTAGTAAGATATGATGTACAATACAGAATGTTCCAATGCATTAATGAAGCAACTAATTTTTTTTTACAAAGGCTCATGATGTTTTCGCGAGTTCGTAGATATGTATTTGTCATACAAAATGAAAACAACTTAACTGACTTATCTTTAATACGTACCAATGATTTTCAGTAACGTCGTTATATTAATAAATTTCGTGCATGTTTACAGGCAATGCTAGTATTGCACCATATTAGGCGAATATTTGCGGTAAGTGTTAAAAGACGTGTGCGGTAGCCTTTCATGATACCTCTTGTCTCGGGGGCAAACCTTTGAAAATGGCCTTCGGACTTAATGTGACACTCTTTGAGGACTGTCTTGTTGATTAACACAAAATTGATAGCCTGCTCATCTTACGATACTTCACTTGGCAATCGCAAGGGCGGATCCAGAGCCGATTTTGGGGGGAAGAGGGTAGTTTTGGGGGGAGGGCCAAAAATTTGGAAATTATTGCATAATGTTACCGCCTTTCTGCAGGGTGAGGCTCCATTTGCGGGCTTTTGACAGCAGTGGTGTAACTGCCCTTAGGAAAAAAAAAACACGTGGGCTCACGTGACCCTCAGAAATTTCACCCTAGCAATCCTACGAATAGTGATCACGCGTGTATCTAATCTCTGACATGGTTGAAAATCATATAATCGAAACCTTACCTCTGTTATGTTGGAGGATATCCACTGACCCAACACGTCACGGTCTCTCTCAATGGTGTTTGGTTTGCTGCGGTCGTAGTGGAGCAGCTGAATCCAAGTACTGCCAGGCGACGTCGGCGACGCAGAGGAGGTGCCCGGCACCCTGTGGAGTGTGGGATCTGGGCGAGTTGTTCCTAGAACAAGTTCCCTTGGGTTGACTGCAGGAGAGATATTCATTTAAAAACCAGAATTTCGCAAAACTTATTCTAAGTACCTCCCGAATCCTGAACACTTATACCAAACACCAAGCAAAACAGAGTCAAATTGGTTTTCACGCAATCGAAGAATTTGTTCTATTTTTTTTGTAAACTGAAATATCAGGCTGAAGGAGGGGGGGTCGGCTGAAAATGATCCACAAAAAATCGTATCATTCTTGATTTTATTTAAAGACTCACTTCTGAATAAAAATATGCATTTGCAAAAGAAAATCTGCTGGATGTGAAATTAGATTAGATAGGAAATACTATTTATGTGACACTATTTTGTCTGACAGTTTGATATGATAGAGATCGCAAAGCCATCAACGATGTGAAAGTCAAGTTGCAGTCCCCGTAATGCTACTCACACCAGAGTTGTGTCTGGAAGACAGTCACCGGCAAATTTGGTATGTGTGAATGCGCAAATGACTGACGCATGACAACTTTAATGCATTGGAATTCTATGAAGTAGCGTGTACAGAGTTATAACTGAGTTCTGAGTTGTCGAGTTGTCGTCGGAACATACGGGTTGCTCCTGACGCGGAGCACATTTTTCTCGGGACTGAAAAAGAGTGCCGACGAAATAAAAAGTAGAACTTTGTAAAGGTCCGATATCTGCAAGGGCCCCATGTTTTGGTCTATGCGAAATAATTCTCAAAGGCTGCCATGAGAACTATCACAAAGAGAACGTAGAGTGGCAGACACAAAGGTTCAAGAAGAGAACAGATGGAATACGCCGAGGTAGGAGAATGTCATGTCTGGTTTTTAACTTATAATTACGACTAATTTGAATCTTCATGGGCGGATGATATTACCGAACCTCGTCAATGTAAACGTTTTCAGACAATCATTGGTTTCGCTCAGTCCATGCAATTCATTGACAACTCAAGCAAAAAGCTGACGAAGAAAAAATTGACTTGTACAAACCACATTTAAAATGGCTCCTGATCTCTTCCGGGTCATCAGAGACAATAGGGTATTGTGTTTGCATGACGGGCTGGGTGCGATGCAGCACCGGTGCTGCGTTTAACCCACCCGGCAGAGTGACGGTACACTCACAGGGGTCCTTTACTCGAACTGTGATCCAGCGCGTACGCATATTTGTGTCAGGCTCGTTACCAAGGCTACAGACTCGGGCCTCAATAATGAATGCCGCAACTGTCAGAGAGAACAAAATGACAAATGAAAATAACAGTCAAATTTGATAGCAAGTATGCACAAAACGTGTAATTTACCAGCATTTGCAGCTGCAAAGGACCAACAAATAGGACAACTTTCTGAAGCCAAGGTAAAGATACAAATCAAGTCAATAAATATCGTGTCCACGCAAGCACAGACCTAGTTGGAAAACTCACCTACCAGGCCGCACGCTATCGACGTTAACGCCATTACATCATACATTGTATGCAGTGGACTGGATTTCCCTTCCAAGAAATCTAAATATAAAAACAAACATTGGAGAAGAGATTAATGGATTAGTTACAAGAGCTTTCAGTAAACAGCGTCTGCTCCACTTTGCACTTTCTGTAGCAAAAACTAAAAGAGACACTTTACATAAAGCCAGTAATCTTGAAAGAAACTCTTATCACGATCGCAAAGCATTCAGTAAATTGCTTCAACTCACCTGCCTGCTATACAAAATGTGTCAGTGTTGGAGCTCGTCTCATGTGTGTTGACTTCCACTGTCTTGGTATACCTTATTTTGTGTAAAGCAGGCCTTGAAATTGTGCCACTAACATTCTACCATTACCGCGACCTTTGTACGGCAGTACAATGTGAGGAATCGATAACTTTTTGTTTCATCCTTGGGGGTCTTTAGGCAAGAGCAAATCAGTTCCAGCCTTAGAATGAAACCTCGAGCCCAGCGGAGAATTGATTTCTTCTCTGCTAATTGTTGCTTCGAAGGTGATGCATTTAAGAGGGTTAAGCCTTGGGCTCACTCGGCATGGCAACGAATTCAACCAGTTTTTGTTAATGGCATCTTTTATCAGTGAGAAAGAATGTAAGATTTCAATACTAGTTAGACACAATTTAAAAATGTGATTCAACAAAGAACTCAGCTTATGGCGAAACTCGTTTGAGTCGCCTACCTGCAGCAAATTGTATGAGAATCCAACGTCCGTTATGTCAAAGTGAAGCGTTTCTGTTTTCAAAATAATAGACATTTCAAGTAAAAATTGGTGCTGGAATTTAAAATTCATTTAGAAATTTATTTTAAGCTTTAACACACTGTACAATAAAATAAAGTGTAATTCAGTATAACTGCATTGAAAAGGTAAATAAGGTTAATCATTATTCCAATGAGCCCCGAGCTGGACCAGAAAAGGAAAAAATTTTCTAAGCAACGAGACCCTCCTTTGGTCAAAACTGAACTTTGTTCGTTCAGAAACGACTGGAAAAAGCAAGCCTTACGGTCGCATAGCTAGCTACCCAAACAATGAACACTCCCGACCAACATGGCTCTTTTCAACCGATGAGGGGGTGCTTCTGCTCAACGCCGATAAATTCAGACGTATCTGCATCGTACGGTTGTAATACAATGCCATTTTAAATAAGTTTGATAATCCGTGGGGCACGGCGCTGAAAAATTTTAAATATTAGGTGTTGTCTTAATGATTTTCCAATTTTGTTTTGTTAGGCATTAGGCCTACGAGGGCGGATCTAAGTGTACATTTTCGGAAAAAATTTCACTTTCGTATAACCTTTATGGCTTATCTGAAGCGTGAAGCTAAATTATGGGGACTTAGGCATGCTCTAATTTGGACGGGGAGGAAGAGAGATGAAATACTCCCAAAGTCGTCCTTCTCTCTTTACGAGTAAAAGTACGTCACTTTTTGGGGGAAGGGGGGTGGCAACATTGCTCTTCCAAAGAAATCTCGAGGTACTGTTTGTGACAAAAACTAAAAGGCGTTTGAACAGATGAGGGTAAAATAGAGGGAAAAACGCTGGACACAACTACATTTTAAGAGCTGACAGATTTCTGCCAAGCATGCAGTCTTTGCCGAATTTCCAAATTTTCCTGCATGAAAATCCTCGCTGAGCTGTTCAAGAGATAGACAATACAATGAAACAGGGGACCTGTAGGATATTTACAAAAGGGTCCCTGGAAATAAAAACGTCCCCAGGGGTAATATCTTGTCAAATAGAATAGAATAAATCAGCAATACAATCTTTGGTCACGACAATATAGTCTCGTATTTGTGATTAAATTGGCCTGATATAGACGAACAATGACGCTGGGGGCAATGAAAAGGGTAATTTTACTTGGGCCTAACGTTTTGCTCGTCCATATTCCATGAGGCATAACCTGAGTTTGGATCCAGGAAGATCATTGTCGCAGACGACGATGTAACTCCTCAAGAAATAGAGAGTATCGGTCTACCATTCATCGACTATGTAGAGCGAGGAAGCCTTGTGAGGAAAGTCGTTAGTTGGCCTTTGTAGCATTAGATAGGCCGTGAAATTTTTATTGAGTCAGTTTTAAAGGTTAGATCCACGAGGCCGAAGCAAACCTTCAACTCAACTAGTGCTTAAATTGCTTGGTTGATTTATAGAGGTTATTTCTGGTAGAAAAATGAAGGTTTATGCAAACTCCAAAGTATTTGATAAACAGCCATTTTTCGTGACCATATCCTTGATAAGTAAGTTTTCGTGCACATTGCAATTTTGAGCCCTAATTCTTATGTGGATTTCGCTGAGCCATTACACAAAGACATGCGGCATTTTGTTTTATACAACATCAGGGGCGTAAATCCCACTGGTGGAGATATGTATCCTCCAACACTCTGATGGGGGGAGGGCGGTGGGCTATGGACTCATCCCCCATTTTCGGGGTATAAGAAAAGAAAAGGCGAATTTTGAGGAATTTTTCAAACTTCTCAACGACCAAAATGTATTCATTTACACTGAATTGGGAGGAAAACGAAAATTGCGCTATTCTTAGGTAAGATTCGGGCTTTTAAGCATAACGGTCTGAATCATAAACAGCGCCCCCTAGTGTTATATGGAGTCGCCCTCCCTCTCCGCTTTTTGAATTTCCATAGCCGGGGCTTTTTTTAAATTTATATTCATCCATTCCCCGGTCCGATCTCCGACACCAATTTACGCCACTGTACCACCCCTCGTGGCACAGTGCATTCAGTGTGTGTCTTCTCCTGAAATTATTCTGACCAATGCACTCATGATCATTATTTTACTACCGAAAAAGAAATCATTTGGGAATGGGGCCAGGCATGCAGGGCAGCAGAAACTTCGTGCGGTTGTCTTGGGACCACATGCTTGCGCAGCTCGTACCAAGACGTAACAGAAGGACTGGAGTCAACCTATGAGCTAGGAAGTTTAAATAACCGTGTTATTACGCTCGCACCATGTATTCAATACACAACCGACGGTAACACACCGTTTCAGAACGCGAATAGTTTACAGTGTAATTACATTTGGTAGTTTATTACGTTTGATCAGTAAATATATCCAAAAGTGAATCAAATACTCTGTCCAAAGTTAGAACTGTTCAATATTTACAATCCTGTTATATATCTCATAATTAAATAGAGCTCTGAAAATTTACAGAAATTATTGTTACAGAAGTTAATTATCATTTAAATTTATGCTGAATTTTAACATCACAAGGTGCAGTACATTATATATTTTCAGTGTAGCATAGCCATACCATACATCAAAACTACTATCAAATTTAATTATCATCAACTTCAATAGGAAAGCAGAGCTCTGATAGCTTAATGCCATGCATGCAAACAACAAATAACATTTTCGTAGAAATTACTCACACATTTTTTTAGAACTTTATAGGTTCTACCCGCCAATTTTCTGTCTGTTGATTACCCTTCCCATTTTGCTTGGCAAAGGCAAGATTGTTGTCGTATATGGTCCCCTGGCAAATTTAAACATCAAACGCACGCAGTCCAGTCCATCTTACATTATTCATTGCTGACGAGAGATTCAACTTCCATCAATGTTTGACATTATGTCAAATGTCTGAACACTGCACAGCAGGTGTGTAGTCTGATATCTACCAGCCAAAACCATTCAATGCACTTCCAAAACCTACTGTAAAACATCCTGCTGAACCGTATCGGGAGTGTTAGAAGACTACAGAAAGCAAATGGCAAAATTACAAGAGAAACAATGGACTAGGATGCGAGACCAAATAATTTTCTAAACGGATATCTCTTTATATTTAGAAAAACCTTCATCCCCTTGTTTTCTTTACCAGTAGTTTCTTTACTGACGAAGTGATTTGTTTACATTGTTTTCAAAGCTGGAGAAAGCGAGATTGAAATGAGACAAAAAGGAATAAATTTTAGATGGACAAGGAGATGACAGTATGCGAAATATAGTCCAACGGGCAAAGAAAGGGTCTACCGAACCCCATTAGAACCAAACAATTTCAACTGCATTAACCGAAAATTGTTACTTTAATAAAGAGTGAATGGAATTCGATAAAACAAAAACATTTTCTGTAAAGATATAACCAAATTTAGCAAACAGTTATACATTACGCTTTAGAATTATCACTCATGCAGTTAAAATACCTGTCAACGAGAGCGAAATTTTGCCGCAAACCGTTCGTGACGTCAAATTGGCTGCGCTTTCACATTCGCCTGAAGTATGAACCTGCCTTCAACAATCCCATTTGTGCAGTATTGCCCATCGGCTTCAAAAATGGGAGACTGAGATAAAATTCCTCACAAATGTGTTCACACAAACGAGATGACAAAAACGGGCTTCGTTAAGTCTGCCACCTTGCTAATTTTTTTCTGTGGAATTTTCCACAAATAGACTTTGAAAAAAACAATTATTGCATTCCAAACGGACCCCCTTTTATTCTGTCATGCCTTACCAAGGGAACCATTGTCACATACGAAGTTTGTTACAAAAATACTCTCTTTGAAAAATTACATTTAAGCGAGCATGACACTTAATTTTTTTCTTGTACATGCACAGCGACTGCAAATCTTACTTGGACAATAAACGTTAAAAGCGAAATTGCAAGAAGAAATTTTCCAGCAAAGATGAAAATCCAAACGAGTTTTCTGTGAGATTAATCGAAGCCAACAGACTCAAAGGTCTAGCTGTTTTCCGAATGGATTCCGTGTAAACAAACCTAAACCTGCACGAAAGGCTTTCAGGAGCAACTTCTTAATTGTTGCTGAAATAATATTATTTCAAATCACAAGTTAGAAAAGGGTGATTATTTCTGTTTTTGCCGAAGCTGTAAAGGGAAAAAACACTCGAGCCCACTGGACACGTTTCTTGACGAGACTGCACTATCTTCAAATGTAAAATTTCGTAAACTGTCACATTAGACCTACTTAAAATACAAATTGAACTAAGCTGAAACTTTTTGATGTTTTTCCTGTACAATACGCACCACAAATCTGTGAGATTTTTTCAAAAGGAAACAGCATCGATAAAAGATGATTTGATTATATTTCTTGATTATAAAAATTCCAGGACCAATTCTCGAAAATTGAACGATTTTTCAACCTTCCATGTGCCGGAAGAGGCACAAATGTAAACACTGTTGCAAAAATGGAGTTTCACGTGGGCACCGCAAGGGAAAAATTCGGAAGAGGGAATGGCAGCATTTTGTTCTCATCGGTCGGAGCCTTAGCCTGCAACCGCCGAGTCTGTTGTCTAGAGCTTGGTCTAGGTCTTAGCGCGTTCAGTCGTAGATAAGCAGGGACACGCTGACAACAGACGTAGCCGTAGCTCTGGAAGCCGGTTTCGGATACGGTCTTTTAGCTTTCTGATTGTTAATAGATATCATCTGCAGCGCCCTCTTCTGGGAAAACGTCTTCCACAAAGAGTTTTAACAATTGTTCTTTTCTGGTGTATTACAATGACCCAGTTCGGTATTCTAACAGCGCATACCCATCACGGGTATTCGGTAACAGCTACGCGCGCGATAGTCTGTCCTATCAGCGCAGCCATACGCTGACTCGCGTGCGCTGTGTTCCCGAAAGACCCTGGCCTTTTGAAATACCGACCTGGCTCATTGTTTCTGCCGAAATGTATAGACCCCTGCCACTTTTTAACAAACACACATTTAGTGGATAATCGAATAATTCATTCTGGGAGACGTGAAACGGCTGCGGCATCTGCAGCCACTGTACACAGGCTAGGCGTGGTCACAGGTCACAGTCGGTAGATTAGTTTATAAGACGCGGCTTTTCATAATCAGCAAGGGGTTTTGTTATCAATCTTCAGTCAGGATCGTCTATTGGGATATAATGCTTGGGATATGGTATCTATTTATATCAGTGTTCACGTGGAGTGGACGATTTTATTTGTGGCATACAGATGAACAACGTTCGAGGCCGTGAGGATTTCCAGTCCATTTACTCAACTTCCTTTCCGTCTCCGGCATGGTCCGATTTTAAACGCCTGAATGAATTTTCATCAATTCACAATAGTATACAGGCGTAAAAACGGCGTCGTTGACAGAGACAAAGCCCGAGACACGGGCACGAAACCGAGATTTCGACCACCCCACGGCCACAAACTACCTGTTCTAGACACAGATTGGCATCGAGGATGGCCGACCGAAAAGAATTATGGGACACTGGCAAGTATTTGTTGATTTCCCGTGCTTTTCTTATATCACAGGAAACCTTAGAAGATATTAAATGGGTTACAATGGATGGCCTTTATATACTTGGAAAAATGGAACTGCCCAGGGATGGATTATCCAATAGGCACAGCAGGTCCTGAAAGCCTTGGACCTACAAAAAGTCGGAAGCCTGAGAGAAAACGAGCGTCACTCTCTTTGGGACTCTCTACTACGTACCTTGGTACTGCTTATATAGCATCCACATGGAAAACGGGGCTCCTGCTCTATGAAATACTGATGCCTATAAGGTCTATGTGGAACACTTAATCCGGCCTTGAAACCGCTCACTCTTTCTGAACAGACCGTTCTTGTTTCTCTCGTCTGCATTGACACGAATGGGTTGGTGGTGATATCTAGCCTGTAACTGGAACGCTATCCAATGGATGTCTCGTTTTGCAGAGTTCCTAATTACCCCAGGCAGGTCACCTGCGTCAATCCTGCAGCGTGTGCCACATGGCCACCGGTTTCCTAGGGGACTGGGTCATGTCGTTCCAGTGTGTCTTGCCGAGTCCCGAGCACTCCTCGCCCACCAAGACCATGCCCATCTTGCCGCTCTGGCCAAGAAGATCATAGTCCACCACCATTATCTGTGGGGGAAACGATTGTAAACCATTCACGCGAAAAATCAATCCATACAGTCTGCGCTTATTCGACTCCGAGGTACACAATTACCTTCTTAAACTACCAGACCTGAATGACAGTATTCGGAGAAACCTTAGTTCTTCAACTATTTCAATAACTTTTGCTGGCCTTAAAATCCATTCAACCATAGCTACCAATTTCATCCTCGTTTTATGTCAGCACATTACAGCGAGAAATACAAAATAGGTCAAGGAGAACCAATATGAAGGATGGTAACGAGAATGCAATTCAACTATCCAAGGTATCGTGTCTTCTTCAAGGCTGTAAATAACAGAATTTGTTAAATTACCTCCAAGCAACAGGTTTTAAGAGCAGACGCCGGCACGTTGAAGATGATGGCTTCGTTCCACACCGGATCGCACGAGTTCTTTTTAACTGTCGTCTTCTTCTTCTTGAATCTTTTGCCTCCTTGTATGAGAGTTACCTTGACGAATGGATCTGAACGCCAATGACAATAACAAATCACACGAGTTCATCCTTTGGTGCAATTTTAACGGCTCAATGATGCCTTTTTATAAATAGAGACATTGCTGCCGCAAGAAAGCTATTTCGTTCGGTGAAAGCAAGATCCAAAATGGTGATCATATCAGGAAGCGAATGACTTGACCACGACTGGAAACAACACTTGTTCATCGGTATTTATCCCAGGAGGGCGCTTTGAAGCCTTCTTGAGCTTAACGGCTGTGCATACCAGCGAACGCATGTTCGTGAAGGAACAAATATTTGCTGCTAACAGCGCCCTCAAAAGCCTGATCTACAGCAGCAACTGACAGCGAAGACATAGCACTTGCTCCGACTGCTCTTACAGAGCGCTGGAAAGGACAGCTGTTTTAGGAAGCATGCCGTCATTTTGTCCAGCACCCATCGACACTTTCACGTGGGCATGACACTGGATGAAATGCATTGATAGGATGCAGTTAACCCACGGTTAATGCTGTGCGCGACTGTAACTACTTCCTTCAGAGAATTTTGTGAAGGGCATTAGTGAGCGCCCTCAATGGCAGTGGGAATGGACGGGCAATGTGATGACGTTCGCTCGTCCCCGGCTTCGGGTTTTTCTTTTTAATTACCCAAGTGTCTGGGGGTACACTATGTACTTAACCGTTGGGTTCCCCCAGCATGTTTAGTCAAAAGAATCTCGCACCCTCAGCCCGCCTCTTTCGCAAAATTATGTTGAGGAATATGTGGCTTGCTTCCTTAAACACCTACACTCAAGGCGTTCGTGGCATGCACACATGCAAAAGTCGACCACTGTTCAAACAAATTCTACCCAATGACAGTTTGAGAAAATTACGTCATGCACCTTAAGAATTAGCCTATGCCTATCCCAGTACCACACATGGCCGGTGAGTAAGGGCCAGTTTCGTTCATGGTCAGCAGGATATAGGAAGTATAATATGTATTTTCTATTTACCAGCACTACCACTGATGTCCATGGTTTTCAAATTCCGCGCCTTCATGATGACAATCGTCAGGCGCTCTGCCGTCGGAAGATAGCTGAGAGAGAACAGCAGATCACCTAAACTGCCGTGCCTCTGGAAAGGAAGGAATGCATCCTTATGAATTGATAAAGCGTCTGTTGCTACATGTACCGAGAAGTGTACGGGTATAATTGTGCACCCATGCACATATGGCAATCTAAATACGCTTGATCACTTGCAGGGAACGGTGAATAATTTAGGACGTCCAAGTTATAAATAACATCCTTTCGTGGATCTACATATGTATTTAAATTTAGGGCAAGGGTTCACGCCTGTGATGTATTTTCGTCTCGGTCAGTTTGAGCAGGTCTGTGTATTCAAATCGTGCACCACGAAATGACTTTATGACCATATGCATGCATGCAGAGACACAAGGCAAATATACTCACCGCCTGGGGATCCTCTAGGTCGCTCCAGACATCGACTTCCCGAGACACGTCCAAGTCGGCCAGGGTGATGGACACTTCCCCGATGGCATCGTGTCTGGAGAACTTGTCAAAGTCGTAGACGTTCATCCGCAACGTCTTGGCCTGGGTCTCTTCAAATGTCATGGGGAACTTAAACCTCTCGTTGAATGTGGGATTCAGAGTTTTCCTCTGAGGAAAACAAGACGGACAAGTAAATTGACACTGAGCTGCTAACGCAGAGTTATGAGCGATTTCCCTGACCCGGGGATGTTCTACAGGCTGTCAAGGCAGGAAATGGAATTGACACCTTGGATTGTTAGAAACGTTCGAAACTCAGTTCTTTGCCAGAGGAAATGGCATATGCCTACACTTTGAAGATTTTTCCTGTTGGTATTCAGGATTGAGATTAGTGGATCAAAAGAAATCCGTGAAAAAAATAGCAAAAAGGTTGCTACAGTGACAACAATTTGGCCTTTTTAGGGCTTTTAATAACTAACACGCCTTGAGTGGCATGAAGTCTCTCCAAAATGGACATTTCGATGTGAACGTTCCATGCACACGATTTTCCAAACCTCAATAATGGAGCCTCCAGAAATCCAGATGTGTTGGGTTTAAGAGTCTCAAATCTGGGAAACTCATGTGAGATCACGCCCCTTCGGTTGTGCATAACCGGCAGCATCAGCCAAAGAACTCATCTCCGGAGATAAATTTGGTCAGCCCTTGTGCGAAATGCATCTAACAGGTCGGCTCATGAATCTTTTATGGAGGACGATGTTGTATATTTACTTGTATGGAAATTTCATTCACTCTCAGCATGATTTTGCAACTCTCCGCCTATATGGAGTTATATATAACTCATTATTTATGAGTTCGTTGACTTAAGATGCATGCATTAGACAGAAACCGAACTTTGAATGAAGATTAACAATGGATAAAGATTAAGAAATGGGCAACAGACCTTATTCGTGGCAAAGCCATTTTCGATCCTGTTCCCCGAATCTTTCACATTCAATATAATCTGTTAAATGGGGGTGGTACCAGACTATTTTGGGTTCAAGGGCCGTTTTCCAATACTCGACTTGGGCTCCGTCTCAGGCTTAAATGTTTAATTGCTTTTATTTTTACTCTCAGGTTCCCACAGTGAAAAGTTAACCTCACTTTCAAGATGGCCGACTCATAAATAGAGTCTACTGGAGAGTTTCATATTCACGACCTCTGTGACAGACATAATGGGTGCGTTCGCGCGGTTACTCCTGTCAACATGAGTAGGATGCGTGTGCATTACACTCGGGTGCAGGAGTATACTCCACCTCTAGCGAGAGCATACTCTCGCTGACCCGCGGGTCGTACTCCAGCCGTTCGAGTGCCCAGGAGTAACACGAGTAGCTCGATCGGACGCAAACAATACGAGCGTACACCAACTGGCAAGAACGAGGTGAGCAACATGAAGCTTTAACAGAGTGAGGTCCGGAGATCGCTTAAATAGGGACACCCGGCAAATCTCAGGGCCCAAAATTTAGAATCCATACTCTTTTGAGCAATACAGGGCTTTCAGCAATTTTAAATTTTTTTTCTTCTCAAATTTTCCAATACCTTACAGAAGAAACATACGGCGACAGTTAGGGAAGACACCAGGCCTGGAGGCAATCCCTTTATCTCGGTTCATGCTTGAACAGGACAAAATAAGCGGCATGTGACTTGGACACAGAAGTGTTGTATCCCAACGAAATAATATACGGGAATCCTTTAAAAAAACTCTCGACTTCAATTCCCAACTTTAAAGAAAAGGGGGAAAGCATACATGATAATTTCACTCAAATTGCCGGTTGTGTCCAACCCCCCCCCCCAAAAAAAAAGGCTCATCAATAACCTGTGGATATGGACCTGACATTTGTCGATATTCACGGTCGTCTTTAAAAGATTTCGCAACAAAAGCCTTCAAAACCTCTTTTTCTTCGTCTGATGTTCAAGCAAAGCTAATTTGGCACCGGTTCCTGACACAAACGCACACATACTCTGGGCAATCTATGCCGATACACAGCCTAGCCCTAGCCCTAGAAAGCTTTACAGAAAGGCAACTTAGGGGCGTGTCGTAGGGCAGATGCTGCACGTACCTGAACGTTTGACTGTTTAATCCTCTTGTCACGGTCTGGTTCTAAGGACAGTTTGACATACGGATCGCTTGTCCCGCCGAAATCCATTGCAGGAAGATCCTCAGCTGTACCAAAGCAGCAAAACACGTCACACGTATAAACATATCAAACGTTTATCTTTTTAGGTGGCGTAGAAATAACAGCAATTTTAATTCCACACTCTAAAAATTCCTGGGTCAGATTGACCCAGGATTGGGTCCCATTCGGCATGACCCTTTTCCAGGTCAAAGTTTGACCCAGAAAGGGTCAAATATGACCCGAAAGGGGGTCATATTTTTACCCACAAAAGGGTCACACCGAATGGTATCCAATTCTGGGTCAATCTGACCTGGAGTTTTTAGAGTGCATACTTTATGCTAACACCCTGCGCTGGCTGTAAAAAAATTTCAGAAAAGATGATTCCGGATCCGCCCTTAACAATAAGGGAACCCGGTAATAAGTTGCTATTAAAGGCATCCAGACAACGTTTATCAGATTGTGATCACATTCAACATACGTTATGTAGTCTCAAATCGTGCCACAGGTTGTTCAAAATTAAAGAAGGCAAAGTTTTAATCTTCAGTTCTCTTCGGCCCGTTATTTGAGAAGCGACTTGGTGTTGACTGGATCACTACCATAGGCCTACGTACCTTCGATGAGTCGCACCACAAAATCCGACGTGTTGAAGTCGTACTTGAGCTTGACGTGCAAGCGTCCGCGGTTGCATTTCTTCTTGGCCGTGTCGGCGCCACCCTCGGCCTCAGCGCCCTTCAGCACCACCACCTCGTTGGTCCGCGCGTAGAGCTCCGGCTGGACTGCGCCGATGTCCGACTCGAACGACCCGCCGATGCTGGATTCGCTCGTCAGGCTGCGCCGGTCCGCCTCGCTGGGCGGTCCCAGCGAGTGCCGGGAGTGCGAGAGCTGGCGGAGGTCGGGCCGCGAGGACCCCAGGGGGGTCTGAGTCTGCATGGCGACCACGCCCGGCTGGACGGGCACTCTCTCCGATGGGATGTAAAACTCCTGTAGGTTTGATAAGCACACGAAATTAAGCAAGGCTTGGTAGAATCAAGGCCCTTTATAAAGTAGTGACCTCTTGAGAACGCCATTTAAGTTCCAAAGTTCTCCCCAAAGGCGCCCATTAGGGAAATTAGATGCATATTTGCGCGGGCAACAATACGAGCGAGTCGTAATAGTGCGCCCCCAATAGTTTGCAACGCCTAGGCCAATCACGATGCGCGAATTTTGTCGACCCAAGGTGCGTTTGGAAAGGGTTGACAGAGTTCGCGCGTTGTGATTGGCCAACGTGTTGCAAACTCTTGGAGGCGCACTATTGTGAATCGCCCGTATTCAGTTATCTTTGATTGCCCTTTTGCTGTTTTTCGATCGACTGGTGCATTCCCACGCAAAGCAGCCTACACTTCGGAAAAATGCATCTTAAGTGAGACGTCGTTTCTGGAGTCTGAAGTTTGCGCTACTCTCTATACACAGCTCTGGGTAGAACCACAGCTGCATCCAGAGAGACTTTGGCTGTTGTTAATGTGTGCAGTACAGCCTCCGACTATTGGGTGCTAACTGTCCATGTGCACTGGCGTATAATCCACCATTTTGGTTCCAGCGAGTGAGACACTCTTGTCGCAACTCTCTCTATAAACAGCTCAGTAGAACGATGCAAGAGCGCCCCAGTATTATAATGAAAGAAGAAAAGGAGGAGAGAGAGAGAGAGAGAGAGAGAGAGAGAGAGAGAGAGAGAGAGAGAGAGAGAGAGAGAGA
>NW_019091362.1:8553586-8664123 GCF_001949145.1 Acanthaster planci
AGAGAGAGAGAGAGAGAGAGAGAGAGAGAGAGAGAGAGAGAGAGAGAAGAAGAAAATTTCAAAAAGCTGGCTGTGCTGTGTGCCTAATTTCCCCAAACATTATATATAAAATATACTTTTAAACAAGTACTTCGAAGAAAGCGAATGAAATGCGTCTCCCTCACAGTGTGGACAGAAAATTTAATTTAATTTTCGACGACAAATACCCCCTCAAAAAAATATATGTATAAATAAAAAAAAAGATCGAAGCTACATCGATTTAGTCCAATGATTTGATTTTCCACGTTACCCATACCAATTGTTTGCCGCTGTATGCGTAAAGCATCGTGATTTGCAGTAAAAGCATTGATTGGTTACAAAGAGAGGCGGCAATGAAACAAGAAACCATTTCAGTGAAACTTAAACATTTTGCTGCAAAGCAAACCTGAGCCGAGTTTCCCTTTCTTGAGTAATAAGGCCGTTTTTTTGTAAGTAAAATAAAAAGAATATCAAATAAATCACTAGTAAGAGCAATAAAAATTCTTCACCTCAATAATCAACAGGAATTAAAAAAATGTAGCAGGGAAGAAGCGAAAGGTTTAAAGATTTATACTACTGATAAATCAAGGCCTCTTTAAAGAAAAATAAAATGTCGCTGGAGGACATATGATCATCTTCCTGTATGAGGGAGAGGAAGATTTACCTCGGAGCGTGTTTCAATTAAACCTCTACATTTCTCCATATCATTGCCACATAATTCCTACCGGATGGTGCGCTGCGCGTTTCGCTTGGCGCCAAATTAATTGAAGATTTACGAAGACGGTACAGGGACGTGGCAACGTAAAACCCGAACAGACGAGACAGGGAAGTGCAAGTGTAAAAACAAACATAACTGCTCCTCGATGGAAAATCCCCGGGGGAGGTATAGAATTCGAAACGATTTGAATTGCTTTGGAATTCTCTCCCAGGATTTCCTAGAATGGAGCTTTTGCTCTCTCCAAGATTTTGAAATTCGTTGTGATGATTTTATTGATGTAACTTAAGGCGTCACTCCAAGTGGAAACCTACTATCCAGCTAAGATAAACTGTGAAAGATTTATATATGTATTAGTACGTACAACCGGTTGTTGCATGGAACATGGCGGCATCCATGTACGTTCTTTCACAGTAAACTTGGAAAGCTGGGCTGAATTCTTTTCTGTTTAAAAAGGAACATTCATTTTTTTGCTATGGAAAATGATTATTGCTAATTTTGTAAAACTTCCCATTGTCTCCGGCTTTGTGAGCCATCTCGGTATCTTTTGCGACTGTTCAAAAATAAAAATCTCGCGAGTTTTTCCGTGTGTTTCTGTAAAACCCTAACGAGGAGGTGCTGTGTGATCCTGTTCCGGGAACAGCTTTCTTGGGGTGTTCCCGCCGTTCGAGGGCGAGAACAAGAAACCCATGTTAAGAACAGGCCGCCCGAACTCGAACTTAGTGAGAAGATAAATTACCACACCGTGATCGTACCAAGGCGTTGCCATTGGCAAACGAAAACATTTAAATAACGCTTCGCTGAGAGGAAGTGATAACCTCGCGGTCAGAGGTCGTGCACAATGTAGCCAATCACAGTGCAAAGCCATCAGCCCTTCCCAGCGACGAGCAAACCCACCAACGTGGTTCTTTTCAACCGATGAGGGGGTGCTTCTACTCAAGGAACTATGGTCTGCTGTGACTCAGCCCATTGCACTTTCGGTGTAAGCAAGCGCGAATGAGTACAGGGCCACATGATGTCTCCTCGCATTAGTCTTCACAAAGTCATAAACTATAACCTATCGTGGATAACGTACGCATAGCAGACATCTTAATAAAGGTTATTATGCATACGGCGGAATTAGAGGACAAGGACTTTGTATCACCAGGATAGGCTCAAGTAAACCTTCTGTACGGTCTTTGCCACTAAATTAAAATCATAAACATCCTCCAACGCACCAGCAATGCATAGACATGTAATAACCCCTTTGTGTGTTAATTCTCTCTCTCTCTCTCTCTCTCTTATTTTTTATTTTTTGCTTAATTTTAAAGATCATATACCATACCTGAGTTGGTTTTGCCATGGCTACCTTCTTCTGGGCCTCATGATCTTTATGCTTCTTCTTGCAGCTGGCACAGCAATTGGTGTACTTGTACAGAATCATAGGCACCACGACCATGAGCGCTACCCCAGCTCCACACACCACACCAATCACAACGGCCGCTACCATGGTCACTCTGTAAGGCCTGTCTCAGCTGCAACGGACAAAGAGATTGGGGAGAATAAAATGTCGTCAGTGGATCTTAGAGAGAGATACGAAATCCTGCTTGACGAGTTGTTCGCATCCTTGCTGTGCGACACGTTGCGTCGTCAATAACAAAAAGAAAAAAAATGTACGAACGGCAGCTGATGAACCGTGAGAGAAGAGATCAAAGAACAACGTCAGCTGAATTAACTTGTTCTGCCGGGTATTCATTTTGGAGATGCACACACAAACACACTCAGCAGAAATATAACTACAGCAGCTGCAGCAGAAAGACATGATATACGTAAAAATTATGACGAGTATTTTTTATGATGTGTACAAACAGTATAAACGAATCTGCTTAGGATCCTGACCCGCAGAAAAATTTCAGTAAAAAAGAATATCAATATAAGTCTATTGCAGTGACATTCAGATATGCAAGAAAAAAGCTGACTATTATTTCAGCCTGACTAGAGAAGAAACTGCAGACGGCTGTTGACTTCAACGGGAGCCGCCAAACCACGATAGGGCCACGGTAGGCTATGAAAAACACACGTTTGCAATTCTTGAAGCAGTCCTCACAGGAAACAGTCGTTAATTGGTCGACGATGACGCTGCAAACGTTCATACGAGACGGGCCAACAGTATTCTCACTCGCCAAATAATTTCCATTTTCTCCTCTTTCTCTTCTTTCCTTTCCCCTTGTCTTTACAGACGGCTTTATATTTTTTGCCCGAAGGGAGAAAACAAACCAACCAAGTCGGAGGATATGATCTGAACCTAAGGATAAACGTCTCGGTTTCTCCAACAAATAAAGCTCGGGGTGAGACTGTTTTGATAGCAAGCATGGGCGAGAGCGGTACGTTGCTGGCACTGACGTGCAGCAGGAAAGAGATGGGCGAACGATTGCAAAGAAGCAGCCGAAGAAGCCTCGCCGATTTGAAAATAATGTTATTTTAACCAGTTCCGGCATAAACGATGAATACCTTATTGAAACCAGCAATCGAATGCGACATGAAAAGCATGAAACCAAAAAGAAGAAAAAGAAAGAAGCTCAAACGTCATGGTGCAAACCATTTTTACAAGCCTCACATCATGACCTCTAAGACATGTGAAATACGAATTTTATCTAATAGTTACAGGTTAAAAACTGTCAAACTGAGAATGGAAAAAAGTCCTCTCTGTCTCTGTGGACGTCAAACAAGATTTTCTTTTGGAATGATGGCCACCAACGATAATTACTGTAACAAATGGCTCACAGTGTAATTTGATACGGTCGTTGCTGTTCCGTTTCTGATCCCTAGAATATGAAAAAAGGGCTACGTTATTATCTTGATGCGCCGAATTATAATCTCTGATATCGACTTACGATGTCACAAAAGTTAATGGGTGGTCTTCGGTTTCGCATTTTGAGTCACTATCTGGGCCGTTTCTGTTACGATCTACATTGTAATTTCTATGAACGAGATTCATATAGTTGCCTTTATGTTCTGCAGTGAATGATTGATGCCAATGGCTTCAATTTGAACTGATATCCAAGGATGGGAAACCTACTTTTGCTAAGAATTAGAAGGAGGTTAAAACCAGCATATAATGTTGCACGCACCGTGGTATTGACTATTGAGGCTTTGAGTAGAAGCCAGATAATATTAAAGCCCAAACCGTGGTTTTGCGCAACTCACGAGCATCTTCAGTTTCATGAATTCTTTTCCTCGGTACAGCCTTTCGCAGTCATTCGTGTCGGCAGTATATTGCAACCATTTGAATATAAGAAGGAAACCTCGCGAGTGAAAGCCTGCCCGTTAGTTTTTGATCACCAACATGCATCACACTCGGTGTGAATCTGTGATCGTTCGGTAGTTCCAACAGGAACGTGTGACGAGCCACGTCATAAACATGCATGATGATAACTATGTGGGTGTACTAACACCACAGAAAAACAACATCTCCCCTTGTACCAGTACCTTTTCATGGGCGCGAATAACAACAGTACCATAACACTGCCATTTGAATAAGTCGTGCCATAAAATGAATGTGGAGTTCCATTTAGGATTGTCTCCCAAATGGCTGCTCCACGCTCTTTCACTGACAGTTATACACCACAATATCGGTTCAGTGGATGCTGAGGTAACTTCTCTCCAGTAGACAACCAACTGGATGAGGGTCATGCACTATAACTTACAACCAAAGATCGTATAGCGCCGCCGTTAGGCGGCGCTATACGATCTTTGCTTACAACGTCCCGTGTAGATCGGGACATACAACACGACTGATATGTATCATATATCGTCACAACGTTGTACGCACAGCTAATTAATAGATATGGTGTGCACGATCAGTATCTTGGAAGTACACGTTGCTTCGCTTATCGATACTCTACACGTTTCGCCTTCGGTGCTTGTTGTATACGCACATGACATTTAGGCCTAGGCCTATGCTGTACGTCCATGCTATCAAATCAAGTATCGTATTGTACACCATGACAATTGATGTGCAAGTCGGGGAGACTGCGTTCCAACATTTCCCGCGTATTGGAGTTGCATCACATTTCGAGACCGTAGAATCACTCTGTGTCGAACACTAAATGAAAAGAAAAATTTAGAAATAAATTCATAATTCAGGGGAAAGGTCTCATCTACATATACGTTCAACTCTACATAATGCACCCTCTCGGTACATCAACTGCTGTGTTCTCATGAAAGACCGACCTCAACCATTAATATCGCCGAGTTTTGGACAGCTGTTAATCTTACTATTTGGGGCTGTGCCAGAAGGTAGTTTTTGAACAGCGGTAAAAAGCGTGAACATTTCTACTCTAAAAGTGCAGGTGTTAGATTATGCCATGCAGATAGCCAGGTTTGGTGACTCGTCCACTTTAATACGCCAGTTTGGTATTCCAACAGCACAAAATTATGCATTGTATCGATTTTACGACGTTGCAGTAAATGTGCATAAGTTCGTGGGAGACTTTAAAATCGAATCTTCACGGCTGCTGTTTTCCTTCCATTAAAAACGTCTGCAAGCGTAAACGTTGAAGAAAACAAAATACCGTAAATCATGGAGCTGCCTAAAGGTGTTGAAATCTTATATTTACTTCAAAGAAAGAGGTCTTTTATTTCGTTACTGCTTGCTATAATGTTGCACATACACGACAAACTGTTTATCCTGAAACGGTAATCGCCAAACTAGCTTTTAGTTTCGAGGGTAACGACAGTAGTGGTGCTCTTTAAATCACATGTACAGTTTGCTGTAACTGATGACAAAAATCACTACTTAGTCTTAGGATTTGAGCCTTTTTGACGAAGGCTTAAAGTATTCATTATAACACTTGATTCATGCAAAGAAGCAATCTGTACAGGAGAGGGAAGAATTTTTCTCCGATCATGTCACTTTAATATAATCAGAAACAGAGTCAAAATAATGGCATACAACAGCTGGTGGCTTGCAAAACCTCATTTAAAATGTAAATTCAACTAAAAAAAAGTTGAGGCATTTCAAATCCCATTTTGGAAATATCAGAGTCAAAGTGTGACGATGGATGACGTTTTTTTGCGATGTAAATTTAATGTACAGAGGCCAGTGGCGTATTCAGCTTTTGGTGTCGGGGGAATTGAAAAGCGAACGCGGCTTCGAGCTCATTCAACATGATGCTGGAGGAGACCAAATACTCAAAAACCTTGCTCATGGTCCCGACATCCTTACTTTTGTTTGCTGGCGTTGTTTTCTTAGGGTTTTTGATGTTAGTATTTGTCTATAGATAAATAGAATGTAATCGTTAGATTACATTCTTTCTTACTCTCCTAAGTATTTTTTTGCATAAAAAAACCCCAAAAAACAAACAAACAAACAAACAAACAAACAAACAAACACCCCAACAAACAAACAAACAAACAAACAAACAAACAAACAAACAAACAAACAAACAAACAAACAAACAAACAAACAAACAACCCCCCCAACAAACAAACAAACAAACAAACACCCCAACAACCCCCCCAAAAAAAACACCGCCCCCCGATGGATTCGCCACTGACTGGGGCTGACATTGAAGAGAGTCTGGGAATGGATACAAAGATCACATCGCACTGGTTTTTGTCGTGAACATCTAATGTAGACGATTCTGACTTCTTACTTATTTGAATTGCTCATATTCCAATCGACAGCTGGGGTAAACACTTGAAACTTGACACGATATGGGATCAATCTTCAGCTGGTGACCCTTGTCGAGCCACCGTGACGCTGGCCGAAGATAGCGTAAAATGCCAAAAGTGACCCACAGACGTTTTACGGGCGCTGCTCGCTGCCCGAGAACCGCAAGTAAGACGTAGTATGCAAATCTCCAACCCGCGATTAGCCATTCGTGAGCCTTTTAACTAGCGGGAGTGGGCCGCACAAGGCGCCAATAATTCCATTAAATCCCCGCGCCGTGTGCGCAAATTGCTACCTGCCGAATTATTGGACCCCAGAGATGGGTGTACCCACGGGGAACATCTTCAACAAGAGATGTCGTGGATAGAGAAATCACGACACACAAGCCCAGCGAGGTCTCAATCCCCAACATGAAGTGATGACAGGCAAATTAGGAATGGCCTATAAATTCAAAATACATCCGCAAAACGCAGAGTTTAATTTAATTTTTTGTACATAGTGAAAGAGGGCAATAGTAAATCTGCAAAGACTAAAAATGGCGATTGTAGGCCGCCGTGGTCATGTATTCAAAGGGGTTTGAAAAACGCTCGAACTCCATCCCTAGGCGACTGAAAGGAGGCATGAAATAGGATTTTGTGACTTGAATACATGTCGGTAATCTTTCTTGCAAAGTTAACATGAATTGCCACCTCCTCATAAGCAGTACCAGGGGAGAAACTCAGCCTCAGCATCTTGGCTTTTGTGCTAATGGAAATTTCCATACTCACGGGCCAAAGTGCGATGTCATTCAAGGCAGATCGGAAGTGTCTCTACAGCTTTGTGTGTAACACACTTTTCTACATTTTCCGGCAGTAAGTTCTGCTGTTCTGCTTATTCATTACGTTAAGCAGCTTGCTCGGACAATAGAAATAGCCAATTTTGCTTCAAAACCTCGCTGGCATGTAGTTCTAAGGACTCTTTTAGAATTTTTTTCTTTTACTCTGTTGACGAGTGCCTTGTATTACGAAAGCAAAATAACGCCCTCGAAAGGGTATTGACGAAAGAATTTTCTTAGAATGGGAAAACTACCACCTTCTTGTCTCTTCCAAAGAAAAGAAGTATTTGCATCTTGTTCTGTTGAAATAAATGGTAGGCCTAATGTGTATGAAACAACTTGAGCTGAATTTTAACTGCACGTTTCCTTTATTTAAAAAGTACAGAAAGCTTCCCAATTTTTGCACAACAAAAGCAGATTTTAAGAATCTGGCGGTTTACAAATATTATCCTGTACCTGTATGAGGGTGAAAGTGACGTAATGATTGTTCAGTGCCCTGTTGAAATACCCTCCTTATTGCTAGATACCCCAGGCCAGCCCCAACCCAGTGGTTGGCATGGTAACTGGCTGGGTGGAACGCAGCAATAACACAGAATGGATTTAAAAAATCCATTTGTATATGGCATCTTTTTCGCTATATTTCAAATTCAGTGTGCAATGTGTCACTGGTCCACCATCATGAAATTGTGTAGCAATGTAAAAAATACCCAATTATACCCGAATCACGAGGTATAGCAACAGTGGCTTTAGTATAGAAAATTCCAATTGTTATGTTCACGTGAATTTAAAGAACTCAGCGTACCACATTTTATTCAAATTTAATTCGCAAAAGGCTTATTATAAAAAGGATCGAGGTCGGTGTCAAATAATAATGAATTACTTTGTGTTGGTTAGACGTGCATCAGTGAAACACAATAAGGCCACCAAATGCACAAAACACACAGTCCATGGCATTGCACGAATGTTATATCCACACCAGTTCTGAATGGAGTAATTCGTTTAAGGTAATAAAACTAACAAGCCTGTTTAAGTTTCTTGGTTGTCTGCCCTTTTCGGCAAGCCCCGAATATTAGCTCAAGCAAACACGTTCACGACGATGGCAGGACCCGATCTATCGATTTTTCTACCTGCAGTTTCCGCTGGTCTGCACCCGGTTGGGCACGACCTGTTCACGCAGTGTCTATTAGCACAGGCTCACCATGCAGTCGGTGGTGTACTCGCTTATCCTAATACCAATACCAAGACAACGACATACGGAGCGACAAAGAACGCAGCACACATTTGTACATGCAATGAAACCGCTCAAACTCTTTGAACAGTATTGATCGAGGGTTTCATTTCTGTCACAAAAATCTTTCTGACGGGTTGGACAAGAACTACAGTCGCTTTCTGCACTTTATCCTCATAAATTGCCACACAAAGACACTCAAAAAGAATAGGCAAGTTTACATTATACGGTGGTCCAAATACCAACTGCCTTGGCATAATTTCCTTCAAGCCTTGCTTGAAGATTTAATCAAGCAACTATTGAGGTGATCTCACTTAATCTGTTAAATGGCAGTCGGTACTCTACTTTTGCTCGTGCAGCGAGGAGGAGTCCGCTTCCACCGTATGTCAGTGAAAGTGTTGTCCCTTACTCAACCAGTCGTTTCTAGACGGCAGTCCATTGCTTTTCTCTGCGTTAACTCAGAGTCTTATGTACATATATTGCAGCTGTTTTATAGAGTGGTTTTTTTTTAATCCACAATAATACCATGATATATAACCTACACGAATGATAATCTATGGTGCGATACATTTATTTGACAAGACAAGGGAAACCGAACCTCTCTGGGTGAGATGACTGGACGGCATTCATCTGGCTGCTGCTTCTGCCTTGAGAGGTCGACGATAGGTGATGCGAGAGCGTAGTGAAGGGTCCTCTCGCAAGAAACCCCCAACCTAACCCCAATGCCAAATATAATATGACGGGCTTTTAATGCGACCAATACATCAAACTGCGTTTACGACACTTCCTAGACAGGAGACTATGAGCCAAACCTTTCCTGGAAACGGCATCCCGTGAAGTAATGGAGGAGGCATGTCTGACTTCGGCAGTGATGATGATGCGATTGCCAGCTCCGGAGAGGACCATCCGTCGCAAAGCTGGCATGACCGGGTCACTAATGGAGTTCAGCCCGGCAGCTCAAACCGGAGGCGGATTCCTCCAAGGACTCAATAAAAGTGCCCTGGAGTGCGCTCTTCGGACACAATGTACAGTTGAACCCATGAGTGTTTTGGCGGCTGAATTTTAAATGGACTGGATCGTTATTCCCTCCCCCTCCCCATTTCACGTGAATTTTACAGTGATATCCAACTAGTTAGAATAAAATGCATATTCTGAAGTCATTAATCCAGACGTTAGGATGAATTTATTAGGATCACAGACCATAATTTCGGGCTGAAACTGAAGGAACAATTTTCAGTTTATCCGAGCAAATAAAGAAAGCAATTAAACAGCGTAGTGCAATCTCATTACAAGTGAACTTGTTGACAAAGGTCTTCTGTACTCTTTCCACGCGTAATGAGCAAACACACTTCAATAATTGATGGCGTTCTGATGATGGGATCATTTGAACTGTTCTCGCTGTAACACCTGGGTAAAATAAACCCCATTAATCTTTATCGTTCAAGTAAGTATCGACATAAACACACTTTTTCTGTGTTATAGCCGACACTGAAAAGCTCATGCCTGCTGTCGAGTTGACCAGGTCATTCCTGCATAATGCATACACCGGTGGCTGTTTTCGCGTTTCGATTTGACTTGGATGTTTCAAAAAGTGACGCGCTAATTTTCTGGCCAAATGAGCTGTTAATCTAACACTCTGAGTTGGTGCCGCAGAGGCTCCCGGGTGAGATGCTCGGCAACCCGGGATACGTAACATCGCCCGTAATTGGCTGGAGAGCGCTGACGTCATTGGGTTGACCCCGCAACCCTCAGTGACGTGCACCACTCAAGTAGAGTTCGTGTAACATGATCTGGCTATAGAGCAAAACTGGTCCCAAACAAAGCATGTCAGATTCTCGCCGCGCGGATCCGTACGCATGGGGATGATTTTCATTAGATTTACTTCGATCTGGCAGGAAAGCGGGTAAAAGATACAGGGGATGAAGGACGGATCCCATGGCAAGAGCCTTGAGGGTCTTTTCAATCCGAAGAAAACCTCCCCACAGTCCATCGGGCAGTCAACCGCTTGGAATAATTACGCTCGGTAGTGTTTCCCACTGTGCGTTCGAATAATACAGCGTCTTTTGTTGAGTTCTATGGATGCTTCATGGAAATAAGCCCATGAACTCAAGTGCTGTCGAACATCTGAAATGACTGTCCAACCCAAACCGGACGTTTATTTGAGCAAATCGATTTGAAAGATACACAATTTAAATAGTATTGCTGACCGCTTATTGAAAGTGTAAAACAAGAACAACCATAGCTGGGAAAACATTGTGAATGGCGATTGATTTTAGTGCAGGTTACTAACAGTTTGCATGAGTTGATTCTTGGAATGTACAAGTCGGAATGTCAACACTATTACCTTGAGTGGCATAACGCAAAATATTAAGAATGTGCAAGGTGTTATCAAGTAATTATTACCACAAAGAAAACTACAGGATAAACACAGAAATAAAAAGCACATTCTTTGTTTTACACATCGTTAACATATGCGGATATCATAGGCAGTACATCAGTAGGACTCCCTTCCCACTGAAAATCTATGAGGTAGATCATCACACAAACGTGCATATTTTACTTCTGCTTTCGCTGGAATTTTATATAGGCCTGACCGAAGATTCAACTATTCCATGGCTGGAAAGTCGAACATTCGAGTATGCAATTATTCGAATGGACTCAGCGGTACAAGGATTACAGACTGTGCAAGGAATGGGGGGGGGGGGTATGTACACGGAACCTGTACCACTGCACTTTAATACTACATATGTTTTTATTGCCTCGGGATCCTAGATCTCGCGATTACAACCAGGCCGTCGGCCCTTAATCCAATAATCTAAACAGTTCTGACCGATCGGGATTTGGCCACAGGGTAAAAGACTTTCCTGGGTGAGAAAGTACGGGGAGATTGAGAACAGCGGCCCCAGCCCATCGTGGGGCTTTCAGTGAATTCATAAAACGTGGCGCACAATGCCTTACTGGATGGACGTAATGGGTCAATACAATTCCCCCTCTGTGAACGGGCCTTATGGGAAATGCCACTGGAAAACTCCCCCTATCAAAACACGAGTGCCATCGATTGCTGGCTTGGTAAACACCAATCTCGGATATTAAAGCTGTGACCGTCTTCCTGGTTTTAATTCTTCACCGGTATACCCCCCGCAACGGACGGGTATTTACTTCTTTTCTCTTCTTTTAATTAAGACAGCGAACCTCTTCGTAGCATCAATCAGATGTTCCTCAGAAGCGGACGCGACCAACTTTTTTACTACGCGTCACAGGCAACACAACGCTGTGCGCATGCGCGTCAGTGTTTGCTGCCACCAAGCGTCTAGAAGAACCACATGACTGACTAGACGAGCCTTGCTCGCAACCCAACCCGTCGTCCTTACATGCAGTTCACTGGGATGGGCTATTGTTTGTTTTGTTGAGCACTCATTGGATAGAACCCATTTTAACAATAAGGCTATACGTCTTTTAATTTCTGCGTGCGCATGATCCTTGTGCACTGAATGTACATGCATCGATTAGGAGGGCAAGTAACCCACCTTCCATAGTCGGCATTCTGAATTGAAAGCGAGGTTAATTTTTTTTGGGGGGGGCTGACAAAAGAAAGCAATAAATAAAATTTCATCACATATCAATGTCATTTATACCGATGAACCACCCTCCTTGATATAGATCTATTCGCCTGATTATTCAGGACTAAATCCACTTAAAAGTTTACATGCCCAGTTTTATGATGAGCGTTCGGTGATCGGAAAATAACAGTGAGTAATGAAACAATTTCAGCTATCAGCGCACGACCTCCCACATGTAAACAATGCCACTGGAACTCATCACAGATTTGAAATTTTGTTTCGGATAGGATGGACGCTAGTGGACATGCTGTTGCAAAGTAATGTCACTTTCTATCCCCGGGAAAACCGATGGTCATTCGACTTTTTTGATTATTTTGATAAATGTGAAAGGTCATGTTGTCATTTCGGGGACGTCTATCGAAGACGGAGAAAATCGATTCCTCCTCCCTGCTTTTTTTCTTCAAGAGACAGGAGCGAGGTCCCCGAAGATCGGACAGGCAGAGGACCCACAGACCGCTTCAGTCACGTTTTGCGAATTGACATTTCTGAGGCCTCTCTGCTTGCTTAAGATTATTGGTGTTATTTCGAAGGCAGAGTGGGAAGAATCCACTGGGACATGACTTGGTGTAATATTTCAAGTTGGAACACACACCGACACCCCCTGAGAAAAGCCCCTGATTCAAACAGATATCAATATACCTGAAAGTTGTCACCTAATTTCTATCACTCTCAAAGGGAATGCATTTGAAAGTTCCAGACATAAATACCTTCATCCACAGGACAGATTCATGTAATGGTTGTCTGTGGCAGGTTGTTGTGGTAAGGCCTGACTTATTGTGCGTTATTGTGCAGTGAGTTCAAAACCACCAGAAACTGTAGTACGCAAAAACAAAAGTATACGATCGTCCTCAACAGACTGACTTCCATCGATATGAAGGCACTGATAAATCTTAAATGGGGTAGCATTTCGAAGTGTAGGGACGAATTTAAAAAATCCAGACAAAATCCAGAATGCGGATTCCTCACAGAAGGCTTTACCATTTTAATACAGCAAGCTTAGATGCTACTCTCCATATCAAAGTAGTTCACGTCAGTGTAATGGTAACCTCGAAATGAACCTGTCACGTTACATGGATACTAAATTACTATGCTGATGAAGCGGCTGCTCTGTTCATTCATTACTTCTCATGCCGGCACCACACGTTTGTGATGATTTTCTTGGCATCCATTGTCAATTAAACTGCAGCTGTTGTTTGTGATTTGCATATCGACTTCTGGTAGACAGCATTTGCCCAATGGGCACGTGAAGGTTCACTGTGCGCTGCATGAAATTTGGTGTGTGTGGCAGCCAAAGTTATTTACAAGAAATAAGTTTAGACAAACTCTGACCTTTACAAAGTGTGCTCGAAAATTAAGTAGAAAAGGCTGCATGATCGTATCCCGACAGTCCAATTAAGTCGTTGGAACCCCCTTGCTCAGTGTCGCATAGCTTCATCCTAAATGAACTTGCACATTGTTGTAGCAAATTCTTTTGCAAAACAAAACTGGCAAGTTTCAAAACTGTCAAGGCAATTATCAATATCAGTCACATCATGTTTCACTTCAAAGGCCAAACATGAAAGTCACAGAGATAAGCAATCGGTTTAAAGTAAAAATGCGCTAAAATAAGATTTTCAACTCGGGTTGTGATTTTGTCTGTAACAATTAGTGACAGAGAAATGCACGTGCTAACAAAATACAAAGTAATTTACCACCAAATTAACTGTTGTATATTTGTGTTAGAAAAATAAAACATCGAAAAGTTCATGTTATACTTTCAACCCGCTGACAAATAATTTGTCTTGTTAATTTCACTAATCCAATCACAAATCCATGGTGCCAACCCAAGTTTCGTGATCGCAGTGACTGGTACATCTTGCATCAGAAAAAAAAATAAGTCCAATCTGTTATGGCAAAACGATATACTATGTTTCATCGGCTATTGTATCAATAACATTGTCAATATCATTGATTCTTTTCAGTAAAAAGAAAAAGACCTCAGTGAAATTTCATCAAGCCTTTTCAGTGGTTTATCAGCGAGTGACTATTTACATGTAAAAATTCCATACATGAATCGGGAAACAGCAATATCATCGCTGCAACACAAAGCATAATTCCAGCCAGCCTTACGTCAGCTTCGTAGGAATAGCTTTATCACCAAAGAAATCTGGGCGAAACGATAGCAACGTCAGTGGACGAGTACTATCAGCTCTGGATGGAGCGACAATGTGGCTAATGCAGTCTACCTACCTTCAACTGCGTCCATTCCCCTGTCGACGCGAGTTGGCCTGTTTTACTGTGTGCTGACGGTTCTGACGGAGAGAGGGGAAAAACATCAACGGAAGCTGTCAACGCTCGCGTGCGTATCTCCCGAATCCCCAGAGAAAATTACTCAGCCAAGCAGCAAGGACAATAAATGCTGGGATTTTGATGACTGAGGTACGACGGTCCGAACTGTCTATCTCATTGTTGCTATGGCGCAGAATGAAGCAACGGTTCAACTCAAGTTCCGTTGAGAGATCCTCCAGCGCTCCCAAGCAAATAAGCAATATAGTAGCCTGGCAATGTGTGCGACATTGTAATAAAACAATGCGTTGCAGAAAAATAAACACTTATTCTTCCAATTTGTGGAACATCTATCACAACTACCTTATGGACGACTATAAGCGTTGGTAACAACAGACTAATTGAAACGAAAAGAATGTATTTTTTTCATCAAAATCAAAGCTTTGAAATTATGCTCAAGCACTGCATCCAAAAATTCATCGATAATTTTATCTCAGAACTTGGCACGAACGTAGACAATCACTTTTGAGTTGAATTAGCGATATTCGGGTGTGCCTGTTAAATTGTAAAGGTCAAATATTAAGTTAAAACTTGAACTGCCTAAATATAACCACGTCTGGAGTCTGTTTTCTTCACTGAGACATCTTTCATATAAGCCAGTGCTTTAAAACGACTTTCTCCAACTTCAACCACTGACATCTGAGTTGATAAAAATCTATCTTCCCCGGGCCTATTGCTGAGGTCCAAAAGGTCACTCCAGCGCTGCATAAGACGTATCAGCTTTTGTCTCAAAGATCGACGAGAAATGGGGGAGAGTGACTTCACAACGGAAGTTGAACAATATTATGAAATCGACTTTCAGTCTGATCAATGAACCACCTGCATGCGCATAAATATTTCAAATTAATATGCGCGCTAATCTGTAAAGAGGTGTTCATCTAGTCTTCATCTGATTTGGCTTGGCCGATCTACTCAATAACCGACTCCAACTTGAACAAAGGCACGGATAACATATCTTACTGTACAGCGTGCTGTACAACCCACTAGGTAGTACGGGGCTCTTCTACAAGAATTCGGCCTAAAATAAAAGCGCTGTAGCGTGAAAGAATGACATTGTTAGAATCCAAGTCTTTCCGCAATGGGTCTCTACGGATATCAAACACGTCCATTAATGTATTATTTTGTCTCGGTAAATCGGGCCGCGTACAATATCACAGCACCTGAATCAATACACCAGCTGCTGCACGTGACCTGCAGAATAAAAGCATAATGAGGCAAAACATACACAGGGTAACCTGTAACCATGGGTAGCGAATGTCTTCACCATCTCCAGCGAATTCTTGACAACTTACGGTGAATGAAGTTGAGGAGAATGATGTGCAGGATAGGACGAGAGATATGCAATGGCCCTCGAAATACCACGGCTGCTGATGCACACTCAATCCAATCATAATATTCCATAACGCACTCACAGAGCTAAGACCCATTAACACAGCTGGGTCGAAATTAAGGTGGGCATCAGTTCCAGAGAAAATTAAGGCAGATACACCCGAGCGATGAAAAAAAATAACATCATGAGATAACACGTCTTGCGAAATTCTTTAGCCCGTGTTTGCCACGAGGATTCTAGTTGCCTTGAAGGCTTCAAATAATGAATAGTACGAAATTTCGTCTGAGTTTTAGACTCAGTTTGTTTAATTTACAGTTAGAAACATCTGCAGCAGACAATACTAGGTGATAACAGCTTCGATCAAAGGATGGGGCTAACAATGGAAAATAAAAGTATTCCCCCATGGTTTAACGCTGAATTGCTTGCCGCTACTGGTCAGTGTTTGTGCGCGAGAAATACAACCAATAACAGCCCGTTACAGATGCGTAGCCCCAGACTCCTCAACTCCTTTTCCAGATCGAGGTGTAATTTGACAGGGTTTGCACTGACCTACATATTGATGAATGGTCTTGGAAGGGGCCGTGTTTAACGAGCGGCCTGTCATAAGAACTCTCCCTCGCCAAATCTCATGCTAATCACACGTTAAAGGGGCAGGCGACTGGTTTGAGAATGGATTTCCAAGGACATCGCCTCGGTTTTCCTGTCATAAGAACTCTCCCTCGCCAAATCTCATGCTAATCACATGTTAAAGGGGCAGGCGACGAGTTTGAGAATGGATTTCCAAGGACATCACCTCGGGCACTTTGCATCGCTCGGTATGATTAAACGTCATATCCCATGCCACCACAGCAGCCACAGCTTATCTCTGCCTTGACTATGTGTTTTTCACTTGTTTTTCTAAGGAAACTTTAGGACAAAACAAAGGAATCTTTGAACAGTCATTTGAATACAGCATAATCCGTGCACAATCTATTATAAACTACAGGGGCGCGCATGGGCCGGCTGAAGTAATGTCTGTAATGGTGTGACTTGCGTTTTATCGCTTATCACGTAATCATTCTGGGCCAAAGAAAAAAAGAAAAAAAAACCCCAAAAAACAACAAAACAAAACAAAACAAAACAAAAAACAACAACATTCAACACAATGGTATGACAAAAAATCCCTTCTTTTACAAAACATATACTGCGCGGCTATTTCATGTCTTTGTTCACTTACCGGGGAAACATATAACTCTCTCAGGCTCTCGCAGTTATTTAAGTTGCTGGTTCCTCTCGATGTCTATTGTCTACAATAGAAAATTCCACCGGTTGTTCAGCTGCGATTACATAATTAACAGATAAGGGCGACACGTTGAGATAAGTATGTCTGCTGCCACCAATCGCCCCGAAGGGCAATAACCCTTATGTATCCGTAGTCGAGGTCAACCGCCGTCTTGTATTTATGTGAGGTATGCACTGTTCTGCCATAAGAAACATATGAATGCATCACATTCAACTCGTGATGATGCCTCGCCAAATATCCTATGGCCTCGCCTTCCTTACCAGTGAACAAAAATAGGCCAGGTTGACTGCCTTTCTCCTTTCTGCATAATAATCCAGATAACAGTGGAGCCGTTCGTCAACTGCGAGATGTCGACCAACTGTGGCAGCCCAAAGGGAAGCCATCGCATAGTAATAGAGCGTCCTCTGCGGTTCATGCATGGACCCATTCCGAAGGATGCAAATACCGTCATAGCAGCACCGGCAACCGTTAATAAAATCACAATCGAGCAATTTACGAACTAGCCAACAGAAAAACGACTTGACAGTAGTTTTCGCGAGCAGATGTTTATGTATCTTGAAAAGCTCATCAGTGGTAATAAATCAGTTGTAACAATATGAGCCCTTTGACCTGTGAAGATTATGTCGTCATAACTTTAATAGAATTCGTTACAATTAGAGTTGTTTGTGCATCTTTTGGCATGTAAACACGAATCTTGTCCATGCAGCATTTTAACATCGAAGAATTACGCGTGACATACTCGTCCGGACAACACGCTTAAAAAACACACAACACACGAAATTATAATTTCTTTTCTCTTACTTTTACACAAAGAACCCCAAACAAAACAAATTACCGAAGAACACGGCTGCCTTACATTATCGCATTAAATTTAGATTTCCCGCTGACAAGTGGATCAAAATTTATCTTCAGAAGTCAGACTTCGGAATGGAAAAACGAAAGTGAAAACTGTATAAGGTATAACTTACAGCAGACTGCCCTCCAAAATCTGCAAATATTAACACGAAATGACTAGTAGCTATTGTTGAAAAATTAAAAAGCCACAATGTGTAATCCCGCAACAGCTGTTCCGAACCATAATTAATTGTGCATTATTAATGTGTCTCGACATATTGAAGTTCACGTTGCTGGTGAGATAAGATAAACATTGCAGATAGGGCAAGATAACTGTACATGACAAGTCCATGTGCCAGCAACACTTTAGAGTAAACACGTCCACTCGTGCGTTGAGAGAGAGGAAAAACAAGCATGGGCCATCGGGCAATTTAGTCAATGGAGAAACCGTTGCAATAGCGATTCATGCACAGAATAGGTGGTTCCAAGCCCACATGCAAAATAATTTGCTAAAGATGATGCGGTCTGTGAGTCAGTGAGGAGGTTTTTTAGACGCCAACATCTCTTCTGAGAGATAATCCGCACTTTTTGTCACCCTAAGATGGCGACACGTGAGACCCACTTTTGCCCCTGGTTACATCTCTTTTTACAGCCAAGCCGGACGCGAGCGTTAAATCTCCCCCTACTGTATCGCATACATCAAGTTGTCAAGTGCGAGAAGATGGTTAAAGAACAACCCGAATCGGAAGAGTGGCAGCTTTGACAACGAGGGAAACAGTGAGGGAAAAACAAGCAAAGACTATAGGATCAGGAAATGATGTGGTCGTCGAGCTATACGGTCAGCAACTTGGCGGGACAGTTTACTGTCACACTTCCGGAACGCTTCAAGCGAGAAGCATCAATTGGATTGAATGCACTGCATTGCGGAGCAACCCTTCAGTAGTATCAGACATGATTTTATGTTGACCTCAATGTCTGACAGGCAATCCACTATTAGTCGCCAGTTTGTACCGATGTCTGGTGGTACAGTTTTGAATAAATACAGCGACACGTGTGATCTCTTCTAAAGCTACATATCCTGAAAAGAGATATAACAGGAAGTCACAAGAAGACAATATAACAAAAACGAGTCAAAAAAGTTGGTCTATACTCAAAATAAAAATCAGCTTTTCCATGCTCACCAAAAATTTATACAAAATTGAAGTGTTTTTTTTAATACTGCATTTGGAATATTGACATTTTAATATTGATTTTATAATAATTTTTAGTAAATGTATTAAATTTCATAACATCTACCTAAAATTTCATTTTCAATATGAATTTTTCAATTATCATTTTAATTATACCGGAAGATTTATATTTAATGTAGGCCTATGGAAATTACTTCAAAGGGGAAAGAGATATAAAATGAACCAATTCGACTGAAAGTCAATACTGTTAGCAGATCCTTTAGCTTTACAAAATAAGGCGAAACCTAGATGGCTGCTTTGCAGATCCGTTCTAGCGAACTTGTGAATCCCTCAATTAGGTCCCCAAATGGATCCTTTCCAGAGTCACCGTTTTGTTGCTTGTCCGAAGGAACTCCATCAAGAAATAATTGCCACAATACCCTCTTGGAGGAACTGTATCCCTGAAACAGTTCCTCCTGATAGACATTTAAGCAGAAAATTCTCCAATTGCTTCACCACGAACCGCCCGTCCATTCCGACAAAGCATTTTCTCAAAGTGTGAGTTGGGCGTCACCTTTGGCTGTTTGGGCCAAGAGAAACAAGGCGACCTGTTGCCCGCCTGACGGGCGATTTCACTTCCTCCGAACCAGGTTAAGTATGCCCTCCCTGAATCAAATGTGACAAGAATTCCTATCTTGCAATGAAGAAACTCCGGAAAACCCTCAGTCAAGTGAAAGAGGCAAGGGGTTTCCCGGCTAAAAACCTCTCAAAAGAGAGAAAAAAACAAGACTTAAATTCTGATCATGTCTTTACTCAGGCTGCGCTCCAGCGTCTACCAAGCTAATTGGGTCAACGGGCCGGAAGAACAATTGGACAGAATGTTCGACAAAGTGGGATGTTAGTTGTCTATGTCTTTCGCTCGCTTTTTTTGTTTCTCAAGTATATGTTAAAGGTCAGTCGACAGATTCGCACGGTAAGCAGTAATACGCACCTGCGCCGGACGTTCAATTATGGAGGAAGATTTCGATAGGCATTTCTAAATACCGATAGAAGGTTACAAAGCAGGGGTTACGAACCGGCATTTATCTTGGTGAAACTCGGCAAAAGATGTGCCACAGGCGCTGTAAAACCGATGCTGGCCATTGGATTCATACAGTTTCGCACGAATGTCTCGTTCACCGCACCCACAAAGCCAGCCCTCGGGTATACCTCCTCAGCACTACCCTCATGTCTTACAATCGACGCTGTTTCGTTGGAGCCTTTACGTTTTGTTTGAATATGCTGATGAAAATACCTTCCTTTCTAGCATTACAATGCACAGTTTCCTGGCAAAATTCCCTGCAGCCCAATAAAGAGTGAATCTTCCCCCCCTCTGTAAACCGGCGGTAAATGTTTGAACAAAAGGAAGGTCCACACCCGGTTTTGTGCTCTTTATGCAATGCCACCACCATTCCATATTACAGGCGCTTTTCCACCTTGTGACCAGTCACGTGTGGTGAAAAGAACTGGACCACGTCGGAGCGGTGTTTAAGTCGGAGTGATTAAGTTCATAGTTTCCATGTGATCAGTCTGCATAAGGTATGTCTAGTTGACCAGCGCACAACCCATATACTTTCGTTTCCCTGACTGCTTCTTCTTTCTCTGCTCTTCATTTTCAAGATGAATGTGTAAACTTCGCGTTTGACGAGCGAGGGGATTTAGGTGGACAATTCCCGCAGACGGTCCAAAACACGATCAGCTCTGCTAACGTCACGTCAAGAGGGCCCTTTGATATTGTGGTCGTTCTTTAGAAGAGGTTTGTTCTAGTTTAACTATTTTGATGTAGACGGCACAATAAATGGAGGTAACCCTTCGTGAAACGTACCGTATTTTTACGGTCCACTGTTTAAAGTTTAAAGCAAAACGATGTATCTGATAGTTCCTGGTTGCTTAATACACAAAAACTGGCCTCGTTCTCGCGACCACGACTACTTGGCGAAGTTTGGACTCTAGTGGTAAAAACTACCGTCATTATGCACTGTACGCATCTCACACAAAAGACAATACCTTACAATACTGCTTTGATCTGTTGACATCCAAACTGTCCAGCTTGACAAGCAAAAGAAAAACGGCTTGAGA
Organism: Acanthaster planci; assembly: GCF_001949145.1. The sequence continues at coordinate 8,574,693 of NW_019091362.1, forward strand.
AAAAACATCAAGGCAATACCGTGTGTAGGCTAAACATTACAGTCTGACGCTTCAGTGCTCCTTGGTAAAAACGTACACATCATCCTACTCCGTTGCAATAGCCTCCACCCCTGGAACATAATAACCGTCCCGGGTGGCCCAATTTGAAAGATTTCAACCAGCGGCGCTTATTCAAATCATAAGTAAGAAATGGAACAGTGAGTTGATGGGTAGAGTATACGGACGACTGCGCGGGGGAGGTAACCAACCGTTAAAAGATTATGACTGCCGACAGACTGCTCCGGCTAGCCGCGCACCAGCGATATCCGAGCGAGAAAAATCATATCAAGATGGTTCGGTGACGGAGACGCGCTGTCGTCTGTCACTGCACTTGAAGTGAACAAGGCCAGTTCACTTGCAATTCTGGCGAACGAACGACGAAGGCGGTCTATTTTTCCTCATAAACATAGATTGTGCCTATGGTGGTGAGTGGGGGTATATATGGGCCTGGTGGGGAAGTTCTTCCTAAATTCAATATTCAGCGCTGTACGGCTTGATATACACTTCCACGTCAGACCGGTTCACCATTCCCTCCCGGCTACACACGCTTCGCATAACGAACGGAACAATGGCTGCAACATTCTGTCACTTTCCCCTGCAATGGTGCCTAACTCGGAATGATTTCCGTGCGCCTGTTTGAACGAACTCTATTAATCAACGTAGTAATAACGATAAGGATGCGTGATGCATGAGAGAAGACACCAGATGAAATACACAGTGGAATTGCTTTGAGTCATGGAAGGCGAGCACCGCGTCGACCGTCACCCGTGTACAAATTGTTTGGCAAGGCCCTCTGAAATCTGTTCTTTCAAAAAAGGACATTCACACTTGCGACTAGATGTGCAATTTAAAATGTTATTAAAGGAACTCGTCTGTCAGTGTAAATCCGTGGCACACGTTGCCTAATTTTGATTTTGCCTTAAGAGTTGAATGTTTTTACATTGTGACCTTTGTGACCTGCAAAGAAGGAAAGATTTCCCGCCAAAAAAAAGCCAATTGCTGGTGCCAAATGGCAACTTTAAACGTTTTGTTGAGTCGGTTGCTTCCGGAAAGCTCGATTTTATGACAGATTGATTGATGAGTACTTGATTGGTCGATTGACTGGAAATCCGTGTATTATGAATAATAATTAAATGAACAATTTGATCTCTGTCAAAACAGAAAGCAAACGGAGTGCCGTGTAGTCCAAAGCACTGATCTATGGAGTTGTTAACTTGGTTGCCAATGTTCATTGGAGCCCGATCGAGAATTTCCCCGTGTTCTTTTTTCCCATAGGGTTATTGTAAGGTTTTCGCCCATCCCGTGATCAGTATTTAATTAATACCTTGACTATTTAAATGTTCACATGTGTATGATATTTTAGTGGTCTGTATTTGTAAATATTAATGTTTGTCGGATTTGTCTATTTTACTTTTCGTTGTGAGTTTCTAACTATTTTGATCGCAGGGCCCCAATGGAAACCAGTTTGTAATTGTTTGGGCATACCCTGGGTAAAGAAATGGAATAAATAACTACATAAACAAACAAACAAATAAATAAATAAAAACATCACTGCTTGAGTATGCCTGTTCATGGGCAGAGGCGGGGGTGCCAACAGCCGCGATAAAAATAACAGTTACTATAGAGGAGCACCATAACGCACGAAAGTCCAGAGCAGGCCCATGTCAAGCTTATTTTGATTTGTTCCAGCATGTTGCAATCTGTAATGAAAGTCACATTTCAGACATATCAGGTAAAGGAACCTTATCCTATTTCACTGATATAAGCATACCCAACATGTATGAACAACAACAGAGGCCTGCATCATCGAATCTCTCGGTGAAGAGATCGTCCAGGCGCCGTGGGCCGTTTTATTACACCGCGCGGCAAAGGATCAAAAGACGCTATTCACTCGCAAAAGATGACAGCTCGCGGGGACAGCCAGAAAACAACAGCACTATGCAGCCCTAAATAAAAAATGACTTATAAAATCAGTCCCTGAATTCGACACACGAAATGGACCACATTTTTATATGCATGCTTGTTTGTCTTTGGTCGGTTTGGTTTGTGTGTTCGTGTGTTTATCTGTTCATTTATTTTTTTAAATTGGCTATCCAGTCACTTAATACCAACTTAGACGCAACTAATTTGGATTTACACACACAGCAAAAAGTGTTTAGCTGTAAATGCAATATTACCACGAGCGATATACCACGGGTCTATTAATGTTACACCGCAAGTTTTTGGGAGTACCGATAAGTAAGGATATATATGGGATCGGAGTTGTGAACAAGTTTGGATATAAATCTGATTATTTCAGAAAAATGAAATACAAAACACTACAATAACCATAACTATAAAAAGGGTCCGGTATTTCCACACTAGCAAAATCTTTCCCAAAGGGGAAAAAATTATCCGCATATAAATTACGGAAAACTTACTTAGGCCTTCTCTTCATACTATCTAGTATTTGTACGTATGACCCAGTGACCTTGGCTTGGGCATTTATGGGGTGAAGGAACTGAGCAAAGGAGACGGCTGGATGAACTTTAATTTTCTGGTCGGTCGCATCATTGCCGTTTTTCACCATCAATTTGGCAGTTCAGATTTAAAATAACTAAATAAAATGTGGCGCGAAGTCATTCTTTAATAAAAACACGTACGTTTGTCAAAGTGACCTGCTTGCATCTAAACCAGATCGCGAGAGGCGAAAGAAATTCGACTTTTCCGAGTGCCAGAGCCCATATTGCCACAGCGCCCTAAGCGGTGGAGGCTCATGCATTATTGAATTGGAACTATACGTTCAATTTAATTTTTTTTCCTGAAGCCGGCCTTTGTTATTGACTCTGTCGCACCTGGAGCTTCCATCAGAGCATGAAAGGTTACCAAGGGGGGGGGACTCATTTTACTTAAATCAAAGGGAAGCCTATTTCCAAATTTGTAAATCTTTTGAAAAAAAAAAGAGGTGAATCGTCGGCCTGACATAATTCCCTTGCAACTGCCTAGATTCACGCCACAAGTTTTTGTGACAACATTTTTCGCAAGCTCTTTGGGTTTACCACCACGCTGATTGCGGGAAAAAGATCTGCTCCTTAATGTTGAAGGCCTGCATTGTTTTTCCTTCCTCGTGTGTGATGACTTGAGCGACGTTTTTAGAGATTACTATTCCCACATGCGGATTTAGACGTTTTGGGCTTTCCAGTATCTTCTGGGTATTAAGAGTTCAAAGCGACGTGCGATTTTATCTGTTTCTCCAAAGAGACGGACCAAACTGTGATTAGAAATCGCGGTAGACCACTTGTTAATGAGCAGCCGTGCTGAGATTCCGGCACGACACACCTCTTTCACTATGACCAGTGCTCGTCGACAAAATAGAATGCTACAACATACTTTGAATGGTAGGCACGTTTGCCTCCCCTTTCGCCCAAAATGTCAGGCCTGCGGACGGAACAATCAAAGCAATAAACAGCGTGTAATTGCAACTATTTGACAGAATGGTATAGTCCATTACCTTTAAGGCCAGAATGATGCGGAAATTAAATTATGCCGCACACAACGCATATCGGAACATTTAAATGTGGGGTATGAAAAGCATGGAAAAGGGGAATGTTACCCTTTTGACGTTCTCGGCACACTGTATAATTATGTAGGCCTACTACAACTACCCGTTGTAGATGAGAGTTCTTTGCAGAAATAAACCCATAAAGTTCCTAATTAATATCCGATCCAACTATCCATTAATGTTAATAATCAGAGGCTTTTAAAGCAAAATGCCATTTTCTAAGTGTGCCGGTGATATAATATCGTATAATGTGATGCGAGGGTCAAATTAATAAATGAGGCTCTAGTCGATAACGCGCTGATAGGAGCATTTTTCCCTCGAAGAAAACAAAATTCGAGGCTGCAAATTTGGGCAGTAAACATCCTTTCCAAAACTGATCTTTTTGCACAGGAAACGGACCAGAAGAAAATCCACAAAATGTATCATGTAGTATTCGAATCACAAACCTCGTCAATAGTCAATACATAACTTTTCCCTTATCCACTGCAATGAAGCCAGCGCAACTGGTCTTCCCTTTTTCCTTCTTTTGTACCATAATGATGCTGACGCTTTTACGTAATTCTATTTAGAATGTGTTACTGGCACGCTTCGCAAATAATATTTTGCTATGAAGCCTCGTTTATCGAGAGCACTGTGAAGTCAGACTAGGTGGCGCTTTAATATTATTTTGCATACACTCTGGGGCTTCCAGATAATAAATGAAAAAATCAGGACGGTTAAAATATATTGTACATGTAAATTCAAAATTGGAGAAATAGAAAAAGATTCCCAAATTGACTTATTATACTGCTGTGCCCAATTATTTGCAATTTCACTTTTATGGGTCACAAATTCCATTTCACACACCAGGCCATTTGTCTGGCTTTCAACACTTTCTAACTTGAGATAACTCCTTTTTTTCACTCTGTTGCCGGATGGATTTGAAAATTTGGAAAAAATGTATGTTAGGCGCGGTGACCAATGACATTCTGTTACACTGTACGGCGGATACAAATTAAATGGAAAGATAACAGAAATTAAAAATGAACTGAAGAAAATCCATAGAACTTTCCACATGTGCTAAATTTTGTTTGTTTTAATGAAAAAAATTGACTGACATGGTTAACCAATATTGAAATAAAGTTGAACAAATGCAGAGCCCACGTACATCAAATAGGAGATATCCACGCCGGGCGCACTCATGTGTATTGTTACCAAAGCAACTATGAATTATAATTTTTTTTATGTGAACGCTGATCAATATGATAACATGCCTCATGAGTATACATGAATGTCCGGCCCACAAAAATGGATTATCCGGAAATTAAATAGATTCCCGCCATAAAATAAAATGTATTAACGCGCCCTGGAAAACAGACAAGCAATCAAAAATAAGAAACTTTGTTTCAAACGCCTATTCAGAAGAATGCATGCCTCATATGCGGGTAGTATACTGGACCCTACTGAAGTAAAATACCGATATCCTGGTATCTGCAAAAGAAACTTAATCCCAAATTTCAAAAGACAAAAAAGAAACGCAAACGCGCAAAACACTTCAAATTCCAATTTCGTCTGTCCCCAAATACTTACCACTATTAATTCTTGGACATGCTTCCAAGGGGAAAATTTTGTAAGCCCGTGGCCTTGTTTGGTTTATATGTTTAATTTGAATCCGGGAAATCATTCCTATTTCCTTTGTTTTAATATTACTAAATAAACTGCAAATGGTCTGATGGTTGCCCCGTCCAATAGTTTGGAACCATGTCCTAACATCGTTCGGGTAGGAGATCCGGTTTCAATGCAAAGCCCCAATGATCTTATAACTACCCAAGATCAGAAATGACAAGGATAGTGAATGACGTGTATCATCAACCGGTCACTGGTCCTCACCCGACGACTTTTGACGATTTAGTACTTGCAAGGAAAAAGATCACACTCTCGCTACAACCATTTTTGTCACTGACATGGCTTCCGCCCGTCCGTTTCCTTCTTTTACCATTATTGTCAGTGGATAAAACAAAGTGTTAACCTCTCTTTGAAGCCTTTTACAAATGACTCAATGGCAATCTACGGAGAATCTATACGATCGAGAATTTACACAGAACCACTGGTCAATCATTCACATGAGCTCGTGATTTTCGATCGATGAAGCTGCATTGGTGCCTTGAATTTCTATTCCGAAAGGACATTATTAAAACTTAATAAAAAACAAAACAAAACAACGCCAAAATGAAACATGAGCTGCACGCTCCCATTGAGGCGACTTCAGGTTGCACGGTGCAGCCATATTGTTCACCTCCGATAAACAGCATATGTTTCTGTTTACGTATCCAGGTTCAGTCACGAAAACTGTGTAGAACAAATGCACTAAGTAAATGGAAGATAATTAAAACGCGATACACAGCAAAGACCTCCATGTTAAATTGGTATTATTATTATAATGGGTAAATTTGACCACAGATCTAGCAGAATATTCTCTCAAAATAATGACACACTGAGGCTGAACTTCTTCATTTGAAGTCACGACCGAACTTCTAAATAATAGGCCTAAAGAATGACCACGTCCATCAATCAACTGATCGAAGAAGCTAGATATTGATTATATCGTCTGGGTGCGATTTCAAACAAAACGCAATACATAACGGTTTCTTGGCACCAGGCAGTGTACGCGATCATGGTACTTACTGACAATGTATTTGTCTCCGAGGATTCATGACCAGACTGACATAATCCGCTAATGGCTTGATGCTGTCGCGGTAACTGATCAAATTTCGCGATTACATGTACATCATCAATTATTCTCTTCATAATAAATTGTTTTCGTTATGAGGAGAAACTCCACTAACCGACACACTGTACACGTTTGCAATAGACTCATCGTTTATGCATGACTACATTTATGATGATTCTGCTCCAATATTGATCAGACCAGCAACGTAGCGAGGCGGGCGTTAAAACTCCTATATACGATTTTCGAATCATGTGTAACTTTTTGCCCAATATCTTCCATGTAGGTGTAGTTATGCTATCCACAGATTTTAATAATATCTGTCTGGTATCCATTTCGTAAGTGTATTTTTGTTATCATTTTTCGTACTCTGAGGATGAAGATCTGTACAACTGACACTTTATTTCATTTCAGTTCAGATATAGGCCCATATAGAAAATGGGTTCAATAATGAAACAATATACATCTCACAAGGGCACGGCATTCGTTTTTAAATAGGGGTGCAGCAAGACTAGACGAGCCTATACATAAATGTGGTAGTGGTCAACTCTTCTCTTGTTTGTGTAACCCACAACACCTACAGCAAACAAACGCTCGTTTCCAAAGTTTCATTTCTGATTGCAACTGGGTAAATACAATGGTTTTAATTGATAGAAAAGGTGGAAGAACAAGCACGTAGCCAGGGTTTTGTTGCGAAATATCTTAACTGTCCCATTTAGGTTACGTTACAGGCTAAAATAAGAACTGATTTGTATGAATATTATTTTCATACACGGCATTTAGTGAACCTTTTATCATCCTTTCTTCCCATTCCCATTCGTTTTCATGATTTCATTTTGCCGTTCCGTTTCATCTAGTCAGTATTTTGCTTTCATTAATGCTCTGATTTTGCATTTAATTTCTATATTCCGCTGAACCCTGTCACTCTGCATCCCCTAGCTACGCTACTGGAAAAGAGTCCCAACATCCAGTGAAACGAAAATATCGTCTTATAGTTTGAACTTACACGTACGACATCCTTTCTCAACGGATTACCAGACTCACAACTCAATAAACTTGACGAACACAAAATCCGCGGCTATAGGATAATTACCAGATCACTTATATAAACCCACTGCCTCAACATTACATGAGCTACATTGGTTACCAGTTAAAACCTCGGGTAATTCAACGCACGCATGAAACAGTCCCAGATTATCTCTAAGAATTAATGAGCCAAGATCATCCATCAAGGAGTCTTCGCTCCAGCAACAAAGATACTTCCACTTCATTTCTACTTCTGGCCAAATCACGAGGTTATAACGTGCCGTCCAATTCCCTGCACCTGAACTACTGTACAATCTTCCACAATGCCTCGACAATTGTCCCAGTCTGGTCACTCTTCTCTAGCGTGTGGAGACTTCATTGTATTATGCGCTACATATGAACTGTTTTCATGATTATTTACCTAACATCCGGTCCGCTTAAAGATAAAATGATTTTGGCGAGAAAAAGCCACATCATACACCCATCAGTCCCTTTAAAAACAAACCAGCAGAAAATGCGCCGACTCGGTGATCCTTTTCCATTTTAAAAACCCGTATAAATGCAGGTACATGTTGAAAACAGATGAACGGAAAAGTGCTGGCGCGAAGCTTGCCTGGCACCTGTGTTCTTTTATAACCTGTGACCGGAGCGGGTCCAACTACTGTTTTTTTTTTTTTCTTCTCGAAATTACTCCCAATTCCAGACAGACGAATGGAAAGATGTAGAATCAGAGGGCAGGCGCAGGCATTGGATTGCAGGCTGGGGAGGATTCAGCGAGGCAGGGGGAGAACCCCCCCCCGGTACAAGTGGCGCTTTTGGGAATTGAAAGCGCCAGCATTTAAGAAACGGTACTCGCAAATCCCTTGGGGATTGTAACACGGATGAAATAAAAACCGGACAATCGTATCACCAAAAAATATCCATTTGGAGCCGTCTGGCATGCTATCGTAAGTTTGTGTGATTCATGTAGTCGACACTACAAGCTTTCAGGACTGTATAGCGAATTCCCTTGGGCACTGATATGCAAGCTTAATGTACAGCTGCTTACATTCCCTACAGGCTATAGTTGCCAGAGTTTTCCAGAATAGGGGAATCCTTCAATATCACGACCTTATATAATGTCATTTCGTGAAAGAAGGTGTTGTTATGGCCTGGGATTAATCTGCAGCAATCTACGGGGGAAAATCGAACTTTGGTTGATGTTCACGATATTGAAAGACTGGACTCGTAGAAACTTACAGGGGGAGAAACCTCCCCCCCCAGGCATGTCGGGCTCGCGAAGCACGTAACAGCGCCTTATAGTTTGACTACAATCAAAAGAAGTCGACAAACTGTTCGGTGTCTCTTTCAAAATGTCACTTTCTTCCCCACAAAGTAATATTCGTAAATACTTCCCTTACCTTCAACTGCCAAATCGATCCCTCTCTCTTTGACGCAGCTCCTAGGCAGGACAAGTGCCAACCACCACGCGGCGTTGGTTGTGGACCCCACTTGATACTTGTCTCTCTGTGTAATTTCACACGTTCGTTACATGGTCCAAGTAATTCGCTGTCCTCGGATACGACACCTGGTCCCGGCTATGCCAGCCGGGGCAAACTCGACTTTGTATCACTGCTATCGTCAAATGGAAGCGCAGACAAAAATTCTGACTCATGTGCTGCCTACCGTAGCCAGACGGCGTATGCTGGGGTACTCAATGTGGGTCAGAGAAGCAATAAACAGAACCACGATGTTAAATATTACACCGGCCCTAACCCTACACAAAAATCATCTCATTTTCGATGTCACTATAGATCATTGCGTCGTACCGCCCGCACTATCGCTCGTGTGTAATCGCCCGGATAGATACCCGCATCACCAGTGTAGCATCAACCTGTGCATGTATATGCATATTTTCCTTTCGTTCAGATCGACCAAGGTCCGTGGTGTTTTAGTCATAGTTACGTACGGAAACGTCTGGCCGCTGTCTCTCTCCTTTTCTCGATTTTTATATTGCATTCACACATCAACGGAGGTCGGAGTATTGGAGGAGCGTGAGCCAGCCTATATAACAGCCAGCTAAATTCCTGGCTTTTGATGCACGTCACGGCAAAGATGACTGGGCCTGTTTCAGTCAAGCTGTGAATTAAATACTTCATATATGCAAATGACACAGAATAATGCTTTCAGTACAGTTGATATTTACTACAGATGAACTATCCCACAGAAATACGACGGTAGGGGAACTGCGGACGCAATTACGTTCGTAAATATGGACCTAGACACATAAAAAGGCAGAACTCAAAATACGAAGTAAACAAATACAGCTCTAAAGCCACCTTTTCGGCAAGATTAATGCAATCGAAAATGTACCAAACTGAATGACGAATGGATGCGTTTTATTTGAACACCGCCGTTCGAATAAGTTCACAAACATTGTGAACTCTTGAAAATCAAAGTGAACATGCAAATGAAGAGAACTGAACAAGTGGCATCACAATCAAATTCGCTCAGAAGTGAACTAAACAAACCACACTGCCGACTTATGGCAAGCAAGTTGGGCGAGGAGCAAATATTGAAATCAGACGCCCGCTTCGTTTTCTACGTGGATTGTTATACACAACAAGATCTTTAAGGTTATGTAACAAATTTTGGTTTGAGCCAATATTAATGTGCAAGTTTTCGCGCGGGGCTGCGCTTAAGGCCAGACCTCGCGCACGCATCCAGCTGTTTCCAAATGACCCCAGACGGACTTTATTTGGGGCCTGCGTTGTTGGAATACCGAACAGGCTAATTGTGGATTCTGGAAGAGGGAAGCATAGACGATTTCAACATAATTGTATGTATTACAATCTTATTTAGGGAGCGCCATGCAATAGGAAAATGCACAAGAAAACTCTTCCAGCAAAACAGGACAAAACTTAATAGAATGTTAAAAGATAAATTCGTCAGGACCATCGCTTGCTTTTAGTAGTCATACAGGCTTTTGAGAAATCTGTGATTTTATGACAACCTAAAGAACTGTCTAGCCCATCAATTAGCACACCGAAAAATGTATGCTCAGAGTGGAGTTTATACTAAAGTCGAATGTATCTTTGAAAAACTGTTTTGGTTTTTGGCTTAGACTTCAGTTTCGCTGGTTCCAGTCAGAGCGTGAAAATCGGGTTTCCAACAACGTTGCTTCAAAATGGCTGGAACCAGCGAAATCGAAGTCTCAGTCGAATCCACGCGTTTCGAAAACACCCAAAGAAAAGTGTAAAATAAATATTTTCCTCGTAAAAAGAAAACTCGCTGTAGAGGTTTTGTGGCACTGGAATTTTGCGTCCTCCACTTGCATATGAAGCAGCTTTCAGCGTTTGAATGCCTCAATCAGAATAGACGACTTCCCAGTTTGAAAACCACACAATAATTAATTTTGCGGTAACACCCTGAGGAAAATTTCTTTTGTGAGCAAATAAGGCTCTGAAAGAGCCAGTTCTGCGCAGTGTTATAGGCGAGACCATCATGAGACCAGACACAAGATCAGATGCTAGACCAGATGCAAGTCACAAGGTGTAAAAACAATAAAACGATGAAACTTGACAAACGAATGTTTGATTGCAGTTCATCTGATGAATAGTTTGTGATTTAAACTCAGAATGGAGGTCTTGTAGGGGTTTTGTGGGTTTTTGTGATGGTCTTAAGGGGTCTCCATCACAGCAACGGTTTCAAAAGGCCAAAAACATCAGAGAGCTCAACGTTTCTGGCAGTATGCTGGCTGTCGTCAGGCGCTGAAGGGTTCCAAAGATCCAGCATGGTAAGGAATTTGCCGATGGGGACAAACACAAAAGTACCCCACTCAAATTGCTTCTGTGATGTAGAATCAAGCTATGAAGAAGTATGTCCATCTACAGAGGGCGCTATGGCGTTATTGTAGAGGGATTATTGCCAACTTTGAACTGAAGAAACAATGGCTGTTTATTATGTGCAGAACAGCTTTTAGCTAATAATGTGTGCTATTGTCCATGTGCACTGACGCATTTGGTTGCAACAACTGAGACACTCATGTCGCAATTCTGTCTATAAACAGCTCTGATAAAAGTCTCTCTCCCGGCTGATAGTTATAATGGTAAGGCTGTCTCACCCGAGCGAACAGGAAAGTGCGTGTCTACGATGAAACAATGATCCTTTGCGGAAAGACGGGCAACGGAAGGAGCGTTGTTTTAGGCAGAAAATATGCAAGATGGAAATAACACTAAAAAAGACAACACGACTCGAAGTGTGTGTGTGTGATGACAACGCAGCGATGGAACGGCGGGACGGCACGATCCAAGGGAGTTGTCGTGCCGTCGGGTCGATAGTACACCGTATGTCTCTCTTTTGTCGCGTGACGGTGCACTTCAACTCAGGGAGGACCAGGCATATAATTTTGCATGTCTTTGGACCGGATAGGGTTGGTGATTTAACGTTTATACAGCTACATGAAAAACAATATATCTTTCCTCCAGCGCATGACCAAGCTCAATACGCGCGAGGTTAAGTTATCTGCCTCGATTTGAAGCACCCCCTCATCGGTTGAAAAGAGCATGCTAGTGGGAAGCGTTCATTTTGTTGTAGCGATGCGACTGCATCGTTGAGATGAATACCCTCCGGTTCTTTTCAGAACCACACATACTCAAAGGAGATAACCTTGCATGGTGTTATCGCAAACCCCTCTTACTAACGCCACTGCAACACTTCAATTTCACTGTCGTTCGGCGTGAACCAGCGAAGGGGCCTCCATTGCTACGGTAATTGCGCCCTCTTTTGGCCCAACTCGGGACCCATTGAAATAATCATCTAATTTGGATACCAGACCTGATGATGCTGACAACTCTAAGAATCAAGGGGCTGGTATCACCTATACGTCCGTGTGAAAAAGACTGGAGGAATTCCTCCATTTCCGGAAATAGCCAATATGATTCCCGCATCCTAATGGCAGCTGTTGATCCTACAACACATGTGTTTGACTCTACACTGAAGTCGAAGGTTGCCTTGGCTGAAATCAGTACCTGACGACAACTTGTAAATGCCCACGCATACAGGGTGCACCACTTTAGTGAAACCGAAAACAACTGGGCTCGCAACTTGTGACCCCGACCCGTGCGTCATATCTATTTATATCCCTGGGCGATGCCTGCCCTAAGATTTTCCATCAAGAGTCGTCAAGAAATCTTTGGGCAGGGACCCATACTAGGGGTAGAGGAACGCCGGATCGGCTGTTTTGCGGCCATGGCTTTGAAGTTGGTATTTTACGGTAAATTGCCGTAGACAAACTTGAAAACGTCTGTTTCAGACAGCCTAAGGCCGAATATGATCCACTGATCGACATTGGCTGTAGTCTTGGGCCAAGACATCAGAACTCGAAAGCGGACTCGATCGATTGGTGAAATTGAAGTCATGAGAGGGCGCGGTATGCTCGATGGAGTTCTGCCGTCTTTGGCCCAAGACAACATTGGCTACAGCAGCCTGCAGCAGCAGTAATGCGCATGTACATGTACATGTAGCCACTGTGCAAGTAACACAGTGGCTGCAATAGCGCCGCCACACACACGGCGCGACGAAACCGCATTGCAATGTCACGCGTATAAAAATACGTGCCTGCGCGTTCAAGGATTGTACCGTACTAGGCCTACATGTAGTCAGCTTGTGTGAGAGGGATCGGTCTGCTTGAGCAAGGGAGTTGAAATTTCCTCACTTGTGCACGAAATGGAGGCACCACCAACCATAGAGACGGTTATCCAGGCCGTCACAGCCCTTTATCACAACCCCGATGCGTCGGAGAAGGAAAGAGCGTCCCGGTGGCTTCATGAATTTCAACGATCGGTGAGTAGTTCTCGTTCAGTTCCGTAAATAAAACAGGTAAACATGCACGTCTTGAGTGGTTGTGCCCATTTTCCGGACAAATTGACAGCAGGCGCGAGCAGCCATGCTTCCCTTTTGATAGGGTGGGTATGGTGGGGGAGGAACTTTTTGGGAAGAAACAGATTTTAGTCTTACTAGTGTACAACCTGTCTATGCAATTCTTCCATTAAATACCTAGCCACTTCGTATTTTTAATACAAAATAGAGGCCAGCATGCCTAGGGCTAGCCCCACTAGCACTACTAGTAGTAGTACTAGTACTAGCTCCACTAGTATGGCACGGACTCACACTCCCGATCCATCCTTACCCACACATCTGTATACGCAATTTCGTGTCGGCGTATTGAACATTTCGGTGCAACCACTTATCATCGTGGGCGCAGTTTCTTTTGCACAAGAACACGATTCTTGACCTTTCCGCTTTCTAAAAACCATGATTTCACTAACGTTATTCGGGTATTTTCCAGTCCTTTTGCCTTTATCCATTCAATCGAATGGGCTCGCTCTCACCGTGTAGGTTTTCCTAACTCCATGCTCTCACAGTCGCCATCTTTAAAATAAGGTCGTTGAACATTACGACACTTGACCCCTCATCATCTCTACGGCTGTTCCATGTCAAGACATATGTAATGCACGGACTGGGCGATAAGACACTACATGTGCCAATGGGCTCTTCAAAAACTTTGGCAGCAGTTTAGCTGTCTTGACATGGAAGAGCTGTCGAAATGATGCTGGATCAAGTGACGTAATGTACAACGACCTTATTTTAAAGATGGCGACTGTGAGAGCGAGCCCGTTAGATTGAATGGATAAAGGCAAAAGGACTGGAAAATACCTGAATAGTTGGTTGATTCTTTATTGGTGCTCGTTGATGCTTGTTGATGTCAGATAGCATGACCCATTAAAAGTTTACCCAGGCTCTCTACTTGAACTATGAAGACTTACATATTTTATTTAAGTTTTGTGGATGATTTCCTTATTACTGTTTCTGCTTCTTTTGCTGTTGATAACCCTAACCCTTAAATGCCTCCCAAATCTATTTTTATAAAAAGAGGGGAAAACCTTGTGTCCTCGCAAGGCACCCACAAGGTTGCACAGCACGTATTCAAGCCCCATTGAAAACAGTGTAAGATCGTAAAGTTTAAAGCCTCGTTGTGGGTAACCAAAGTCCCTGAGGCCTCTCAAACAAAAGACAGTGTGTCGTCAGGTCCTTCAGATGTCATTTGATTTCCAAATTTTAGTGGGTTTTAACCAATTTTAATAATAACTCACCAAAATCAAACTTACCCCCCAAAAAGTAAACGTTCCCAAGTCTTCCGAGCAGCCATTTTTCAAACAACATTCATCCACTTTCTCAGGCTCTTCGGACAATTTTACAACAGCATTTTTGCCTACTTTGCCCTCAAATGGGAGCCCCTGAATCTCGGGAGTTGATCCTGGGCCGTAATAACACAATCACACAATTTCTTGGGCCATACAGACTCCTATTTTCAAAAGAAACTATAGGGGTACTTTTTAAGTGCCTCGGCGCAGTGGAGAATTTGCCTTGAATTGAGATATTGCACCAACAATCTTCACTATGTGTACACATTTGCTTTGTTTGCTAGTCGGGTCCCCATAAAGGGGACAAGGTTGTCACATGACTCTGAAACATACATTTGCCTGTGCACTTCCCTCTTCCTATCTGAAGAAACTGGTCACATTCGTTTCTCGTTTACAGCACATGTGCATGTACATGTATGTGGCCCAACACTTGACTTCATGCTGGTTTACAACGTTACCAGTTTTTATATTTGAGTTCTACATGTACATACATTCTTTCGACAAAGGGACGGGAATGTGGGCTTTGAAGAAAAAGCGTATTCCAGATAATCACAAGAAAAGTTCTGCCTATTTTAAAACTGAAAAAACTTTTCATTTGCAACAACTTTATATAGTAAAGAAATCTCCACACGATGCTTTGAAAGGTAAACTTTTATGTGAACCCAGGCATGAACTCACCAGTTCATAAGCCAATATTAATTATTAAAGATGCCTGTCCTTTCATGAAAACAAAAAACCCACATGTTTTTGCTCAATGTGTTTTTCCATACGCAAGGGGCACTCCTGTTTTGTGAAAAGGAAAATTTCAGCTGACCTACTTTTACTTTGTGCCCTTCCAGGCAATTTTAATGAGGGAACAAATATGTGCTAAGACCGGCTCTGGAGAATGGATGCGACTACGGCTCGGGCATTTATTAGGATTGGTTCTCCTGAGGAAGGTCTTAAACGTTTATTAGTTTAAAACTCGCCAAGCACGTATTTATTCCCATTAATAAATACCTTTTTATTCAGAGATTCCAAAGGAGGATTTCCAACGATTTTGTTCTAAAACTTTACTTTAATTTTCCTGAACACCCCCATCCATTTTGTGGTATATTCTCTATGAAAATGGTCCAATAGAATCCCCTTGAATGACACGGCACGTTGCATGCATACAGACTCCTGACCAATCAGACCTGATTAAACTGTCTTTATCCATATGCCAGCACGTGATTTATGCATTATCACTTCTCAGCGGGCATTATCAAATGTTAATACCTGGTCACATGACTCATTTTGTCCAATAGGAATAGAAAAACTGTCCCAGGTATTTATGAATACGTGTTCAGGCATGTTCACATCTTTTTGTGAAAATGCCAAATATCACTATTGATATTCCTGCCCCTATCAGTACTGAAGCAGTTTGGAAATTAATGATGTTTTGTTATTTGAAATACCTGGTATGTCAAAATGGTTAACCACTCGCCGCCAGGGATTCCATTTTTGGGCACGTTTTCTTTATACGCGTGGCCGGGGTCTCCGAAATTGGATGAAGGGAACTGGGCCTGTAACAAAAGACTGTACTCGTAACAAAAGACCAGGCTGCTGGGAACTACCAACATTTTTCAGTCTCAATAGTGGAGATAATGCAGCCTTGTTTTGGAACACTATACCATAGTTTAGGGCATTCAGCGCAAGCGAATTGCCACCGGGGACAAAAGCAATGAGCCACACAGTGCCGCTGCAGGCTAATCTGGCCCCTATTGAAAAGAGGTCAGCAGCGTACTGTGCCAGTTTTGTGAACGAAAGAAAATTACGTAACACCGCACAATCTGGGCTCTTTTTTACAAGGAGGCAGGCCTGGCTGAAATACTCCAGCATCAATAGATGTTGTCTGTCAGATTAGAGTAGATCAGACAGTCTTTTGTGTGGGCGTAAGTGTCCAGTTAATGAAGATATGAATTTTTAAAGAATTTTGAAAACAGAAAAAAACTGAAACTTCTCCCGTCCCAGCATCATCAACATTCATAAATGCCCCCGGCGCGATGTGGTTAAGTACATGTGTGGTGTTTCAATAAAAAATGTTGTCATTTTAACATGTCTGTCCCATCTGAAAATATGTTTGTATGCACATTTTTGGCTTTTAAGAGTGAATTTCCATTCATGGGATGTAGGCGGGCAAGGTGCAATATGGTGTAACTTACCGGTAAGACTTAAAATTGCTTTGGCAAGACGACATTTAGATGCAGGCCTCCTAAATGAACAGTATTGGAGGGCACAGGAAGAAGCCGCAATTTAAATCTCAGACTTACAGAACTCACTCAAGGCGGTTGGCTGGAAATGCTCTATTTGTAAACAACTAGGGAATGGTTTATCTGGACCTGAAATCTGGCCCAATTCACAGGAGGATTGTCGGGTATTTCCAGACTTAATTACCATGCAGTTGACGACCCACTGCTGTCATGACTAAGGGCAACTTGCAGGATGTGATTTTTGTTTCAATATATGATAATTTGGAATTCACACGGGATTTGAAAGATCTGTGTGGTCATGGGACAGGTTGCATGCAAATTTTGGCTGCTAAAAAGGGCTAGTTTGAATCTTGATGCACAAATACGAGTAGTGGAGTTAATGTATACGTACCTACCATTCAAACATATAAAACTCAAACTTTCCCGCAAAACTTTCCAGTCGAATTAGATTTATGATTTGTATCCTTATTCTGTGCTAATGCATGTATGCGGTGAAGAATCGCTGTTTCATACATGTCGTTATTTATAGATATTTTGCTGTCTTAAAGTGTTGCTGTGATGACTTTTTCTCAGACACAGTTTTTCTTCAACTGTGTAATCTTCTTCAGTGTATGACAACTCTTCTTCTTTCCTACTTAGTTAAATGCATTAAATGCATCGAAGCGAACATGTTTTTAAACAGTTAAAACTTTCCGTGCTCTCCTGGACAACTGAGGGCGCTGTTGCTGTGAAGTCATCTAGGGGAGACAGGGTTCAGTGCATGTTCTGTTCTGTTCAAATTGTGAACCCAGAATTTCCTAACGGTAAACATTTCTGAGGGAGGGATTAATATTCTCATATTGTTATACAGATAAACAACAACGAATGAGCAAAGAGAAGAAAACCAAGTCCTCAAAAATCTACCAAAATGCAGGACTTTTTTGTAGGCAAACCAATGTAACATTGAGACTTTCTTCATTTACTTACACTGTAGCTCTTAAAACCCCCAAAAGGCAGTGAAATACCCTTTGAAATTGTGAACCAAAAGTTGAAAATTAGATTAACTGAGACACAAAAGTGCATTTTGAAGGTTTGTATGAAAACAAATTGATTGCAGCTACTTGTACCCTTCATGGCAACTACCTACCACATGTCTTCTTAAGAGGCAGTTTTCACAGATACAAACAAGATTCACTCTGAGGTGCCTTGCATACAGTTCCCAATCTGTTTCTTTTCTCCTAAACCATGTTCATTTCTAGATCAGACTCTCTTGTCTGAGAATTGAGCCTGGTTTCCATATGGTCATTTTTAACACAGACTTTTAGCAAGACGCCAAGATGCATACAATCATGGAAGAGACGCTGTGCGATGTCATTCCACCAAAAAAAACAAAAACAAATTGGCATGTGAGACTCGGAAAAGTTTTGCAAAAAATGCCTTTTTTAGATGGCAGTGTTGCCTCTTAAAGCCAAGGAGATACTCCAGTTTGATGTAGTTTCTGAATGATCAGCTATTTTGTTGGCAATCGGGGCTTGCATATACTAGTGATAAGGAGAAAATGGATAAAATGAGTGGTACTGTACTAAGTGAGAGAAACACTGTTGTATGCCCGTCATGCCAGCGTGCATGTTTGTATTGGCCTACTCAGCGACTTGACAAAGACAGTCGGCAAAGTTGAATCGGGCTCAACTTTGCCGAATCGGTCCGGGCTGGTTTACGTTAGAGGTGACATTTCCGTTTGACACGTCACCATTTGTCTTTGTTGCGGTTTGCATCTTAATTGCATTGCTCTCTGAGTTTCTCGCGTTGATATGGAAACCAGGCTTCATAGAGTCGGCCACTTCACAGAGTTTTTCCTCTGGAAACTTTGGGGAGGGGGGCGCAGTTGTCAGCTTAGAATTGATTCTTTGCCAGTTCTGGCAGAGTTTCAACTGTGCGCTAGTCTCTCAATGGGCTCACACCCAAGGACAGGGCAGTAATCAAGTTGATCCTTCATCGTCCCCCCTTCCCCATGTATGTCATTGCCCCGTCCTTGGGTGCTTGGATGACCTTATTCATAATCCTCCCAGTGTGAAAATCACTGACAAACTTGCCTCCCGTCAAAAAAGATTTCCCTAGGATTTGCCTATTTGTGAAGTCTGGAAGCTTTCCTCTACTCTACATGTATGTCTACTTGCCTATTCAACGAACAAGTCTGTCCCAGACCAGAGGATGTTTACCTCCGGTATGAAATAATTTGGCATAAAATGACTAAATTCCTCCATCTCCCCCTGCAATGCCAGTCTAGTCATTACATATACAACCCCTCCCACACCTTTAAACAGAGACACCCTTTTTAATCGGACTGTCTCACAGGGACCATGCTGTCCCATACCTGATCTTTTTGAAACTTGGTATACATACCGGTTCATGTATACAGTACATGTACATGTAGAAGCCTTCAGATTATTATGCATATCTGAGAAGTTTCAGTTGAACCTGACGTTGGGTGAAGTTGGTACCATCATTTGCCGATAGTTTTTGGACTTGCATCCGGTTGTCCGCTTGCGCTGATCACCGTCAATGGGAAAAGTTACCGGTTTTTGAAAAAAAACCTGCGAAAAATGGGCAGCACATCCAAGTTTCAGTGAAATCTGTACTGAAATGTTTGTATGACATCACTTGAAAAAAACTCCTGAAGACTTGAAAAGTGGAACAAAATGTGTTGACATGATATTGGAACAAATGTCGGGGGGGAGGTGTATCCCACGTTTCAGGGTTGAGAGATTTAACAGGTACATTTCTAAGCATAAGAAAAACGTACTGTACGCAACAAGAATTGGTGCTTGTCAGGAGTGTAATTTTCTAAACTTTTCAGATAACATTAAAGTATAGACGTCACTGTCAAAGCGTGACGTCACTGTGAACCAGAAAGTGCAGTGCAAACGAATGGAGTACGCGCAAGTGTTGGTTCACGCGCTGGTTGTCACGCTAATGCCTTTGACACACTAATTGTGCGCGTGACGTATTCACTTCGGTACTCTATTGCCAAGTAAAAACAATTAAAGAATGTCCTCTTTTCCCCATGATAAGACGTGCCAGTAGTTTTCGCTGCACTTTTATTCACTTTGGCTGTTTTACTCCTTTCTGTTGACAGATGCATTCCTGGCAGATCTCGGACCAGCTCTTAAGGATGAAGCAAGATGTGGAGGTCTGCTATTTTGCTGCTCAGACAATGAGATCAAAGGTGTGTTTGCACGACTCATGTACAAAAGTTGGATGAAGTGACATGTATCAAGTTGAGCCAGAGTAGACCCTTATGTGTTATTCACTTGCCTTTTTCACTTTGTTGATTGAAAATGAAGGCATCCTTTCAGAGGGTGCAAGTGTCTTTGTATAGGTACATGTACGTGCTAAGCCGTGTTCCCCATTGGACTTTTCTTCCGCGGGCGTGCGGAAACTTACCGTGACATTCCTTCATGTCAATCTACTGTGCATTCCCACGTGGACCTTTTTTTTTACCGTAACGGAATGTTTATTCGCTGTGTGAGCCCTAATAAGACCAGCTGATTACATTGCCTGCACTGTACAAATCATGACGAAATTGGCAAAATCTGACACAGACAAAGACAAAATCAGACGAATTTGGCCAAATCTACCACAAAGAAAACAAATCCATATTACATGTATAAAAGGAAAAGCCCCGTACACAAAGTGGTGTGGCTTTATCCGGGCACGCTTCACTGTGTGTGCACGGTATGCTGCTGTATTGTACACACAGAGCTGGAGACTGGGAACCATACGACCATTTTCGTGTGCCTGCTATCGATCTCTGTGTAGGCAGTAGTCTGGTTTGTATGTGTAGGTTTAGCATGGTCGTGGCCAATCTGCATTGTATGGGAACTGTTCCCATTGGACTTTTTTGCGCCCCTGCTAACTTAACATGGCTGCACAGAAATCTTCTGTGACCGTTTTTGGCTTGTTAGTTTTACATCGCGATTGCGGTAAGTTGACAGGAACATTAGTTTACCGTGTGTTCCCATTAGATTTAATTTTGTAATTCAACAGTAAAAGGCGCGGTAAGTTTAACCCAAAAAAGTTCAATGGGAACACAGCTTAAGTCATGTAGGTTTTTGTAAACTGGCCAAGAGGACAGTGCTACTTATGTCCATGAGTACTAGACACGTATGTACATGTACCTCCTCCAGTGTTTATACTCGTATCATAATTGCTTGCCTACCACGGACAAGCATGTTCCTTAGATGCATATGGTATTTTACTGTCTCAAACTCCTTTAGACTTCACTGGTGTATTTTTCTTCGGCATGGTCTAACTTCTCGCTTGCCAGGTTCAATACTCGTTCCACGAGCTGCCGCCCGACTCTCACCAAGCCCTGAGGGACTCCCTCATCAATCACATCGAGAGCCTTAACGACCCCAACTATCAGATCATCCTGACCCAGCTCTGTTTGGCCCTTTCTGACCTGGCCCTACAGATGGTCCTGTGGAAGAACTCCCCCAATTATCTGATTCAGAGGTTAGTGGGTCACTTCCCAAACTTCAAGAAAAAACTTCTTGGAAGTCTCCAATCAGTCCTCCACCCCAGCAGAATAAAGTGGACTTTCACTCTGGACATGAGATTGTGCCCTCTTTTACTTGCTGATTAGATTATTCCACACACTGATGTGGTTTTTACTGACCACAAATGCCAAGTTTTTAAAACAGCATACCAGAGTCCTTTACAAATTGTACAAGTGGTCATTTGTTCAAGATTTGTTCTGCATTTCCTGATCACATTGTAGTGCAGAGCGATATTTGCTGCAGTGTTCGGCCAGGCACCATAGCTACATTGTACTTGACATGTTTGAGAGCTACAGACATGCTCAATCTCCCAAACAAGTTCAACCCTCTTGTATACACAAACTATATGGAAATCACTTGAGTGTGCGAAATAGTATAGAGGTTTTCACTATGTATGATCGGCAAAGGCATTTCCTGAAACGTACATGTACCTAGCCCAGGAGGTGCGTACATTTTCAAATCTGTGTAGTTCTATCAGCAATTTCATGTATGCCAGAATGTTGAGAGACTTGGAAGGTGCGCATAATTCCACGCACATCTGTATAAATTGAATGCTGACCATCAAAAATCATGGGACCGAAAATCCTCTATAGACATTACCCAATATTGTATACAGAATTCAGCAGATTTTGTTTAAATTTCAAAACAATTGAAGTTAACCAAAAAGGGAATACAAATGGTTTTCATACATTTAGGAGTGTGGAGGTGCGTAAAGTGTATGTCTGGATAGTAAATATTCATAGCACAGACCCTCTGCCAAGCTCCTCTACCTTGCCAGTGTCATTGGTCACAATCATGCCAGTGTATGTCTGGATAGTAAATATTCATAGCACAGACCCTCTGCCAAGCTCCTCTACCTTGCCAGTGTCATTGTTTGCAATCATGCCATTGAAATGGTCAAGCCGATCTTCAAGACTTAATACGATCTCATCTTTTGAGAGGGTGTCTCATGGATGCGCATCTTGTTTCATTTTGGTACCTGCAGGTTCGCTGCCGATGCCTCCCAGATTCTCATCCTCCTGGAGCTGCTGACGGTCCTCCCCGAGGAAGTCCACAGCCGGTCGCTGCGCCTCGGCATGAACAGGAGGGAAGAGTTTACCCAGGAGTTGGCCCAGGCTGCCCCCACCGTCATCCACATCATGCAGGCACGAGATTTCTCCTTGTTTCCACAGATTTCTTTGGCTCTTTACATTTTTGGATTAAAACATGCCCTAACTCCCGGTTGAGCAGCCCAAGTCAAATGGAGATCTATGAGTCCATAACATATCTGGATAAATGTGCAGCGCTGCTTCATACAACTCTGTTCCTAAGCAAGATTTTTTACTGATTTTCATGTGGCATGTGTGCATGGCCAGCATACCACTGACGCAGCCATGTATACCATCAAAGTTTGTGGGCAAATATGGTCAAACTAGCACTATAGCAATGTGGGTGACCATTTATGCAGAGCTAATTCAGCACATGATCTGAAGTCTATACGCATCAAGTCATCAACAGAAAATCTTAGTCTTAGCCATTGTACTTGACTTGCACATTTTTACCTGTTCTGCCTCCAAATGCATTGCTTTGCTTGGCAATGCATCCTTCTCTTTCTTCCGATTTTTATCTCTCATGCCCAATCATGGTAGTGTCTGTCCTCTGTGGATGAAAGCTTTTGGTTTGGTTGTATTGCAAGAGCCATTGTGGGCCATGTTGCTGGTGTGTTGTGTCGACAGGTGGTTGCGAATGCTACTAGACTGTTTCAGCTTGATTCCATTTTACTTCCATTTTTTTTTTTCGGCAGGAAGCTTGCTGCAAGACGTACATCGGTGATCATCGTCTCTTGGGAAGGATCTTCAAGTGTCTAGCCAGCTGGTTTTACCCTGGGATCATCCCCAGCAACGAGGTGGCCGGCAGCACGCTGGTCAACTTGCTCTTTGATATCCTGGTGAGTTGCTCGTGTTCTTGTTAAAGGCAACTGCAGAACTCTCTGGTTTGGCCGAACGGTGCATCATTGTTCCCTATGTGAGACCGACGTTGGTTTTGAACTGCGACTTGCTGACCGGTGCACTTGAGACAGTCCTGAACAGGGTAAAGCATGCTTGCGAACTGAAGGTCAGTGGGCAGATACCGGCAAACGGCCCAACAGCCAAAAGGTTTTCCAGCCCATGTTGCAAGCTCCCTGAAGGGAAAGCATTACAAATAAGTGCAAACTGGCCAAAATGCTCCTGAATTTGATTTTGTCTCTTTTTTCGGCATCTGAGGGTTCATTGTGTGGCATTCTAGTGGGCCATATTGCAGTATGCAGCTCTTTAACTCGAGCATGTTGCTGCTAGTATGTTTCAAAGTTTGTCAACTGATCCAGTAAGCCCTGTCCTCTGGTAACCTTGGCAATAACCCTGCTCTTCTCCACAGCAACGTCTGCATGTTCCTGAGCCATTCATCATGTGCCTACGTGCTGGCATGCTGAACTTGCCTGCTTGCGTGTCGGACGCGTATACATGTAAATCATCGCTGTGATTAGTCAAAGTACCACTGGGGTCGGGTTTCCAAGACAGCACAAAGTTTCTCCAGACAACATCCATTAGCTCATTTGCTCTTTGAGTTCTTTTATTTTTCGTTTTCTTAGAAGAAACCCGACACGCCATCCATGCTACACGAGGCGGCCAGCGACTGCATCTGCTCTGCCCTCTACGCCATGGAGGACATCGAAGAACACCTGACCTTGGCCGAGACGCTGTACAGGGGAATCATGCAGCTGCCCGAGTCCTACGCGTTAGTTGTCGCCGGTGAAGATGTGGACAAGTAAGAATCAGAATTTGGCCTACCAAAATTAGATGAAAGTATTATGGATGTTGTAATCTTCAAACGCAGCTTCTGTTGATAACATCAGGATCGCTCACGTGGCCTGCATTGTAATAAGTATTGGCAATTGTGCTAGCAGTTTGATTTCTATTATAGCCGTTGCTTCTTCTGGTGTGGGAGAGCTTTAGGAGGAATAGTTGGGAAGAAAATAATCCAGTGAATAAGGAATTCAGTAGAACGTCAAATATTTGGTGCTCGTCTCATGACTATTAAAGTTTTCCGTTTTGTATCAATGAAGAGGTTGCTTCTTGGTGTACTGATGTTGAGTGGCGTACTTGAAAGAATACTTTAAAGTGGCATATCTTACCTGCGACGTGGCATAATGCGACTGTTGTATTGTGGCATGCCAAAGTTTAACTTAGTTACAGCATTGTAGAGGCACTCTTTTATCCAGAAAAAGGGCCATGATTCCTAATACATAATTTGGCTCTGTTGTGGAAATTGCAGGGCGATTAATTACAGTAGGATATTCACAGAGCTTGCTGAAGCATTCATGGAGGTCATGGTAGAAACGCCAAATCAGGTGAGCCGCGTCGATATTTTCATTATTTCCATTATTATTATCTCAGCCTTTCTGATTGTGAAGCCAAGGATTTTTCAAACGCGCCGTAGGCACTGTAGCTCACAGAGGAGACAAGGAGAAGCAGTCACAGTCTTAGAGGTCGGTGGAACCCCCCAAATAGTCTTGGTAAAACCCACAGACTCAAGTAGGGACAGAAAACCTTATTCACGAGTGGACCGAGCCAGGAATAGAACTCAAGCTGCAGGGGTAATTTGCTGGGAAAGAATCACTTTGCCAACGTGATTCCCCTTGAGACTAACCTGACTCCCCTGGTAGTTAGAATTTGGAAATTAACTCTTGTTGCCAAGGTTTGCAGATCTGATGTCCTTATGTGCGCTTTGCAAAAAGTCGCATGTGAGAGGCCCAAATCTCAAAGACGCTCTTCTGAAGAATTGCCAGCAAATGTCCTCCTCGTCTCTTGTCAGGGTCTTGGTGATCTGAACATCCTGGATGCGGTACTGACCTGCGTAGGCCACTGCCAATACGAAGTAGCCGAGATCACCTTCAACTTCTTCTACCGCCTGTCGGAGATCCTGTACAAGAGGCGCCAAGACGAGCTGAATGAGATCTACCGGCCGTACATCGAGCGGTTAGTCAGCGCCCTTTGCACCCACTGTCAGATGGATTCCGATCATGTGAGTTGAGTGCTTGGAGAGGCTGTTTGATCAGCAGGGTTTTGGGGGCTGTGGGTATGGCTGCCTGCTGTAGCTAACGCTAACAAAGCCACAGCCATTAACAACCTGACTTGGCCAACGGTGGACTTTGTGCTTTGTTGCACAGTTGTACAGATCCCAGTTGGCCCACTTGAGGAATGATGGACACAATTGAAGGGGACTACTTGGTTTTGGTAAAATCTTCTGTGTTTACTCCAAATTTACCCACTTCAAACAGCGCCTACCTACTGTGTCCGCTATGCTTCAAAAACTTCCAATTCCGCCCATTTCACTTGCTGTCTAACCAGGCTATGAAAAACAATTTTTCCTCCCTAAACCAAGGAAGTCACCCACGTAATCAGCTCTTCTAGATTCCCACAAAAAAAATTGAATTTTATGTATGAAGAAATAAGGCTGCCTTTCCTAAAGTATGTTTTTGGTCTGTATAGAGTACCAAAGCGTGACGTCACTGTGAACCAGAAAGTGCAGTGCCAACGAATGGAGTACGCGCGCGTGTTGGTTCACGTGCTGGTTCTCGAGCTTTTACACACTAATTGTGCGTGTGACGTATTCATCTTAAAACAATAAATTTTGCCCAGTTTTCACCTGTAACTTAAGTGCACAGTGTATCATAGTATTTACAACAAAGGATTTGAGAAGAATTTCTTTCTTTTTTTTTTTTTTTCCAACAGGAAGGCATACCGGATGAGAACGACGACTTTGGCGATTTCAGGATCAGGGTCTCAGAGCTCATCAAAGATGTCATCTTCCTAGTGGGGTCAACCACTTGCTTCTCACAGGTAAAACGCTTGGGAAGCATGAAAAAGGTAGAGGCACTGAAGAACATTCCAGGTGAATGGCCTCTGAGCAAGATCTGCAGAGGGCTCTCTGCAACTCGTATTTTGATATACTTGTGCAAACTTTATGGATGACGGTTTGACGCTTTACCGTTTAATTTGTTTCCAGATGTTCAGAAATCTAGCTAGTCAGGGTTCGGCTGTCATGTGGAATGTAACGGAGGCCTCGTTGTTTGTCATGTCATCAGTCGCTAAGAATGTTCTTCCGTAAGTTTCCTTGGGTACTTTGTCTTATATTTAGGGTGATATCCAACTGTCAACATTACTCATTTGCAGTAGGTGTGAATAGTGGATGCTGGTACTGTCAAAGGTTTCTAGAACTCTGTCCTTTACAGGAAATCCTGTATTCGAAATGACAAAATTGGTGGAAAACTACTTTAAACCTCAGCTTTAAAACTGATACATTTTTAGTACTTGTCATATTGTTTAATTCGATTAATTGGTTTCTGATATTGGTATAGCTTTTCAAATAAATGCTGTTGATGTTAGTACATGGATCTTTATGTCAAATCAGTCTTCCCTGAAAAACCTGTTTTTAGTTGAAATAACATAACGTTTTGACATTTTAGTGAAGAGAACGGTGTCGTTCCACAAGTCATCCAAGCCATCCTTGCACTCCCAGAGGAAACCCACGTAGCCGTCAAATACACCAGCATCCAAATGTTAGGAGAACTATCAGAATGGATTGATAACCACCCACAGACGCTAGGTAAATCTGCCTCACTTCTCCAAAACCGTCAGCTGCTGTTTAGAAAAGACATCACTGACCTGTGCCAAGAATGACCGTATATGTGGTTGCCAATTGTGAAAGCTGTATAAAGTTGAGGGGTTTTGGAAACTTTCTCTCTGGTGGCAGTCAATAAGTGGAGCTAATCATCAAGAATTTGAACTGAGAGCTTGTGGAGTCTTTACTGAATGCGGGAAATAATTACCAGGACAGAAGCAGGTTTTTCTTTAACACCTTTTGTTGGTGGACCAGACTTGTGGATGATCACAAATGAAACTTGGGATTTTATGTCAGCTTGTGATGTGAAAGGATTTTTTTACAACTGTACCCTTACTTAGATTAGTGTTATCACACCCAAAGATGTAAAAATGCAGCATGGAAATTGTATCTATCTCCTCTAGGACATCAGATTTGTAGGAAAATGACCCCTGCATTCTCAATGCCATAAGGTGCGCGTGGGCCCAGTGTGCAAATGATTTACACACGCGTATGCGTTGTTCCAACTTGTTCGGATATTCTGTCAAAATACACCAGAGTGGATGCACGTCACTGTCCCTTGGTGGGCAGCCATCGTGTGTTCGCACAGGTTTTGGAGCATTTGGTGCAGGATGCAAGGAGTCCACGTGACCATTCTGTGTGAATGTACTGTCTTTGTGTGTGTGCTGGGTGCATGTGCGAGTCCGTTTGAAAACAACCCTCTCTCTTATTTGCCGGTGAGGGTGCATTTCAACTGGGGGCCAATTTCCAGCCAAGTGTTCATTTTTGACTCTCGGTCCGTCCTCGCAGAACCCATCCTAAACTTCCTGACCAGCGGTCTACGCAACAACCACCTGTCCTCCGTGGCAGCCACTTCCATCCAGAGCATCTGCATGACGTGCCAGGATCACCTGGTCTCACACCTAGAGGGGCTCCTGCAGATTGCGCAGGCGGTGGACGCCTTCAACTTGTCACAAGAGGCTGCCATAGGCCTGATAGAAGGTATGAAAGGTCGCAGGTAAAAACGGTATCAACTCATTTGGATCCTGCCAATGCATTTACTTGTGGAATGTGTGCTGCTGGAGATTGTTTGCCTTAGGGTTTTAGAGGTCATGGTCTCGTTTTGCAGGGAAAGTACAGTACCAGCGCAGGTTATAAGTCAAAAGTTCTTCACAGTTTGAAGAGTTCTTTCATATCGGACAAATAGTGATTATGTGTTTTTCCGCTGTGGTGCATAATAGAGTGTGATTAGTGAGTTTGGGGTCTTGGGTCAAACAGTAATAAGAATCCAACACCATGGAGTGCTTAAAGGTTCGTTGACAATGTAGCATGAGCAGGAAAGTGATATTCAACTTACTCCTGTTTCATGAAAACGAAATTTGAAGGTGTGATTGTCCGGTCAGATTTCTGACCGTCTGTTTAACGTCACACCTTGGCATTTCTCCAGGCACGGCGTTAGTGTTGACCAGGATGCCTCTAGACAAGATTCAGGAAGGTCTGAAGCAGCTAATGTTTGCTCAGGTGACACCCCTCAGTCAGGTAGGAGGAATAAAAAAACTCACCTTGTTGTGAACTTAGGTAGAGGAAAGGCAGAGGATGATCATTCCCTTGAATGGAAATCTCTCTCTGAATCTTCACCACGAGATATCTGTTGTCCCCTCGACAAGGCTTGGTGGGTTTACTCGGTTTTTGTCTATTAAAGTTGTACCATCTGTGTTTGAGATTTGGAGAGTAATTCCGCTTTGCAAGTCCTTGCTTCGGGAATTTCACTTCAAGTTCAAAGCTTGTTGGATTTCATGATATGTTTGCAAAAACACGTCAATAGCATCTTGCTACGTTTGCGCCCCCCCAAAGTACCATCTGTATGTGAGATTTGAATGGCTGTTCTATGCTGTGTGTCCTCTGTATGAAATTTAAATTACAGTGACCCGTGTTTCCATTACTATTTTCGATGTCCGACATCAATTTTTTTTTAATATGTTTAAAAAATTAAGCACAGAAAGAGTGAGAGTAAGATTCCCCTTTTTTTCTAATCACAAAGCCTTTTGTGGTCCTTCAACAGGTTCTCAAAGGAGAGCTAGAAGGCAAGTCCAGCTTGACCAGTGATCCCACGGTTTGGCTGGATAGAATAGCTGCAATATTCAAGTATGTCACTTCCACTCCAGATGCCTCCTGTACACCGTGCAGATTCACCCAAACTTTTCCGCATGATAAATACACCACAATATCTCGTCTTCTGGAGTTGTTTTTGTTTCTCCTATTGCAATGGTCATAGGTATCCCACTCCCCTGCAGAAGAGGTTGAGAAGTTAAGATGCAAAGCCAGGTTGAATAGCATATTTTCAGATATTTAGATTATGTTAATACACGATTTCCTTTCTTCAAAGCCTTGACATACCTGTAGCCCAGAGTTTTAAAAACAAGTGGACAACCTCCAAAAAACTTTACATTATGATCATGAGCATTACCAGGCAGCGAGTAAAGCCCTTTTTTGGGGGGAGATATTAAGCTGTAAGCATCAAACTGACTGACCATTAGCAGTGAAGAGGGGATCAGTTCTGGGGTTCTTTGTAGGTACGTTGGTGATGTGATGATTGGTGATTTGTGTTTTTTGTTATGTTAATTTGTTTCTCATTTTTTTCCAGGAAGTTAATTTTGTCCCCTCCCCCTCTTTTGCCACGACCACGATTCAGATGTTATATTTTACTTTCCATTTCTTTGTTCGCAGAAATACAAACCCCCCTATCACCAACGGGCAGACACACCCCTGCCAAGCTGTCCTGCTGGAAATCTGGCCAGTACTATCCAACACGTGCAATAAATACCAGGGCGACATCCGCATCATTGAACGCTGCTGCCGCTGCATACGCTTTGCCATCCGCTGTGTGGGCAAAGGCTCGGCCCAGCTCCTGACGCCGCTGGTCACACAGGTGGGAAAAATTCAAAATGCCCCGTTGAGATGTCAAACTCTGCTCAAGGGCTCATTTACATGCATTCAAAAGGATATTCTGCATGGTGAAACCCTTCCCAACTGCTACAACCCATTCAATCTGGTCATGAAACCACACATTCCTCAATAGCACAAAAGCACATGCTCTGCCGGGTGAAATCAGAATTATCACCGTACCGTTAGTCTGGAGTCCTTGTCCAGTGCTCATTTTAGCAGTGTAATCTTCGCCAAGTCCCAGGGGAGCAAGCAGGTGAGGTTTTCCCTTTAACCCCCTGGGCAGTACTATAAATATTACTGAATAAACAGAATTTATTTTCCGCTTTGTTCCAGACAAAATAACTTCTGAATCTTTTCCATTGTACCTTTTCTCTCCAGCCCTCCATTTGTACTTGTTCTGCCTTCTCCTGAAAATGTGAGTGTAGCGCTGAGCATGGATGCATTTTTGACGGTGTATTTTTTCACTTGTAGATGGTGACAATTTACCAGGCGCATCAGCATTCGTGTTTCCTGTACCTTGGCAGTATACTAGTTCATGAATATGGGGCTGAGCCAGGCTGTATACCAGGCATCATAGACATGCTACGAGTAAGTTACATTTGCTGTTCCCGTTGTTACTTGGATTTGTTGTGGGAAAGTACAAGTTTGGCTCGAACAGATTTCAGAGAGAGTTTGGACAGTGTGCCTCATCAGATAAAGCACCGTCCATCTTCTAAACCTCCTCTCAAGCGTTCTACGCAAGTGGATTGAATTTGTGAAGGGATTTGATAGTTCAACTCAGTCTTGTAGTTTAGACCTCTTAAAACCATCGTAAGACCCTACAAGACCGGTCTGAATTCGAGGCATAGGCTATTCAAGTGAACTGCAACAAAGGCATTCCTTTGTCATTGTTCAGCCTGTTCCTTGTGACTGGTCATGTGACTCGTCTGGGGTCAGGTCGTGTGAATGGTCTGGTGACAGTTCTTGTGAAGGTGCCGGCCGCAAATCATAGTAAGTTTCTGCATTCAGTACGTGGTTCTGTCAAGACCACAGCTGGACATGATTTTTCTGTTGACCTGAGTCCTTTTTTTGTGTGTCATGCAGGCTTTTATAGTGCCCACCTTTCAGATTCTAAGACAGCCCCAGGGCTTGAGGAATCACCCGGATGTCGTGGATGACTTCTTCAGACTCTGCTCAAGGTACTTGTGTGCCTATCTAATTGTCTGCTTTAATCTAACTTCCTTTCAATAATACTGAAAAGTAATGATTGTGGCTTCTTTATTTCGTCCTGTGACATTGATTTCTGCTTAAAACGTAAGGCGCTTTGTGTTACATGCTGTGACTTTTGATTCAGTAACCAAGTTGTTGTGCATGTCAATTTCTTCTTTGTTAGAAAAATAATCACTTGCTTTTGGGCATGTGATTAGTGAGAGGTATTGCAGCATACCTGTGTACAAAAATTGTTTATTTCTATGGAGTGAATTTTTATGTGTGGCCTTTGACAGAAGTGGCAAGTTTCTTTTGCTGTCCAGTGTAGATGACTTCTCTTTGGTTGTTTAGATCATGCCCAATATTATTAAAACAAAAATATCTCCTTTTAGCCTGGGTCTAAAGGACTGCTTACAGTGAGTCAGTTGCTGTGGTGATTTTAAAATAGTCTGGTACCTTCCCATTTCTGAGTGCACAACAAATAAAAGAATTCAGGAATCCAGACCTATCCTGGTCATCTAGTAAATATATACTACCAGTGTTTCAACAGAATGTTTACAAAACCCAATCCAGCATTCTTTTGAGAATTTCTGTTGAGCTTTCAAACTGCTGACCACAGATTGTCTTTACATTGCTGGTTATATATAGCCAGCTTTCAGGAGACAAGTGACATCCTTTTCTGGAACTGGGGTCCCCTGCCTGTCCTGCCTTTTTGCACTCCAACTGCCAGATGTACAGGCTCCCAATTGAAGATTTTTATACAGTATGCACTGATTCGCTGATGCCACCATTGCGGTGTCCTGTCACTCAGGGGTGCGCATTCCTGACCTTGACAAGCGCGTGATTTTGGTTAGCGGTGTGCTCCCATTGGCTGAGGAAGAAGCATTCAATGCCCTTCTTTTGCTCCTGTTCACGGGCGTGGGGACACCATAGTAACGGCTCCTGATTCTTGTCACCGAATCGGTCTGTAGGCTGATTTTTCAGTCCTTTGGTTTGTCTTGAACATTGAAAGGCCCGAAGAAGAGTTCAGGACCAGAGAAAATAGTCTTCGTGATCCCCTGTCCGACATGTACCCTATGTCCTTGATTTTCAGGTTATTACAAAGGTGCCCTGTAGCCTTTCTACAGTGTACCTCATTTGAGCCTATCGTAGAGTGTGCGCTAGCCGCGCTGTCGCTGGATCACAGGGAAGCCAATGCATCCGTCTGCAAGTTCTTTCGGGAACTGACACTGTGCACTTCATCAAAATGGGTGAGTCCATTATAAGTAATAATTGGGGGGGGGCGGTGTCGGGTTTTGTATTTGATTCCTTGCTCCGTGTTCCTACATTTTTGCCCTGTCTGTTAGCCCATCAGTGCAGTTTATCCTCAGGTGGCTAGGCTCGCACTTCTTCGAAATTGCTTTCTGGCCTCTCTATCCATTATTTTCAAAAGGTTGGGCATAATTACTTCTCCTTGACAGGCCTGTCTAAGTCTAGCCGCATCCTGTCACTATGGAGAGCCTCATCCAGCTTTTATTTTTGACACGCGACTTTGACGTGTCGACTGAAGTAGGTAGGGAGGGAGTGATAACGTCAATGATTGACCCATCAGGCTGAATTAATTGGCCCCAGGCGCCGCTCTTTATAAAGCTCTCCTTCAGATCATTTGTTTACATATCCCTGGGGTGCTTGACAGCTAATATTGAGTTGATTTTCTACACTTAAGATATCCCAGCAGCATTATCAGCCTCTGTAATGGCAATCCACTTGTCCAGAGATTGACAAGAGGGGAATTCCAGTTAAATAGGAGGGCATCGAAAGGCCTGAAGACATCCACCATTCCCCCCCCCATAAGCATGAGTCCAGTGTGTCCTGCACCACACACTTTCAAAACACGGTTAATAAAAATTGGTGATTATGATAATTTCCCCGCACGGGTGATATCTAAGGTCTCTGGGGAAAGTTGCGGGATAACATTACATTTGACTCTCCTTCCAACAAGGTTGCTAGGTCTGGCCAGTTAACCATGCTGCGACCAGAGTCTTGTGATTTCAGGAGTGGGAAAAAAAAAAGACCAAAATAATGCCAGAGACTTTAGGAACTCGGGATTTGCTCTTTATGACAGCACTTTGTGCTCTGTGCTCTTTGTATTGAGAGTTGATTGTACATGATTTTGAGAGAGAGAGAGCAGAAGCGTCTCAGGAGGCTGGAAACTAATTGTTGACGGTTGTTGAGTTGCCTCAGGTGGTTGGGATGGAAAGTGCTTGCTCGGCATCTGCTCCCCTGTCTGTGATCCAACTAGTGAGTGATATACAGGCTCAGTAGCCGTGTCTGTCCAAAACTGGAAAAAAAAAAACCAAATTGCAGTTTACTCCTGTTTTGTCTTCTTTGTTTCCGAAGGAGAGCCAAGACTTCGAGACCAGGAAAAACCTGGTCCTGAGTCTGCTGGAGAAACATGGGCCAGCCATCACCAAGGGCATCGTGGACGCCTGCGTCTTCTACCTACCCTCCTACATGACGCCCGATATCTCTGAGGTGCTCTTTGAATTGATCCAAGTGAACAGAGAGGTAGGTGGAGGGCTGCTCTGTGGGAAATAGTGAGAGATTCTTCCTCAAGCAGGGATGTTTTGAAGGATATATGCAATGGAAACTATTGGCAAAAGGGATTGCTGGTGCATATTAACCCCAAATATGACTTGAATATGTAATAAACATTAGGATTAGCATCAACCCCTGCATTGGTACATTGAACATTTCAGTTTTTCCCATGTACTTTTAATGGACCACCGTAGAAGCCACCACAATGAACACCATGTTATTGGAAAACCTGCGATACCGAATATTCTCTTCAGCGTCCCAAATTTGACCCTCACTTTCAATGAACATTACAGTTTGTTTTAACTGAAAGAATATAACATTAAGGATTGATGAGACCGACTTGAAAGTTCAAGGAAATCTAGTCCTACTCTCCCACAGGAATGGGCAATGTGGATCCTCAACCATTTTGTATACACAGGTGATGATGAAGCTGAAAGCCTTACTTTGCTAGACTACCACAAAGGCAAGACTTTGCCTTTGAATAAAATTCAGATCGAAAGGTCAGCTTTTGTGACTTTACTTACAGAATTTTTTAATTATTAATTGCTGTATTCTGTAAGCCCTTAGCTTAGCTTGTCGAAGAGAAAGTGAGCAATTTGTACCGGATGATATCATGGTGAATTAATAATGATAACTTTCCTGTTAGACCACATCAACCTGGCTGGAAGCAGCGCTCAAGTCTCTCCCCGCCGAGACGCAAGACGGCCGGATCAATGCAACGCAGAAACAGCTCACTGACTTCCACAAGACTGTCACAAGGTATGTCCTTGGGGTGGGGGGGGGAATGCTTGCATTGCGCAGTGGCTTTATCAGCATTCTTTGCTTGCAGGATGTTTGAACTTTTATTTGAACTCTGGGTGCTCGGATGCACATGAGCGGAATCAAAACCTAAGTAGCTTGCCACAGTTGACCGAAGACTGGGGAAGCGAACCTCTGAGATGTTTGTAATACTTGAAAGGAAGCTTCCTGAGGAGGCCACGTGTAATTTAGCACCGTATGTTTCTGCCTATAATGTCTTTATAAAATCTTGCGTAGAAAGGCAACAGAACGTGCATGGGGTGTGTTCGTTTTCTAGGGAAAACAAAACATTCCTGGGATGCTTGGCCCTTTTGGGCGGGTCTGTCTGAACATGAAGCATTCAAAATCAGCAGGAGAGAATGGGGAGAAAAGTTGTGTCCGGCTGTTCTTCTGAGACTTGCAGCACAGGGCCTAGTTTACACTGTCTTAACCCTGACTGGCACCTCCCTGGTTTTCAGACAGTGATACTGAACTGTGATGTTTTGGGGGGGCGGGGGCGGGGGCGGGGGGGAATCAGGGTCCTACTGGAATATTTATCTCAACTTCCATCTTGTAGATCAGGGTAATTCCAGTCATCTTTGTCCTATTGATGGTGATTAACTTTGCTGTTTATTTGCTGACATGGATGAAATCGGGGTTGTGGGTTAGCTAGAAATCTCCATCATCCTCCTCCCCACCTCTCATTTCCATACTGGCAATATTATTCCATTTGGGGCGTCTCTGTTCATTCCATTGGCAGTGCTGAAGAGCTCATTGTGGTCACTTATGCCATGAAGGACTTCACCCGCCTCTTCAGATGATCCTGGAGACGCCTCATTGGTCATGTCAGCCAAAGCTCCGCGGAAGAGCCATCTCTCCCAGCCACCCAGTCTATCGAAAAGAGGATTTCCCCCCACCACCCTCCCTGTCTGCTCTGCTGTTGCCCCTTTTCTGTCCCCTTCCCCCACTGCCCTGTCATCCCTCCCCCGTCTCCGTCTCTTACCCACACCTGAAGAGGAGTCCTCAGTGTGACTGATTTTTCTCATTTGATGTTGCATAAGCCACAAAACATCAACTTCTTGTTATAGTCAGGTGCAAGTAATATATAAATATGGCCGTGCATTTCTCGGTTTTACAATTTTTGATATTTTCCAGGTCGTTAGAGCAGTTGGTTACATCTGTAAGCTGGCAGTCCAAATGAAATGGCCCTTCCTCCAAGATGATTGTATTTTACACCTCTTTTATACGAAATGCAAACTTGCAGTTTAGTGACTTGACACATGATCCCGTCAGCTTGAAATTTCGAAAGATAATGAATTTGTTGAAATGTTCACACAGATTTCGCTTTGATCCCAGCGTTGCATGCTGCCAAAACTGAAGGAAATAAAATGCCATGGAAGACTCACAAGTAGGAAGCAGACATGTTTTTAAATCTAGGAATACGTACAGAAGCCTTGAATTTTTTTTAACTTGTCAAATCTCTTCTATTCCTGCGCCACATTTCCAGCATACTTTCTGTTAATATTTGATGTCAACAATAGCCCAATAACAATTCCTCCCACAAAGAGCCGGCCATAGTGATGTCTAGAGTAATGTCCCTGGTAAGCGATGATTTCTGAGCAGCCGATGTAGGTTACACTCATCTACCACATGGGTTACCAAAACACCAAATTAGCATTGGGGATACTATTTGGCTTTGAGATTAATGACAGGTTTTTGAATGCTACCCATTCAAGCAGAATTGGAATGAACAGGAAAATTTCTTTCAACATGCGACCTTTGTTGGCTGGAGATGTGTCCTCACATCACATGTATGTGACGACAGGCAAGGTCTTTAAAGCATCTGGAATTATATTGGATACTTTGCTCTGTAAAAACCATCGTAGGCTTCCTGCTTATAGTGGCCGTATTAGCCTGGTTCAAACCTCACTTGTAACAAGCAGGAAACAGTGCCCAAGTGTGCACTTTATAATGTTCAAGCTGACCTTGTGTCAGAGGTCAAATGGACTAGGCATCCCTAGTTATGCTCAGTCTCTGAGGGGAAAGCCGTGTCCCAACCATCTGGCTGTGGCCGGGAGTAATATTATGCATTTATGGGAAGCAGCCGCAGCCTTAAAAGCTGGCTGACTATAAAGCCAGCAAGAGTGCTTTGTCTAATCATTTTGGCTCCGATGTTTGCTCAACCCTGCATTTTACCTTCCCTTTCTTCGAAGAACGGTAGGACAAAAGTAGTTTAATGATCCTGCAAATCAGAGAGTTCCAAAATCTTAGTCATCACTGCAAGTGCTATAATTATGCATGCTTCTCATTTTTTTAAAAACTGTGTTGGGAAAGAATCATGACAGTGTGGCATTGCTGTCACTTTCATCCGACGGAAAGGAAAGCTTCGTCGAGGAAGTCTTCATCAAGATAAACTGGATTTTGTTTGGGTTTATTTTGGTTTTTCTGTTCATTTTTTTCTCAATCGGTTATACTGTATGCGTACTGTTTTAGTTTCAATTACCTGCCTCGTTTTAATTTTTATGGTGTAAATATTTCTCGTCCGAAGTAATACATGTACTTTACTGTGCAACCTCCTTCCGCAATTTTGCTTTCGAATTCCAATATGTAAGTTTGTTTCATGTACTGTTATTTGTACAGACTTAACAGAATCACTGACGTGAGATTTGGCTTCCTCATTCCTGAATTTTTTGTTTGTCACTGTGATGTCTCGTTGTCAGCCGAGTCTCACTCCAGACTTGACTTTCCTACTTGCTCAACATTGCCGTTTTAAAAAACAAACATCATGAATAATTAGCATAAAAACCACAAGCATTTTGTCCCCAGGTATTAGTTTTGTGATAGGCCTACTTGTCCACACTGCTTCACGATTTTCACGAATGTTATTTTCTTTTCCAAAAGGGAAGGTAGCGGGTTTGATAAGCGATCCTGTCAAATCACGCTCTGTGCCCCAAATTACATTGAGTACCAGTGTTGTGACCAAGGACGTGGCGCATTTTGTCCCACTGCTCTGGCTAGATCACCAAGGGCCTGCGCCCAGGAAGACTGTCTAATGCCAGCTAATGAACACAACACTTGAAACTTCAGGGTTTGTCTGATCTCTTTGGGAACGTAGTAAGAACCAGTTGTTCCTTCAAAGTTTTTAATTTCGCTGATAGCAAGAAATGTTTGTTTCCTCATAGAAGTGACTGCGTATTATAATTCCAGCTCCGGGATTAGTATATTTTCTTCTTGTCCAACAGGAAAGGATGTGCTGCTTCCGTAGACGTATTTTGGCGGACTAAAGCCAGTTCCATGTAGTTGGAACACCCCCCATGAATGCATTGACCTGGCAACAGTGGTGATCATGTCCATTGTAACCCTCATTTTCGGGTTTTGATATTGACTGATTCAGTTGCCTCGGTAACGATTTTGAAACGCAAAGCACTGACGATCTGCATTATTCATTTACATGTGAACGTATTTCAAAGAGCACCTCTTGGTAAAACATGTTTTCTCTGATCTTATCTGTTCTTCGAATGACACATTCTTCATTCAGAATTCGCATCTTGGCATGAACAGAAAAAAGCCCTTTTTAGCTTCTTACATTTGAGCTCTGAAGACAAATGACACTGCGTTCGATCTGGACGCATCCATATTTATTTGAACAGATGAAATCAGAGAAAACATGTTTTCCTAGGTGCTCTTTAAACAAAGTTCTGCATAAAAAAACATGTTTTCCTTGCCTCTAAAAAAGTTCCGCCAGGAGTACATTGAGTATCAATTATAACGTGGTATAGCACAGCAAGAGTAATCAAAATTTCTGAAAATTTCAAGGTTTTTTAAAAATAATTTTTACCAATAAAAATGTGTGAACGATCCAATCCGCGTGAGGCGTCCGAACAACTTAAGCTCGGGGAATTTGAAATCACGGAGACTGCTCTCTTGGGCGGCGAACCATGCGCATGCATCCTGGCTGCCGGGTAGCACGTTTAAAACGGTTTTGCCAAATTTATCGACAGACACCCCCACCCCCAAAAAAGAAAAGGTGATGTACTGTATCTTGTAGATTCACGGTCAATGCTATATGTTTTCTTGTGCAATTGAGCACCTGCCATAGTTATCCTGGTCTAAACCAATCGACGTAAGGTTAACATGCTACCCATACCCAAATCATGGCTTTCCATTTGGCCCAGTGCACTGTTGGGTCCAAGCACAAGTGCAGAAATAACCAAGGGAACAGTAATTATCGGTGTGGATTTCAAAACAAAAGTAAAAGACCCCATTTCTTGGTATCTGTGACACCTCAAAAGATTCCGTGCAGTGATTTAATGTTTTGGAGTTTCTGCATTTCCTTTCACTAACATCGACTCACAAAGTCCTTGTAGCGTTGAAAGTTTCAAGGGAGATAGTGCAGGTCTAATTGTAAGCTTTTGTATGTACCACAATCAGAAGATGTCACTCGGCTATCTTTTTGCTTTGTCTGACTGACTTGCCATTTCTCCGTAGTGAGCTGTAATTTACATTTTGTTAATATATACTGTCTTGTTTGGTACAGAATGGAACGTTTTTACTACCTTGTAAAAAAAAGCGAAGCTTTAAAGTCAGGCTACGACCGAAACGTGTACTGAAGGTGCCTGAGGAAAATAAAATTGTGTGGGTCACAAGGGGGAAAAAATCGATCTGGCTTCGTTATTTATACTGCAAGTTGTGTAAAACTTTCAGCTTAGTTGAGGTTCAGACGTTTTTACAGTTTGCTTAAATCGCAGGTTGGGTGGAGAAGTCACAACGAAATGAACTGAGATGTCGCAACGTAATCATATTGCATGCCATTTAAGCGAGTCGAGGTGTTACTGCGTATACTTTTTGGTTTCTAGATAATATCAACGTGATGTTGAACTGACAAGTCGAAACCTCTACTGAGTGGCGGCGTTGTCTCGTCCTGTTGAGATGAGGCGTCTCGTTGCAATGTTGGATTGAGACGTCAAACTACAGGGGTAGATCCAGGCAGCGGCGCACCCAGCTTTTGGTGTGTGTGTGTGTTTGGGGGGGGGTTCAAAAGCTTGGGGTTCATTCAACACGATTTTGGGGAGAAAAAAAATCAAAAGCCGTACTCACGGTCCCAACATCCTTGCTTTTGTGCAAGGTGCTCTTTTCCCGCTTTTCTTTTCTTTTTTTTTTTTGGTGCTAATATTTGATAAAATGTATTTCTTGCCTCTTCCGACCTGTGAAGTATTCTTTGTTAAAAAAATTGAAAATAAAGCTATCGGGAAAATTAGGGAGGTTGGGTACCAAGAAGCATAATTGTTGTTTTTACGCCCTTGTCACGTAATATGAGGCCGGGTCCCTCCCTTTTTTCTTCCCCTCCCTCATTTTCTTCTCATTTATTCATTTATATTTTTGGTGAAAAGGGTGGTGGTGGGGGGGGTGGATCTGCCCGTGCAGTAAATACATAGGCCTAGATTAAGCATTTGTTTGTTTGTTTGTTTTCTTTGTTTTGTAGACATATCTGAAGACCAGGTGACATACAATAGACGCTCTATGTGCTTACGCAGCCTCGTACCTATCTGTACAGTCGTGCACGTGCTGTCTGCTTCTCACGTTTTGATGTGTAATACATCGAATGCTTTATTTGACAATAGAAATCTTGTACTTTTAATACAGAAATGCCTCTAACATCGACAGACTCCAGAACTTTGAACAAAAATCACTCTCTAATTCCATGTTTTCTTCACTCCCCCAGCTGTCGCAGAATGAGGCTGATAATTTGGTTTCATGCACAACCAAACCGGGGAATTTAAGGCTTGAGTAAGCGAGCCAAGGACATGTACATCCCCGGGACAAAAGGGACATTGTCGTTTCGACCTTTGTAGTGATATATCCCCCCGGACAATTTTAGCGCTCGGTACACGGTCTTTAGGGGTGAGGATAGTTTTACAGACTGAAAACAATTAAATAATAATAACAACACAGTTTTTAAATAGTGCATCACACCAAAGTCTCGATGCGCTTCACAAGAAACAATTAAAAGCAATTAATGGAACAGGTAAGTTTTCAGGACTGCT
This sequence comes from Acanthaster planci, assembly GCF_001949145.1. Next base: position 8,615,110 of record NW_019091362.1, read on the forward strand.
TTAAATTAATTTTCGTTATTGACGGTTCTGATATGGCGTGGAAGAGAGTTCCAAAGCGATGGTGATGCATGCATGAGGGAACGATGTCCATAAGTCTTAGTGCGAGTGACAGGTGTATCGAGGAGCAATGTTCAGCTAGAACAGAGGGTGCGTCGTGGCTGATATGCTTGAATAAGTTCACGAAGGTATGCTTTTGCTGAGCGATGGATGCATTTGTGAGTGAGGAGTAGAATTTTGAAAGCGATTCGCTCTTTGACAGGTAGCCAGTGAAGAGTGTGAAGATTAGGAATTATATGTTGCCTAGATGATGAACGTGTAACAAGTCTGACGGCGGAATTCTGAATGCGCCGAAGTTTCGAGGTTTGAGAATCAGGAATATGGTGTAGTAGACTGTAGCAGAAATCTAGGCGGCAAGAGATAAAAGCATGGACAAGCTCTTCCGTCTGTTGGTCGAGGAATTTTCAAATTTGTACTATCTTCTGGAGAGCTGAATAAGAAAAGCGACAAAATGTTATTGACCTGGTTTTGCATTCGAAGGTTTGACGTGACAGTGGTTCCCAGGTCACGGGCGCTAGTGACAGGTCTGGTGCAGGAGTCGGAGATGCAGATAGGCCTAGGCCTACTTTCAATTGGAGTTTGTTGCTTAATACCGAGAGGCGATGTGGATGACTTCAGAAGACAGAATTTCTGGAAAACTTTAAAACTTGTCCCAGTCCAAACTTTGATACGTTTATATCCCTCCTTTGATGCTTTTCCCGCATTTGAAGCAATCAAGCCTCGGATTGTGTATCATTTGAGTATATTTGACCTCGTTTTACTTGTACGGTGTCTTTAATCAGCGGCTGGGGGGGTGTACAGCACCCTGCAGATTCGTTTCTGTGACGTGACAGTTTGCAAACAGACATTTGCGATTAAATGGACACGTGTATTCGCAGTTGAGGTTGAAGCCTCGTAAAAAGCGCTCCATAATTTCCGTTTTTAGGGCTCTTATCGGGAAGATTTTATCGGACAGGATGTAGGCCTGCTTTGAATCTCACGGATTTTTGAAAGCTCTCTTTTCCGAGGGGCTGTTAAGGTGAAGAGGCGGGCGTCAGACGGGCTGATTACGACGCCCTCAAGGGCCCTGCCTGTCCACCAGTCATTTCCGACTCCTGAATGATGGAGAGGTATGTTTTTAACTTGTCGTGCTTACAGAGGGAGCATTTGCAGTCGTTTACGGTCCCCGCGGTAGATGGATGTACGCTTCCTCTTAATCTGTGCTCGCAGCATAAGAGAGAGCCAGGCACCCATGGCCCAGGGATGAATTCACTTTAATTGTAGAGCGGAAGATGCTTTGCTGCCGAGTTGCGCAACCAAAATCTAATTTAGGCTGCTGCGTATGCAGAGCTGCGTCAGGCCGGGAGGGCGAGGGGTCGTCTCGACTGTCTCATGACAACTCCGTTTTTTATTTAAAAACTCTAGGCATGCAGGTAAAAAGACACTCATTAAGTTTTAACCCAATCGGATCAGCGGCGTAATTACAATATTCTGGTGGAGGGCATAGGGGGGTGCACACATGGGGCGGGGCAGGGCAGGGGGGCACTGAAAGTAGGTGATCTGCCGCCTCTATATTTTTTTCTTCAGTGTTTTAAAATGAGGGCACAGACACGCATGCACCAGTGGGTAACCGTTTCTGAAGATTAACTACATTATTCAGCTCGGTCGCAACTGAGGATCTATTTTCAGTGCTTGCTGAAGGTATATTCTTATCAAATTTCTGTCAATCGATTCACCAATTGGAAAATAAAAAAAATAATAAATTGTATTTTCTATCTCTTAGCTGCAAGCGTATTCAGTTACCGTGAGAGTGACAGTTTATTGAAGATCTAACTTAGATTTTACTGAAATACATAAGATGACTTCCTTTACAAGGGTTTCCATAAGTCTACTTCAAACGGACACTTTTGAACACAAGGGAAAAACTAGTAATGATTAAAACAATTCATAGAATTAAGCCACAGAAGTGAAATAGTTGAAGGGTGGGCTGCTCTAATGAATAAATTCTGCTGTTTGGTGCACTTCTAAAATGATCGTCTTCTTCTTGATTCTTTTTCCCCCATGTAGTTACCTGATTGATCATCGTAATAGGAAGGCTTCTCTTGAACAGAAACAGGTCAGAAAATTTCCCTTATTAAAAGCAATTACAGGATTTATCCTCGTATTAAAGATTGATGAAGTTCATTTTGCAGTTCGTCAGTTTTAACACCTATAGGAACATGGCCTAATTGACTTGGCGTGTTAAAGTAATGTTTCAGACGTGGACAGCTGTCAGAGTCCTCACTCCGTAAGGCTAGGATGCACCTCCACCTGGTCAGCGATCGCTGATCTCATGCGATCTGCCGCCGTCTCATAGTTTCGTCGTTCGTAAAATTGAACGATTTTCTGTTTTCGTGACCAGAAAGGTGCTGCATCGTTTATAGAGTATCGACGTGTAATTGATCCAGCAGTCGCTCTTTCTGTTCTTCTGAAAGGAAAGCGCACCAGTTGCTAACATCCTGTCGAATGACTTTACTCAGGCTAGTGAACTGTCGGGCTGAGGTTTGTCGATTTGGAGCGTGGTGAATGTTTTTCCAAAAGTTTTTAATAGGTTTTCCAAACTGAAAAATTTTGTGTATGTATAATCCGTGTCTTCTGAATAAAATAAATATTGTCCACAATTTCTCTTTAGTACAAATAAACGCAAAAGGTGTGTCACAGCACCTCAGATCGGTTTAAGTTTGTACATGCATCAGTTCAGTACAGGCCTAGCAATGATGTCTGATTTCCAAGCAGCCAGTGGCATTACAATTATTTTCGGGACGAAAACCTTCCCGGCATCTTACATACGGAGTCAAGCTTGTAGACGCAGCCGTAGTCGTTCCACTCCTCACCGTACCACAGGGCCACGCAGTCTTCGTTCTGGCTGTGGGTCGGTTCCCCAGCCTTGAAATTTCGGTAGGACGTGTTGCTCCCGTCGGTCCAGACGAAGTGTTGGGGCGAGACCCTGTCGTTCAGCCCGATCCACAGTGCAAAGTAACTCCTGCCGAAAACATCTTTGGTGTAGTTCTTGAGGAACGTGTTCTCGTCCATGCTGGCTATTGACATCAGGTGCGACTGTCTTTCAAACAAGGAGCGTGCTTGGCAGTTGTTTTCGGCCTCCTGAAAGTCCAGCTTTTCCGTGACCATCAAGTAACAGTAATCGCCGTTCTCTCTCCATTGGAAGGGGCAGTTAGAACAGGTTGTATTCAAGGGGAGAATGCGGCTTATAGCTCCAAAGAGTACACTGAAATTCATCAATCGCATCCAATTCGGAGCCATTTTCATTGTAAAGAGGCTCATGCGACGCTCGCTTAAAAGTCCAGCGAGAGTTTACGCGTGTGCAGTCCTTATATAATCGTTGCTTCATTCCAAGTTGCGACTGATCGAGTCATTCAGCCCAACAGTATCGATCGCTTAGCCAACGCCGATTCATACGGAAAAACAGATCCCAGCTCACCACTGGCTTCTCAAAAGAAGACCTTTTTGGTTTTGATGAGGTGACTGGAAATCGACGATAAGTTTCCTCTATTTTTTTTTAAATGTAACATATACGGGCACCTCCCTTTTATTGTCACGTGGACTGGTTGGCAAAAACCGCACTTGTGACGTAGACAAAAGATAACACAGCGAGGACACATCAGTGTCGGTATCAATGGGCAAGTTCGGGCGCGAACTATAGCTCGACCAGTAGTCTGTCACTTTTCAACAATGGGCACGTGCAATTCAGTCACACGAGAACAATTCAAGCTGGCTTATTTTTTAATATGATAGTTAGTTAGGCCTACCCACATTTTCACTGTTAGCTTTGATTCTCGCAGTGTGCATGGTCATTGACATTTGGTCCAATTATTTTCAAATGAATGGTTCCCTCTGTGATGATAAATGAAATCGGAGGAGCGACCATGCTCAAGGGCCTGGTCCCAAATGGTCGACTAGATAGTCCAAACCACCCATCGTTCGGGCGGTGTTAGTCAAACTACAGTTAATTATGGTCGTGGCTCCAACTTGCTCTTCAATACCGCAAGTAGGCCTCAAATCACCCTCTTTGGTTTGCCCTCGGAACCCATTATGCACCCCTTTACAGACGAACGTCACGATTTCGTTGCTCTAAATTGGAAAATATCAATAAAAATAAAGGCTATGTTCAAATTACTTGACTACCACTGGAAATAATGAACGCCTATAGAGCATCTGCCAATAGCTGGTGGCCAAAGAAGAAGCAATTCAACTAATGGAGCTGTGAAACAGTATGGTTTCACATGCAGGAGCTGCCGAAATTGGAGCATATATGTTCGCGCTCAGACTTTGGTCAATGACAAAAAAAACATTGTTAAAACAACGCAGAGGTTGCCGTTATATGTGGCTTTTATTTTACTTTGTGGACAAGGATTCGTGACTTTCTCGTGATTCTATAGGCCTAATGTGTAAACTACGGGACTTTAGCTACTTCTGTTTAGTTGGGGTTTAAGACACATGCATTGTTAGACTCACTCTCACCCGCGCTTGACGATTTGCCTGAGTCGTGAAGTAAATACAGCAGAGTATAAAAGCGTTTTCAGTTGGAAAAAGTCGTGTTTCTAGTCATCTTTTTGTCTTCATGCGCGTTCACACAATTTCCTCGATGGTTCTGTGAAACACGCGCCTGATGAGACACACGTATGCGCCGCGTTTCGAGTCTACTAATGAACGAATCGAACACGAGATAATGGCCGTATAACGAGGACGCTCTAGCCCGAGTAATGAACTGCAGCCTTGGACAACAGCTCGTTGATCTATCTTACTTCATAATATGATATTGCTGTCGTGCGCGCTTCAACTGCGAATGAATTTCCCCATCAGATGCAATTTTGATTATACACGATCTGGTGCCTTTCACCGAAAAAGACAAGAGAGCGTGGTGGTGGGTACTCAACGCACACACGAAGACTATACATTCCCACAGGACGTCATTCATCTCTTCACCAAAAGTCGTACCCATTGTAACTGAGCGTGTGATGATTCCCTCCAAGTTTCCCGTCCAAACGATTGCCGAACGGACCGTGCCGAAAGCATATGCATCTATTGTCATCGATACAAAAATCTGATACTGACGGTTTAGATCGTCGAGTGCATCAAAAATAATGACAACTTTCATCAACTTGTTTTTTAAACCACGATCGTTCTTTGAATCACTGAAGCATTATACTGTAGATTAAAACTGGAAAGAAGAAATAACACTCTTCGACTTTCACAGTTTGTGAATTACTGTCCTAGTGATGTTTCTTCCCTTTTTCACGATATTATTAGTTTTTCGGTGTCACTCCCAAAATAGGCTGATTTTATGGGCTTAATTTAATCTATTTCCCCGAAAAAGTATGATCCTAACAGTATCATTAACCGCAATTAATTTAGTTCTTGCACTGATTGGCTGAATAGTTCATAATTGAAAATAAAATGCTTGGTAGAGGGGTTTTCACTCTTTTCATACCTAGTGTTAAAAGTTTAGCGCTGAAATTTTAGACCCCAATGAACCCAGCTGAAATGTCCACTCGATGATCTCGATAGTTGACCAAAATCGTTACAGGAAATTCAGACAACATATACGGCTCTCGTCGGCCCATTTTGTCCTCTATGGGCTTTATGCGTGAGCAGGCAGATGTACCTTGTTTCCTAATAACGACTTCCTTGTTCGGCCGGCTGCACTTGGTAAACGTTGGCACTTCGTCCCTCTTGCATTGGCTGCATGTGCCTGCGCCAGCAGTCCCTCTACTTCTGTTCAAAATCCGGGTATTTTTTTCTGGCGGTGGGCCTCAAGTGTTGCCCCAGGCTTTCTGTTGTTCACTGTTGAGGAGGAGTACAGCGTGCACGGAATCCTGTTCGAGGCGATCAACCCTCCGAAGGCATCTTTGGTGTAAGTTCGCCGGCAGCATAATTTTCGTCCAGGCGCGACTTTCTTCCTAGCAGATTGCGGACGTATTTGGCAGCAGGTCTTGGCCTCTCGGCTGCCCTTAGTCGATGACATTAAAGTGACAGCAACCAGACTCGTCATCCCCATTTGGACAGGGCAATGTTGGCATGTATCAGTGGGTGAAAATGTGGACTGGAACCAAAAGCAAAACGAAAGCCACGGATCCTTCAGACAAATCCAAATTTCGTCAAACCGCTCCCCTGCGTAGCTCGTTCTTAGAGTAGAAGCATCACAGTAAGAGTTTTCTGCCGAGAGTTTACCGTTAGCATCCATCTTTGTCCCAGATAAAGCCTTTGAAACTAATCTGTATGGAGGCACACACCTTGGAGTCTTGCAAAATTCTGCAATAGAGAGTGTTCACGATAGGGCCTTCTAAATAGAACGATGTGATAGGTTAATGAACAGATCGTGATGAACAACGTCTATAAGAATAGCTGTTAAAGGTGATGTCTTTACCGCTTTCATTTCTACAGCAGAATCGGGAAGAATTCTGTGTGCACAAGGATCGCTTACATTGGTGATTTTGATTATGTTTAGAACATCTATTACTGTAGGTCCTAATTAATTCAGGGTGAAGACCATAAATGGTATACCATTTATGTACATGATAGTGCTAAACGAAGGGTCACTGACTAATTACATCATTTATTTTTCATGAATGTTGTGAAAATAAATATCAGTGAAAATTGGCTGATTTGCAAGACATAATTATTTAATGAAGAGTTAATGAAAACGAACGGACAATTCCACGAAAGTGAGAGGGAAATTTGTGGAATTCTTGGTCGCGTCTTGCTGCACAGATGCGCCCACATTACAAGGTATTCGTTCTCGATCTGTAAATATGGCGGTCAGTGAAATTCTTAATAGTCTGTCGCAGCTGTAGCCTGGCCGAGATCTTCTTGACCTTCGCCCTCTTCTCCGCCCGGTAAATCTCCCGGCACAGGTCGTGGAGGGCGTCGCCGATGTCGAGGTAGCTCTCGCTGGCCGACAGTTCGTAGTATGGGCAGCCCAGCTCCTTGGCCAGGTCGGCGCCCTCCGTTGGCGACACGGTGCGCAGGTGGCACAGGTCGGACTTGTTGCCTATGAGAATGGCGGGAATCCGCTCAGCGTCACGGCCGGGCACTTTGGAGAGAAATTGCTGGATGTACGACACGTACTCGAAGCTTTCCCTGTCGACCAAGGAGTAGACTAGCACCAGTCCGTCAGAGGTCCGGATCTGCTCCTGCCTTGCCGGGCTTTCAAAATCCTGCAGATTGACAAGACACAATTAGAACAATGGCGTTTCAACCAGGCGATGAAAGTGCGTCTAATAAGCTGCAACACCCTTTATCGATGTGACAATTCATCTTGCTACATGCCGGTTCACTTTGCATAAGTACTTCATTTACAGGGTTCTTCGAAATGGGCGGGAAAAATTCTCCAGCAACTGCCATAAGCATTTAAAACACATTCTGCTTTGTTGGTAACCATGTTAACCCCAGTAAGCTTTCTGTGTTCCTAACGCCCAACACTTGAACGAGGGTTTTCTATTCTATTGGACTTTATTTTTCTCATGTCACGGTCTCGGTAAATTTTGGTCTGTAAGGTAATTAAACCAAAGAAGATGAGGTCAGGTTCTTACCTGTTACCCATTGGTAAATGCTCATTTCTAAACATATCGCTTTACATAATCATAAATTGAACAAAATTATCATTAAAACAACCAGCCATTTTATTGCCTTTAAAAGCCATTTTTAAAATCCAAACATCGTAGAATTGGGTATCAGTAAATGAAATGACAACTCTGACTGCGCTACTTACAAAGTCTCCAGCGGTGTCTACTAAGTTAATATTGATGTACTGGTCGTCTATCTTTGCTGACTGAGTGTATATGGATTCTGGAAATTAAAAAAAAATGGCTTTCTGTTGGGAACGGAGGGAATGTTGTTCCAGCGTGTTTTTCTAGCTTTTTCAAATTAAATCGTAGCGACTAACATTCAAAAACTGACACTTGTAAAGCAACTTCGATCCTCCCTCGAGGATTGCCCGAAAATTCGACTGACAAAAACAAATATTAAAACAACCTGTCATCGGTTAACGCGTCAGGAGAAGAGTGAAGCGATTAAACCAAATTAGGGGGTTAAGAAAGAGGTACAATAAATGATGGAAATTAAGAGACTGTTACCTAAATTGGCATCGTAGTCTCCGATGAACCGATGTGTCAAGTATCGAACAACGAGAGCTGAAATAAAAAAGAGAAACACAGAAAGGCAGATAAGACTTTGGCCCTAAATCGTTGAGGAAGAGAAGAGAAGAGTGTATCCAAAATATCGAGCACGACTTGGAAGGGCCACATGGACGTTTTAAGCTGGCATAATTGGTGAAAATTTAATTTTAATGTCCAAGTGATTAGGCTTTCACTAATTATTGCACATGGGTTCCAAAATTACCGATTTCTGTTCAGGAAATGTTTGGACTGCAAAACCGGCCTAATAAGCCAAGCAAATCGGTCACCTTAATATTGATAAGCGACCTCGGCCTGCATGGAATGCTTTGAACCCCTGTCACGTTGGAAATTAAAAATTCGGTCCATTCACGCCGTGACACACACTTCAGTCCGTCACTTGAGTTGCAGTCTTGGCAAATGCAAACATGTCAGCAAGTCTGCATGAATTTGATTTATCTTTTCAGTTAGCATTAAGAAATAAACATGTCATGCAATGGATAAAAGAAAAGAAAACAAAGGAAATGCGGTAGTTGTAAAAGCCGTTTTTGTTACGTCCATTTTCTGGTTTAATTTTAAGCTGTAAAGTCGTAAAGTCTGTCACGAGCCGGTGCGGACTGTCTGGCCGGTTTTATCTTCGGTTATGTTAGGATTAAACGGCTGAGATATGTTTATTCCCCGTTGATGGGATAGTATAGTCCATCCCTGGGTTCTCCCCAGCTAAGTCCGGTAACGGTTTATACTCTGGGTGGAGAGAAGCGAGTGGGGAGGGCGGGGCTTACCAAAGGGACACAGCCCAGGGCCAAACGCTGGATTCGCACCCTTGACCCTACAATCACGAGTCACGAACCTCAACCACTCTAGGACACACTCCCTCTTAAGCTTTTTTTTTTAACTTTGCGCTTAAATAAATGGTTACCCCCCCCACAATGCGGACTTCCGTAGCTGCGCCCTTAGAGCTGTGTATGCTTCTTTATCACTTCCTCTACTATCAGAAAAGATAATGAAAAACAGGCAGTCTGTTTTCCTGTTCGATTGACGGCTTTACCACAGACTGCTACGGGCTTATCACTTTATTACACTGCAATCTCCCTATCCCTTCCTGGTAATCCATTTCAAATGCCACAGTTCTCATTACGAACACCCCCCAAACATGTATCAGGGGGAAAAGTTGCAGGTGAAACCAATATATATAGCACCAGACTTTGCTCTAATGTTGTACGATTCTCAACTGAACATGATTCATAAATATTGCTCGGGGCCGAATGTCGGTCATGCGCGCTCTGAAAAGAAATTGATAAAAACCAAACTAAAGTATTAAGGGCCAAGTCCACGAAATGGGATTTCTCTTCCGAACACGCACCCCTTGCTATACCCGCTGAAGAAATTGTGTTCATAACCGTGGGGGATGAGAACAGTTATGACATCCGCCTCCCGTCATCAATTATTAATACTCAGTGAGCCGAGCGAGTCACGAGCGCCACATCTGCAGGGGAGTTCATCTCAATCTTGCCGAGGCACTGTGAACGCCCATAAACCACCAGCTGCCGTCCTCTTGCTTTTATCAAATCTTAAGGGCGGGGGAGAGAGTGGATTTCTGGTAATAAACATGCCAGACAGGAAGCCATAAACGGGTTCTTCACATGCCAGGATTGTTCAAATGGGTTGGGCTGACCTAATTTCTCCGACCCTTTATTACTCAAATATTGGGTTATATTGGCAAGGCTTTAATGGTGGACTGTACACATTTGACGTGATACCGGTTGGCGCTTATAAAGAGAGTGTGCCACGACCGACTAGATGAGGTGTTATTGCCAAAAAAGATAGACTTTTCAAGCGACTACCCCATTCGGAAGCATTACTCCTTGTCAAATTGAGTTCGTGGGCGGATACAGCTTTCAGAAAGCTGTATGGGGACCGGGGGCGTCCCCCTTCCCGGAAATAAATGAATTATACGATACCCTCTCCTGCATATCCAGGCAATAAACAAAGGAGATTTGCTGGAGTCAATATTTTTCAACCCATGCTTTTACTTCGAACACTGAGACCGAAACACAAATGACGCTTGGGTACCCAATCTTCAACTACACTGTCAGCCAGGTTGACCTTTCCTGCAGAATAATGTCACTGATCGACTTGCCGAAGTTCTCTCGCTTCAGATCTTTCTGTATAAAGGTTTTAGTGCAGTATGTAGATCTAGTTGGCTGGAGTAATAACTTTATTTTTTTTCACTAATTAATGTCACCCATTGTGTAACACATGAAATTGGATCTGTCAGCTACAGTTTGCCGTTTAACATTCCATTGATTATTTTTGGCCCCAATCAACTAGTATTGTGAATTTTTTAGCTGCCTGTAGAGGTGGTATTGGCAACCTCAACACCCTCGATCCAGTGTCTGAAGTTCCTCTAGGCTCAAGGTTGCTCTCGGCTTTCAAGACTTTCAAGAGCATTTCCTCTACTCCGTTTTCCAGCTAGATACAAAGTAAATTCCGTCTGCTCCGTAAATCTTCAAAAAATAGCCAACATTTTAAGCCAATGAGCCCTCGTCGCATGCAAGCAAATCAAGGGGTGAAAACTCGATGAGAGGCCGATATTACATTCCATCTGATGCTATTTTCTTGGCTTTTTACAGTGAGTTAGGCTTGTTTTTGCCAAGTGTCGCTACGAGCCAGATTAATGGCCCTGATATTTGGTCCCCATGATACAAGAATGGTGTTATTTCCAGCTCTCTGCCCATACCACTCGGATTCTGTTAATCCGTTTTCACGCCTAATAAGAGGGCTTCGATTGCAGACCGCAATTATAGGGTCCACCTCTCTTAGGAATTACCCAGACCACAGTTGAGAGGAATTCTCCACAGAGGCAATTCACGCTGAGCGGCTTTCGATTGAACGGTCTACATGCCCAAGAAACAGCGCTCCAGGACAACCGAAGAAATTCATGCAAGAGACAGAAAACCTTGTGATCACACAAGCTTGCAAATTGGGTCGGGTTTAATTGCTTGATCAAATGCCACAGGGTGAAATCACATTGAGGCTGAACAGTCTTGCTTGAAATTCAGTTTGCTTTGCAATTCAGCCTCGTTTCCGCATTTTCCATTTATTTAGTAAAATAATCAGAAGTTTTCGTCAAGGAGAAACGGCGAAAAAAGTGGAGATTCTTCGTTTCCCCGACTTAAACCGCGTCCCTCCATCCACATTGCCCATTGTATAAGAGAACAAAAGGGTTTAAATAAGGCTTTGAGCCGTGAGATGAATTCGATTCATTGTCCAGCGTTGGCCAGCCATGTACATCTGCATACATACATAAAAGCTTTACTCTTGGCCCAAGCCGTTAATTGTCTGAGTCTTTGCCTGGGTGCACAACCATTTCTGGTATTCACATGCACGGTGCACGCATATCAAGTCATACAAGGACATAAGACATGCAGTCAGAACCATCGATGCAGCCTCCGAATGGAGTCCGAAGGGTTTAATGTGTGTTAAGTTAGCTGCAAAAATAAACTAGATTTCAGTTATCAAATGCTACGGATGTGACTGTGCGGAGTTGGGACTTTTTACACCACCAACAAGGCAGGCGAGGGATTGGGACCCACAGTTCACTGTCTGTTCAAATGAAGGCTTCATATATACTACCTTGGAAAAAAGTTACATGCTTATTCATTGAAATCCCCCGGTGACCGCAAGAGATTTGGAAGATACGTGCATTCGGAATATCATCTGAGAAGTATTGATAGGTAAGTTGCTGAACAACTAACATTGTTCTGTAAAGTTATACATGAATTGTCATCAATTGTCATCGCAGTTATTTTTAAAATTTGCTTAATTAATATCGGAGGAAGAGAAACTGTATTAGCTAGATATCTTGAAACAAAGGAAAAACAAATAAGGAATCCAGAAAAATGACGAGATAAAAACAAATGGAAGGAGCGCGTATAAAAATGAACAGGACACATGAACAATTTAAGTGAAATAATGGAGTGTTTTATCGTAAAAATCTGTAATCGCCAACGAACGTGAAACAAAATATTAGCGCAGTAAATCGAAAAATTTATAGAAAACATCAACCAACATCAAATAGCGTTCCTCAGTCAGCTTGGATTTGTAATAATTCAATGTCAAAACTGTGACTTCTGTGTTTACCAAGTCGATTTCGATCCGTCACTTTTTTAAAGAAAGTACTGTTCGCTGATTTACATTCTCAAGCGTAATCGATACTTTTCTGTATACGGTGATGTCACAAGAGTGGTTTACAACATAAGAAACATTTTATGCATATGTTGAACCTAACTATTTTTTCAACAACTTCCTCGTTCTTCAATATCCCCCCCCCGTCTGACATCACATTGAACTGCCTGCGTTCAATAAAAATGGGGGCTGCGTCATTTCAATTTATTCAAAGTCACCCGTTCAATGTTATTTTTAGTTACCAAATTATTAAGCTGCTTGTACGGTTCGGCGTTTTCCCAGTGTATTTGCAAGCGGAAAAAACCGAGACTTAGCTCAAACCGCACGATTGGGTTGGTCAATCCTGCCTGTAGACGAATTTGTAAGCACAGTGGCACCGCCCTCTAGAGGCTGCTACCAGGACCGATCACTGCACGCGGTCAGCCGCAGTTGAAAGTATTGTATCATTGAACCATGGCTGCCAGAATGGAAAAATGCAGAGACTAGCATTTTGATGAGTAAGGTGTCTACTGGCTCGTCTGTTACCTCCTTTAAAAAAGAAACTCTGAAAATTAGGTCAAAGCGGTACACTGTAGATGGAGCCATTGGTAACCACAATGATAACTATATGTACATGTACGAGCCTGTAGTGTTCCCTGGTTGTGACATTACACATCCACTGGGTTGACTGCTCTTTGGTAATCCCATTTTCAAAGGGCTTGTCGTCATTTTGCGAAATGAGAGTGAGACAGCATAAACAGACAGTTTTCAGGCCGATGACCTGCGCAGCATGCTGTTTATCCCCCCGATCCAATCTCGATCTTCTTTCGCGAGCGAGATGCACCGATTTCAACGCTATTCATGGGAGACGGTAGCGTGAACAGTAGCGGATATGTCGGGCGACGTACGGCCCTCGTGTCGCTCAATTAACCTCCTGCCTGTCCCTGGGGGAATCTATCGGTCTTTCAGGACCCTCTACCCACAGGCAAAGCAGCAAGTAACGCGGGGGGGGGACTCGCACACATTCGTCTGGTTGTCCGAAACACGGTATCGACACAACAGTCGTCATCCATTTTCCCCTGCGTGGTTGTTTGTGATTAATGAGTCTCCAGATATCTAGACCCGGGAGCGATGGTCGTGCTCGAATCCAGCAAGTTGTCAATATCTTTTGATCGGCACAATGTCAGCCTTTTTTTATCGCTAACTCAGGCTTCGTCCTCCAGCATATGATGTCATTCATCTTATGCAGAAATGATTACACCGCCTTTGGAAATCCATGCACTTTTACTGTCATACTTTCTCTTTTTACATTTCCTGGGTTGAAAACAGTCCCCCCCTTGGGCATTCAGAAACGTTTTCACTGTTCAACATTAATGAGGCCAAATCCCTAAATTTCAGAGAGACAGAAAGCGTGTGCTTAGCTGGCAAGAGAACCACACCCAGGTTTTCTTTGAGGTTCCCTTTTTTTTGGTTCTCAAGTTCTTCTACGTCATTTGCAAATCTGGTCACTACATCGGTTTACTAACCAGCTTAATAACTCCAGCCCTATTACCAAAATAAACAAAAATGTACCAAGAGACCCATTTAAGAACAAAAATTGACCCGAAATATGGAAAAGCCGTGAAACAATTTCGCACCACACCGTGTAGTACTACTTCGGATTTTCAAAAACCATCGAATCCCAGGCAGAGAAAGAACTAGAGATCGCACGCACGGGGACGAGGTTGGCGTAAGTCAGAATGTTATCTGTTCCCCATTGCCTGGAGTGTTACGAGTCAAGAGCATTACAATTTTCAAATCACCCGACTAGTTCACATCCAGTAAAAATTTTGACAAGTACTGAGGAAGTTGACCATTCAAATTTTGACTGGTCAACCGCTACTCGGATCGTTTTCAATAGAATACCTCCTTTGAAATGTATAAAAATTTCAGCCTTGTCGCGACTCGTGAAGATATTACCGAAGCAACGGTGCTGTTTTTTTCCTCCATCAAAAGTCAAAGCAAGTCAACATCGTGATTTCGCTGCTCGCCATGGATGCCTCATAGATGGATATCTGCCTTCCTAGTCTAATTAGATCTTTGTCCAACACAGATACACGGTTTCTCTTGCAGCCAGGGCAACGAGGTTCGTGCCGTTACGGTTTCTACTACTAATCCTTGGTATTCGTTAGGGGGGCACGTACGCTTTTCCTCTGTCCTTGATTAAAATGCGAGTCCGTTCACAACTATCTAATGAAGCCTCACAGGTTTCGTCCTCTCCCCCTCTTTCTCTCTTCAGGGCGATGTTGTCTTGGTCCGTAGGGGGTAAACAATGACCAGGTATATCTTTCCACTATGAGGTGGAGAGCGGTATCATGTTACCAACCGCAGCTCTGCCTCGGGTGAAAAAGTTCCCAGACCCATAAGAACTTGCACGGGGCACAAGTAAATAGTACAACTTCAGCAGTAAGGCTGTTCACCCGCGAATGCGCGTCTCGGACCAATCGCCGTAAATGTCAGGACGGAGGTGTAATCAATACGAGTACATCACATCTCCAGCACTTATCAAATTATACCAGACATGATTTGTCTTTTTTGGCTGTATGGTGTTAAGTTACATGTTTTATGATTCGTGATAATACTCTTGCCCTCCGAATAAAGAACTTCAGGCCAAGTGCTCTGGCATAATCCTGTGCCGTTTTAGTTTGAATCGGAGAAGATTCCAACACAAGGTTCAAACGGGATTAATGATAATCTAAACAATTGAGAAGATCCTCGTTCGAAGACTCTTCAGCCCCAAAATAGAGCCTCAGGGAAATGCGCACTTAACACGGCCAGCCGGCGATCGATGCGGACCGTTTGTTTTAATGCACGTCCCCTGCACTGTGAATGATAATGCAAGTCGGGCGGGTAATATTATCCGTGAGAGCATATCGTTCGGAAATAAGCACCTTGAAGTATCGCGGCACAGTTTGTCCAATTGGAGCCTAGGTCCAAATACGAATTCCCAGCAATTGGGGTTTATTACGATTGATCGACCCAGTTGAAGGACCTTAATGAGGTGAACTTCAATACCGAAACAGAGGGCATCTTCATTTTGTCAGCAGGAGCGATAGCAATACTGCTGGGGCAGTTCTTCAGCCATACACAAGGCTACATGAATAAATCAGTAAAAACCACTTCCCATGTTCTTCTAACATGCACTGGTCCTTGCACTTGTTAAGACTTTTTTTCGTAATTATTGAGGAAATCTAAAAATTGCATTTTTCAAGATTGTATCGATCGATATCATCATCTGAGGACAGTATACAAACCCGGTGCGTTTCCAAGGCAATCCACAATTATAACAACTGCGAAAGACCTATGCCTCCATGTGATTTCAAGAAATACACCCCATTCTCCCGTCTCGTTCCCACCCTCAAATCTACCCGCGTATCTCACCGTCCTGTGGCACCCGATAAACGTTACGTGTGCGTCAGGCAAGGTGTGTCGAGCGGGTGCCCGACGAGGGGCTGCAGATTGATTTG
Organism: Acanthaster planci; assembly: GCF_001949145.1. The sequence continues at coordinate 8,630,990 of NW_019091362.1, forward strand.
ATTGTATAACACTCTTGACACAGCTCTCGAACGCGAGAAACTGCGCGCAAAAGCTTTTATTGGGAGAGCCTAGTTGGCGGGAAGTCGTTAATCAATAGACAAGACGCACGTAGAGACGGCGTGAGTCCTGCGCAGGCGAAGTATTTACTCTCCTCAGGTAAACACTACACCTACGAAGAAAGACTCAAGTGAACGTTGGGTGGGTCCTTGTGTTGATATTGCTCGGGAGGCCGGATCAACAAATAGACCAATAGACCGTAGTCTCAAAGGGGTTTAGGACTATGCATGTACGTTTATTTTAACCTCAAATTCAAATTTTCCCCACAAGTCTTCAATAAAGGACTTTTAAAAAAATTGTAGCAAAAATTTGCTCATGAAAAAGTATATCCCATAAGCGCTATTTAGAGCTGCATTATGGGCCCAGGGCACGATTTTCCTTGCAATGTAGGCTCCTTTGATGGGAACTCCACTTCGCTGATTCTTGAACGACTATGAGATGCATGCGTTACGTAGGCGTCGCTACCAACAAAACGAACACTTCTCGCCAGCATGGCCGGCTCTTTTTAACCGATCAAGAGGGTGTTACAGCTTAAGGCGGATACCATGTAGCACCATGGAATCGGTGGTTGTAGGCCTATATGGTAGAATAAAGCTCTTAAGAAGGCATCCGGTGACTCCAGACCTTGTTACTGATTAGTAATAGGTTCAGTGATAATTTTAGGATGATGTTGTCCATTCAAACAATGAAAATCCGTAATTTCTAATACCGGTCTGCTTTACCACCAGACCTAAACCCTCCTGCTAGAGATGGTATTAAGTTGCTCCCTATTTCAGTTGAATGCCCACTTCAATCGACTTACATTCAGGCCAAGTTGTGCAGACATGTTTCTTGCATTGGTTTTCAGCAATCAAGCATATTTATGGTATCGTGCTCAACAAAAAGAAAACCAAGCTGTTTACCTCGACAAAGCGGTTTAAGTTTCTACAAATAACTCCTGTAATCGCGAAAAGACACCTGCGATTTGGAGGGCCGGGATTTGTTAGCTACGCAATTATTTGACCACCCGTGTGCCACTTACTCCAGACAGTTTAGTGCACAGAGCACTTCACCCTCGACGGAACGTCTCCAGAGGCACTGAAACACTCGCACCCGAATCTGAATTATCTCAGAAATGTGCGGTCATTAATCTAATAACACACATTATTTCTGAGATTGTGATGGATGCCAACGTGTGATGCGAAAAGGGAAAGTGGTCACGAGCGACGAGAAGAGAATACAGCCGTGCGCGTGATAAGGTCACCGACGTCACTTCGTTCTTGTCAAAAGCCTATTTTTCAGATTGCGCCTAGGCCTACAATAACTTTCGAAATATTTGTACACGTATAATCACTCTCGGCCAGCTGAATCTGCTTTCAAGCTGGCATGAGGAGGCTTGGACTGAAAAAATATCGTCACAGAGCCTCCAACAACGACATAATGTAACTCGACACCACACTTTTACCCATTTAAATGACTCCAACCCACACTCCCATTCCTATATTTTTTTTTCTCGTTAGCCTACATACAGATAACTTGCCTCATATTCCTAAAAACGAAACTAATTTTATGAATTGCGAACTCGCAGGGGTGTCGGGCAATTAACGGGGATAAGGATGTACAGAGATATAATGATACAGTGCTGGACCTACCCACCACAAGCATGCAGTTTTGTTCCTGCCCATAGACCTATGCTATTCATGTGCACGTAGTTTGAAATGCCAGAGAGAAATGTTCACCGAGCTCGTCATGAATGTTATCTTGTAATAATCTCTTCAGAGTAACATATAACTGCCTTCCGTCCCTATCCTGTCAAGCATTGGAGGCATCTTTCTTCCCTTCAATCTTTGCCGACAAACTTTTTTCGATAGCATTTTCAGCAGCTCATATGCATCATGCCTGGAGATCTGCCGAATCCGTCTCCTTTGTCTCCCGACTCATTTTCCTCAAATGAACAATTTTTTGCTACAACCTTTTCTTCTGTAATGTTGATTTTGCGACGTGATCATTGCTCTTTCCCTCTTCGGCATCAAATCCGACTAGCTTGGATCCTTCGCATGCCCCCCTCTTGATCAGCCCATGTTTTTCCTGAATGCTCAGAATTTTTGATGTGGTAAACCTTCCAGTTTGTCGAAGAACAACTCTCCAGTCATATGAATTTGGACCTTGGTATGGTCCCCGGGGTGTTGCTATTCAGTTTTCTGCATCATCCACATTCTGGTCAGCCACATGTGTTTAATGCTTGCTCAATATTATTGTTTATTTAATTGAATGAATTGTCTTTTGTATCAATTCATTACTTTTGTACCAAATTGTCAGGCCTTAAAGTCAATTTACGCTTTGATCCTCATCTTTCGACATCAGGTCAGTGTTCCTCAAATAAAATGATAGAATGGACGACATTCCAAAATGTCGCTCTTCAAGCCTGGATCTTACCAAGCTAGTATTGATCAGGCAGTGTGTACTGAGAGCGTCAAGTGCTGATGTGATTCGACCGACCGGATCGTCGGTGAACCGATTGCGGTGTTGACCCGCTGATATTGAACCAGAAATCGATAGGGATATGAACTACACCCCAGAGGAAAGCTAGGGCTGAAGAGAACGGCCTATGGGTCTAAAAGGGTGAGCAACATATCAAACAATTTGAGGCCATTCAAAAGTCTTTTAAAGCTTAATGAAGATTTTAAGTAAGGCTTGGTTTCCATGTCGACGTGAGAAACGCAGAGAGCAACGCGATCAAGACGCGAACTGCAACGAAGACAAATGGAAACATATTAAACGGAAGTATCGTAACCAGCCCCAGACGGATCGGCAAAGTTGAGCCCAATTCAACTTTGCCGACTGTCTGCGTTGAGTAGCTAAGTGGCCTATGCAAACACACACGCTGGCATGACGGGCGTACAACGATGTTTCTCTCTCTTTATAACCACTCATTTTGTCCATTGTCTTCTTATTGGCGGACAGCATCATTAACAAAACAGCTGACCACTGACAAATTATATCAAACTGGAGTATCAGTTTGGCTTCAAGAGGAAACACTGCCCTCTACAAAAGGCATTTTGGGAAATTTTCCCTCATTTCAGGCGCCATGTTGTTTAATTTTTAAGGTGGAATGACTCCATGCCGCGTCTCTTCCGCGATTGTCTGCGTCTTGACGTCTTGCGGACCGTCTGCGTTAGGCCTAGAAACAACCATATCAAAACCAGGCTTAACTCATCAGAAGGTAATTCGTCAACGACCCGTCGCGTCGTTGGGGTCACGGACAACATGAAGTGGCCTGCAGTGACCAGCCATGCATCACCCATCTGCAAAGATACCGTATAAACCCCCACGACTCATTTCATTTCGTTTTATGAATAGCAAGGCCCGCAATATTTACTCAACCTCGCCCGTTCGATTAAAGAAACACTGTCGTCCCGTAGACATTTAGACACTTATGCCTATTTGGCGTTTGCGAACTATCGATTCAATACCTTTAAACCCCGCAAATACCTCTCAAGAGGTGTTGTTGAGAACTCGGAAAGCCCCAACGTAAACAGGAAAACGAGGAGTGCAAATAAGCGTGAATGGAAGTCCTCGATCAATAATGGTTGTCTAATGAGTAATCCGATCTCTTGTTTTTTCCCGCCTCTTTCTTTGAAACGGATGTTTTGATTCTAGAAGCTTTACGTGAAGAAACAACTTGGGATCATCAAGCAACGATTTCGTGACTTCCGCTTTCCACCGCCCGCTTTCCCTCTGTTTTTAAAGGAGCAAACAAAAAAGAAAAAGTGAACTGTTGTGTTCATTTCACAGATCTAATTGTGAAATTCAGGGCTTGGGGCGTGCAGGCTTTCTATAAGGTGCATGTGACTTGTAATGGATTTAAATATTGAGTCCCACCCAAAATGGAGTACACTTATGGGGAAGTCTTACTCTTCCTCCAACCTAAGTGAGGTCTCACAAAGGTCAACGTCTGCTGGTGGCAAAAAGATCAAACCTGTAAAACTAGATAGGTATGATCTCTCTCAGACAGACATAGTCATTTACAATGTTCCCTATCTAAATCGTGTTTTCACTTTACGGGCACAGGGAAAGACATCCTGGCTCACAGAGCAAAGTACTTTTACTGCATTATTTCAGAGGTGCGTCATCTCAACATTACACTTACCCCTTCACGAGAGGCAGAGTTGACGTAAATTGCAAAATCTGTCTACCGTTTGGCTTCCTTTTGCTGAATGTGACTTGCGTAGCTATTAGGGCGGAAAGTGCCATTTTAACACATATCTCATTTTTTGAATTCTTGACGATGCACACACTGTAAAAACAAGTGTCAATGTTTGAACACCTTCCTGGTAACACTTAACGAACACGTTTTGGTATCATTAAACCAAAGCTAAACACGTTGTGGTGTTTATTCTTTAACAAGACACAAAAATACGTTTATCGGGTGGTCCCACTTTCTGAACTCCGAAACACGTTTACTTCCAACAAGGTGTTTAATTTTATACAGTTACATACAATTAACGCTAAGACGCGTTAATAATGGGCGTTTGTGTGTACAGTGTAAGAATTTGATTCACGTCATTGAGTGTGAGTGAGCATGCAGACGATTAAATCTGTTCAAAAATGCTCAAGTGTCAATAGACCATGTAATACAAACTTCATCGTTCACCAACCTCTAATTTTGAATGAAGATTTCGGCTCTACATGCATTAAATATGGCATGCAAGGTGCGCTCAGATCCATCATGGCGTGATACCTCTGCAATCAGAACATGTTTAGAAAGATCACTCGTTATGTTTCCAGTGATCCAAGGAATTTCTTAAACCGCTGAAAAGGGAAACTCCCGCTTGGGACGCAGACTCGAATGGTGCTGACGGCGATCCAGCGGTTCAGACGGAGGCAATCACTCGAGTGACCCGCCTAAAGTGCCGTGACTCGTTTCGTGTCGCTACCCTGTTTATTCAGCACTTGTATCCGCGACGCTTCGTATCGTTTTACGGGCCGAGAATGCTCCAACCACAGCCCGAGCACTTTGCTAGCCAGCACTACCCCTGCACTATGCCTGTTTCACGACCTAAACTCAAACCGCTTGTAAGAGCGGGCGAATTGAAGAATTGATACCCGAGCGCGTAGTGCAACTCAGATGACGGAGTGAAATTTGCAATATGCCCCCACCACACACACACACAGGCAGGCTTCATGAAAATCACGAAGAGTGTCCCATATATCACAGCCCTAGTTAACTTAGGACGAAGCAACCTGTCACACAACTGTACACTCTGATAATTGTGTGTAATCTCGACGCTCGGATTCCTGTAACACAATCGCCAGATAAAAACGAATTAAAACGCAGTATGAGCATATGCTTATTTGTTCGAGCAATTGAAGAGCCCCTCTAAAGAAAACTTGTGTTCTCTGATTTTTATCTCTTGAAATAAATATGGAAGCTTCCTAATCGACGGCAGTGTCATTTGTCTTTTTTCTGTTCATGCAAAGATGCGAATTCTGAATGTAGATTACTTCATTCAGAGAAAACAAGGAGAACGAGGGGAACCCTCACCCTGTGTTCGTAGTGGATTAACCCTTGACCATGCCAAACAATGCATCTAGCCATTGCTTTCGCTGTTTTCTCCGAATGATGCAATTCCTTAGAGGTGCTCTTTAAGTTAACCCTTTTCCTTTGAAATATTAAAATACTGAGCCTGCTGTGCATAGGAGAGCGTCGCTAATGTAGTATTACATAACAAAGGCATTCAACATCACCTAGGATGTCGCGAAAGTGGCCAATCAGTGAAACCTTGTAGATTGATTAATGAGTAACCAAGAAGCACTCCGTGTCCTCACACCTTGTGCACCTCGATGTGCCGCGAAACAACACTCCAAATCCTCCGCGTCTCACGTCACCATCACCTGTCCATCACGGCTTCAAGTAACTTCCATCCACCTGCACCATGGACACCCACGCCATCTATTGACGATATCTGCCGCGCTAACATACAGTGTACCAAGTCGAAGCTTAGGTTTGAAGAAACGCTATTATTGAAAGGAACGCGAAATCCCCTGCAGGCATAGGAAAAATGGATAAGGCGGCGAATTATAATTGGTTGTCGACGGGCTTATTGCTATCTGGTGACAGTTTCAAAATACACACCATGCCAGCTGGGGTTCAAAAATCGAAATTTATGCTCTAAGAAAACATGTGCAAAACTCAGCACAAATATAGCTTTTGTTTACCTTCAGTTATGACTTTTCAGTTTTGGACACAACCTATACTCCACATTTTGACCGATGTACAGTGTTCCCACCATTGTAAACGTATTTGAGACGTCAAAGGAGTGATCAGAAAAAAATGGTTGAAGGTGTCCATAAAATGTTTTGAAAGTGAAACGAACATAACTCGGATCCTCGCCTTTCGAACCAATTATGGTTATGTACACAGCTTTCTTGCTATGTACGCAGGTATACGAAGAATTTGCATGCTTACTTGGTATGTCATTATATACTCACAAGCCCTTGAACAGGAGAGAGAAACATCAACCACTTTGAATTGCAATAGTGTAACCTTCAAAGGCAGCATTCTTATATACATTTCAAGGTGTGGTAATACTTTAACATGCTTGTAATTAATGACGAGTGATTGCTGTCCCACAATTCTTGTTGATGATACCCTGCCATCTCTGTCACATAGCCACGCAAATGACCTCAATGTGAGGCACTGCTCAACGCTGTAGGTGGCTGGATCTGTACTGGTTGGTGTCCGACACCAACTGTTTATATACCCGTCCCTCACCTTGGTCCCCACCCTCTTTTCTCCGACACCTCGTCAACTTCCTCAATTATCAAAGTCTACACTTTATGAACGATCGCTGTCCCACAGTCCTTGTTGATAACACCCTGGTCCCTGCCATCTCTATCACATATAGCCACGGGAATAAGCATAAAAGGGACGCGTCCCCCGCCTTGCCTCTCACCTCTTTTCTCGGACACCGCCTCAGGTCAACTCCCTCAGCTATCATAGCATGTTTGTTGGAGACTGATAATTATGCCAGACGAGAAGACTCCGTGAAATCTCGTTAATGTAACAAGATGACAGACGCCTGCTGGCTCTCGGAGAAAATGTTTACTCTAACATCGAAATGTGTTGCAACTGTGTGAGCGTGACGTCTCATGAAATGGAGCATCGCGTAAACAGACAGGCATTTACGCATTTTTTGAGCGAGGCGAAATGTCGCTGGTCATTCGAAATGACATGTCACAAAACATTAGCCAGTATTGTGCCCTGCACAGTGGTCGAGTCATGCCAATTTAGTGTGTGCTTTTTAAATTCCTGAATTCAGGATGTCATTCCCGTTCGCCGCAATACATCTTGCGTCTATAATTGAATGAACGATATACGAATGAAGAAAGGCGAACTCAGAACCAAATTTTGTTGGGTGATTTTGTTTTTGGGGAGGGAACAAAAATTTCAGAATTTTTTACGTAACTTTTTATCGTATTTCTTTCATTATATAAAACATCTATTGTATTTTTAAGGGGAGGTGGGTATGGCCCCATTTGTCCCCCGGGTCTGCCATTGTTAGAGGAACCAGGAAATAGAAATATTTTTATAAATTTTACTAAAAACCCTCAAAATTGCATCTTTGGGTTTCAATTAACCTTATTTTAAATTTTTGTTTTGCAATTTTAAAACATGTTTTGATTTCTTTGTTTTATGCTAATGCAATTTGCATATTCATGAGCAGAACTATGATGTCATCCAAGGCACTGAAGCTCAATGTTGCACTGATTTGTGCACAGAAAATTTCTAGATTTTGTTAATCCCTGCTATGGCAGATTTCATTTTCTTTAGCAGTGTATTGCTGTGTAAGTATATGGCAATAATCCAGCAAAAATCCTTTTCACAGAAATGTTCCGAGATAGCAAATTTGGAGTTCACAATTTGGACGTGAAAACATGCAACCTGAACCATGTCTTCCTGCATTTACATCAAAGCAGAAGCGCCCTCACTTGTCCAGAAATACTTGGTCAATTTTTAATGTTTGAAAAAGTGCACCGTTCAGTTCACGTAACTCAAAAAAGATGTCAAACAGTCTTCATACATGGAAGAAGAGTACAGAGATACACAAAAAGTGATTCTAAGAAAAATTCATTTCCTGGATCCTTTAACGAATGTTATGTGCAATCGTCTGGTACTTGGTAGTTTACCTGACAGAATGAATACCCAGCGCACGCAGGTTAATGTAAACGTGTGCACTTCAGTAGATCATGCTTATCGATGCCATGTACATGTTTCCTTCGCTACCACATCCAGCAAAGATGCCTGGAAGTATATATGTAACACAGTCACACCATTGGGTACATGTGTATCTCCTCAAGTTCGTGGCTTTTCTACCATAACGCCATCAACCGGATTATATTGCCCTAACGCGCGAGACAATCAGGCGATCGGTACCGGTGAACGTGCAAAGCGCTGCGGGCGCAAATCTTTCATTATACGGTGCAGTCAGTAGGATCTGACTTTCATCATTAGGGGGCCTAAGTATCACTGATGCCGTCGAGATCCACGAACACGAAGACGGCAAAATGATAATAGTCTGGCAATACCATGGCTTGATTGGCTTATTAATGCTTGATGAGCTGAAGCTGTGGGGGTCAGGTAGTCTGGTGCATGCAGTGGGTATGTTCGAGCCTATATTAGACTATGAGGTATATATGGCATATCACATTTGGCGTTGTTAAGTACAACATTCATTCATTTAAATTTTCACACCTCCGTGTCAGAACGTGGTTTTAAATAATCAATTCAGGCGCCACGCGCCGTTCTTGAATTTATTCGTTTGTTTGTCCTCGTTAAAAAAACAAATACGTGCAGGAATGCATACCTACTAATAATAGTAACGTTTACTTTTCCTTTTCCCGACCCTTATATTTTGTTTGAATAATTCTGCATGGTGTATTTGTTTATGATTATTTCTCGTATTTGTTTACTGCTCAGCATCCTATCTTGTCACTGGTTTAATGTTTATTGTCAAAATATTGCTTTCCGGTTCTGTTTATCTTTTCCACTTGTGTTTTTTAATTTCTCTTTTAATTATCCTTGTAATTTTATGTTGTCTGGAATACATTATTAGCTTAACAGTCACTCATTGCTAAACCCCCAAACCAAACTGTAATCACCAAGAGCTATACATGTACAGTCCAGTGAACTGAGCATAATGCTTGTCATGTGGGGAAGTCGCCTATCCTGATTTTTCTTCATCGATGCGTGAAGTCGTTCAAAGGAGGATGGTATGCACTATGTGCCCTAACCTTGTCTCCAGCCGTCAGATCGACTACATACGGTGGGGTCTAAAAGTGTAAAACCTGCCGAATAACAGAGTCTAGGAATGGACTCAACTCAGTAAAAATCGCCGACGGTAATCAGCGCTAAAGCTTGGCAACGGTGTATAGGCTAGACTGCAGTTGTTCCTTCAGTGTAAGGGTATTCTTGAAAATGTATTTAAAAAGGGTATTAAGAACATCAGGTGGGTTGTACATTATGTTAAAAGCATAACGCACTGAAATGATTGTATCGAGCATGTCGACGTGACAGATTGTAATCTCCGAGTTTTCAAACAAAAATATCACATCCCTTTCATCTCCATTAACTGTAACTGAAAAAAATCAATTCCACCTAGGTCGGAATGATTTTGTGTTCATGTTCTTATCCTAAGCGCAATCTGCGAATCTAGGAAATAAAAGGTAATATTTATCAAGAGTGGCATGCTAACTATGGGAGAACTTCGGACATGCATGTCGCGTGAGCAGGCATACTGTGAAGTGCAACAACGAAGTATCGTGTCTGTGGCACTGTAGTGTTGTGGTAGGGGAAAATGTTGATATAGTTACCAAACTAAAAATAATTGGCTTTTGTTAGCGAAAAAGCAAAATGTGAAATGTTTGCCCATTGTTCATATTCTAGATGGAGAAAAAAATAAACAAACTAGCGCACGTCAGTCGATTTGATTTGGGCAAATAACCCCTTTTCAATTTACCACCCTCTTTGACGTCTGGATAATGATTGATCACGTTGTAATTATCAGCGTATTGGAACATGAGTGGTAAATAGGCTGAGAGTGACCTTTGGACAATCATACTGCGTGACAGACTTGCCGCCATTGCATTCGAAAACAAGTCGTGGGCTGTCGTCAGGTCACTAGAAGTCGCTTGTTCCCTGCTCCCCATGTTGAGACTGTTTTGCACCGTGCCTCAGAAGTGGAGGGGAAAACCACAGAACTGTTTATGGAAAAAATCCTGAGTGCACAGTGGGAAAACAGGCCACTCCCTCTTACACGCACTGTCACAAAACAGAAAACTTCGCCCAAGTCTGCTCGAATATCCCGTTCAAAAGCTCTTTTCAAAGGCTTTACCAGCCGCTTGCCTGCATGCCACTTCCACACCTCCATTTGACGTCGTGTTCGCAAACCCGTGTGTGACATGACATCAACCTTTTTATGATGGTATACACTCCCATTTTACCCGCCACGGCAAAATGGACCTTATCCGTAACTGTACCTGCCCAGCGCGGTCGTGATTGGAAAACATCAAGAGCTCATTGCCAGTGATGGAAATAGACGTTGATAAAGGAGACACCAAGAGGTGTTTTCGGGGCGTTTCGAATGAGATGAATGCATTGGAGACGTAAGAACATGTTGCCTGCCCTTTCATCGACCCCCAAGGTATTGTCTGCAGGGCCTAAGTATGGGGCAACTCTCTAGACGACGGAATTCGATACCTCCTCGTAAATTGCTTAGTTTAAATTGCATGACTGAAGCAAAATGGGAGATGCAAAGGAGCAATAAATCGTCAAGTAGAAATTACTGTTGATTACTTCGAATGCGATAGGACTAGGGGGAATCGAAATTTAAACGCGCTGCAGCATTATTCAGAATCAAGGACTTTGTGGGATTCAGTCTTTTTTTTATTCTGGTCACGGTTTTCGTGCAGGAACATTGTTACATTTTCTTCAGCGCGGCTCATTATTTGCTTTAGACACGATCTCTCAGACAGAGCAGTGTAACTTCAGGAATATGCATGCGGCAGCACTACTATTATATAGATAGGCCTGAGCAAAAGGACACCAAAACTGCAAGCATTACCAGCACATAACAATGCTGCAGGTTTTTTATATTTATATTTTTTTTATCCATCAGTAACATCAGCTTAAATGAAATAGTGAACAAGATGAACCCCACCTATGGGCTATAAAGAGAAAAAAATAATTACGAGCCTTAATTCAAATAGATTTGTCAAGATGTAATTGATAAATGATAATTATACTATCGAAACAACACCGCTAAGTTCTGCATCAAGTTATAATTTTAGTAAAAATGCACCTTATCCCTCAGCTTCTCCCCCTACGTAGCGCTACATGTCGCCTGACTCTGAAGTCCCGCTGCGGTACTGGCAGCTCTTAACGGCGCGTCCCTAGACAATATTGGCGGGGGAAACGCCATACCCGTTCATACTTCACAGACGGGAACCGTTTTGTGAATGAAATTGCCTCGATGCATTCCACATTACCAAGACAGCACGGACAACGTCTATGCACGGGATTTAATTAAATTGCTTTACCGAATCTCACAGAAATTTATGTTGTTAATTTTAGGCTCTTGTGTTGAGGATGTAGGCCTACATTACAAAATCCGGTAACTTTGAACAGTCCCCTGCGTGGCAACAGTAATCACCACCAAGGACGATTGCAAGAAGTCATTGGCTTATCGGAGATTCAAATATGAACAAGAATTTTGTCATTCTTCCTGGAATGACGTCAACAAGTAATCCCGATTACTTGATTTCATTAATATTTATGACACACACACACACATCAAGTTAATTAATCGTATCCCCAGAAGAAAAGCTCCCTTTTTGTTACATAAAAGGTCAGTTGTCATGAAAGTCCGTTATAGGGTACACTGTTATAATAATGTGTATAAATGCATACAACTTATTGTTGAAATGTGAAAAACAATGATTGAGTTTGGAGCAAGACTAAAAGATGAAATTTTAACAATTTAGTTGTACTTTTTTCGATTAAGAGGGACATTAGGCCTATTTCCTAAACATGCATGCATGTATACATGCATATGCTTTTACTTTTATGGGAATCCATGAACAAAATGTAGCAATGTATTTTGTGCTTATTGGCAAAGTTACTTTCATAACGCAACGAAGCTCTTTAAGTGATCGACCGGCTTCACGTTCTTCGGCAGCTACGATGCTAAAGAAGCGAGCCTTGGCATTTACGATATTATTACTTCTTCAAGAAGCTGTAATGCTATCCGCAGCACGTTCCAATTTGTCACGGTAGGCTGGATAGGCCTATTCACAGGCCTAGAGGAAATGAAGAATGATGCTGGATGATAGTCTTCAGACTATTTTGTGTTTCCATCACGCAAGGAAGCCAGGCAAATTAGAGTGATAAGACATTCGGGCCGACCACTGGCAAGATAATCGTGACCGCACGTTTTCAGACTGGCGTATTCTGTGTAAACAGCGAGTACCAAGCCAGGTAAACTTGGCTGCAATGACTGTCCACCTGCGTGGACTGTCTTTGTACCCACGAATCGCATTTACATACGGTACTAGCGTGCACAAGTTTTTTCATCAAAAGGAAATTTGACTCAAACATGGAGCCAGACTGTCTCAAATTATATATCGTGGAAAAAATGAACTTCTGTTACGTTGAGCAATATAATGTATCACAGGCCTACATGCACAGGAAACAACACGCAATCTCAGCAAGCAATTTCAGACAGGCACATGTAGATGTTTAGATTTGGTTTGCCAATGGGTGATGTTACTCTTTCAAACACGATTTTTGATTTTGGATCCTTCCTTCGAAATGACGAGGTGCTGCCCTCGTAAAGGGAACAGCCGTCTGTACATGCTTTAGGCAATTAATTATAACCAATCGAGGAGGTCCAATTTTAGTCCTGAACGATTTGACATTTCCTGTTTGATCCATTGAATACGCTATTGGGCGCCAGACTTTAAGTGGTCAGGCTATTTGCAGGTAACGATGCGTGACAGTTTGGTCCATATAGTTACGGTATTACCTCAGGCAAAACCGTTCACTACATAAAAAGTTCCGAAGACATGAAGGAAGGCCTGAGTGAGGATCATGTAGAACCTTCAAAACGACTGAACCAACGACTAGTCATTAGTGTCAACCTAACAGGTGACGCTGACATGACACGATCCCATATTCAAATTCCCTCATTAGGCCTACATGTTTACAAACCTGGATTAGACCTAATGATTTGAAGAAAATATGCATTGGTATTAAAGGTGCCATTATAATGCAAATCCTTCTGCGAATAATGCATTTTGATCCAGTGGGATCATATTCTTCGGTAAATGCTCTTGCCGCGCACGTACTCGAATAATCAATCACTTGGCCTGGGCAGTGATCACAAACGAGCCCTATCGCTTTTGGGACAGTTTTCAGCCCTGCCCAATATTAGGCGACGAATGGGACACATGCACGAGTTACACGATTTCGCACGTACAATGTTATGAGTAAGTTTCGATCAAATAAATAAGACCAACGGTGCGTCCTGTTTCTTGACGTCAAACGTTGATTTAATCATTTGTAGCACTATATAGCACTAAACTTTCAGTTTACAAGGAGTCCGGAGGTAGCCATTCACACTTTTATTACTCATAAAGCAACTTGATTAGGAGTTGACATGCTAACGTCTGTTTGGCTAGTTTCCGCCTTCACTTGGGGTTGCAGACCAGTAAATAAGCTGCCATAGACAACAACCAGGAAAAATACTGTGAAGTTTCTTTGGTGTTAAAGACACATATCAAATTAGAGCTCACTTCCTCATCTTTAAATTTCCTTTCAATTTCCAGTGGCTTAACGGATGACTTTTGAAGATTTTTCTCTTAAGAAATAACCGTTTCTCAACACAGTCATGAGGCCCATCGCCATTTTAAAAATTGATACCTACACTCGGGCATTTCGCCAACATGTATCATCCCATAATCTCTTGTCAAAGCGGAGGTTGAAAGTCGATCCCGGATGCAAGGTTGGTGCAATGAAGCTTTTTTAATAATCATCACCTGAGGAGTTCTGCTATATACGGTGTCAGATAACCAAAGGGACATTTTCTCATATTCTGTGTAATTTTAAAACTTTCTTCGACGAAGAGTGCCCAATGAGCGAGTTTACAATGTGTTTGGCCATCGCTGCTGGTTAATCTCATCAGTGGCTACGCGACTGGCATTAAAACGGCCCCAAATATCGGGATTGCAGAGTGCCTGCCGCCACATAATTACCAGGACGACTGCTCGCTCGCCTAACGAGACCTCATTATGTCGACCGACCACAGTTTTCATCATGACCAGTTCCCCTCGAGGGTCCTCATTACACTGCTAATTATCTGGTGCACATCTCATTGGGTCCAAATCCGGAGGCCCCATGTTAATTCCTCACTATTTATCTCAAAAAGTGCTGACCGTCTCGTCGGTACGCGAGTTCTGACTAGTTCTCGAACTAATCAAATCGAAGTTTTTAACACAGTTAGACTCTGCTTTTAAATCGGACTCATCTTGACCAAGTCAAAGTGATTTCTACTGTCCTGTTATGAGCTTTGGGCTATTTCTCTCTGTCGTGCCATGTGCACATTTAAAATCGAATGTTGCAAGTGGAACTAATTTCCAGCAGATATCGCATCTCAGAAAAGAAGTTCCTGTTGTCCAGTTGTAGGCCTTAATCCGGAAGTTGTATAGGCTGCAATGTCTAACCTGTAAAAATTGAGCAAAACGTGACTAGACAATCGCGTTACATCAGTTTATGTTAACTTCACAACCACCTCATTTTTTTTCTTTATACTGAACAACGTCCAACTTGACTGTGTATTAACATTTGATAATGACTGCTACGAAGTGATAAAACCTGCTGCGTAAATCACGCGCTTGCACCTGGGAACAAGACAGTTTAATCGATTCTGATTTGGTAAAAAATCTATGTGCACGCGGTTTGCCACGCACGCGCCAAGCCCATATAAGGAGATTCTTTTGGACAATTTGCACGGGGAATATACCATAAAATGGACAGGGTGCTCGGGAAAATGAAAGTAAAATTCTAGAGCAAAAATTGTTGGAAATCCATCATATAAAAAGGTATATATGAATGGGAATAAATATATGCTTGGCCGGTCCTAACGTCTAAGACCGGCTCAGGGCATGAACACTGATAATGCCCACACCTGCGGTTTGGGCATTAGTCACATCCATTCTTCTGAGCCGGTCTTCAACGCACATTTAAGACCGGCCAAGCACATATTTATTCCGTCATTAAATGAGTCCATCAGGGGCACGAGACGCGGTACGGTGAGCATTATCGTGGTTGCACATTTCGGCCAGGGGTTGACCAGTAGGGGTTGGGATAAGTTGTTCCCTTGGGGACATGTTGCCGATTTTGCAAAGAATAGAAATCGCCAACATAAACGGTACTTATATGTACATCTTCCTTTAGAATGATACAATCCCTTTACCAGTCCATCTGTAGCACTTACAAATTCCCGCTTGGTATGCACGTATGCACGTTTCTGCGTGCGTGACCAAGTCTGGCATATTTAGTGAGGAAGGAGAGCATTAAGAATGCGACGGATTTCGCTGCTGCTAAGAACGATACTGTCAAAATTATCGACTTCTGTTATACTTGTAGCTGAAGAATGTATCTTTCAATAAATGCTTGTTTAAGCGTCTGTATTGTCAAAAATATGGTAAAATGGCACGATAATTGTCGTCCCAAAACACAAGAAATTCGCATAATAAACACGTCAAAATTTTCCTATTTTTTTTTAATGCGGCCACAGATTCAATGTACACTGCACAGAAAATTCAGTTTATGACCTATTTAAATATGTATGTTTGTATCCACAAATTTCTCATGCTGACTCAGGGCGCAACCTTTTTGAAGTGGGGACACATTTTATCAGAACGATTCTGCCGTCATGACAAGCACATGGATTTCCAGGCCACTGATTGTTTAATGAAATTTGTAACAAATATACAAAGAGAACCCGAATGTGCTTGCGCTTGTAAACAAACGAAGCACGCGGTATTGCTGGATTTATAAGTATTGTCCCCGTAGGTTTCCAATTGTATATAATTCCTGAGATATTGTTATTTTATTGTGAATCCTTGTCTGGGGGTTCTGTTCTTAAGAATTGTTTTTTGATAAATCGGCTTTAGTCGATCAAGATTTTTCACTTCATTTTGGGTGCCGAGCAGTGATTTTGACAGTTATTTTTTAATGTTTTCCTTAAGTATCACCTGGTGCTATTCTAATCACTAATCAATCTCTTTTTCTTGAGCTGCATTTCCTTTACATTTAAGAGGGAGAGGTTTTGAGTGGCTATCACTGACGTTGTTTGGTTTATTGGGGGCTTCAGACTCTGGTTATATCAGCATAGTCAAATTTGCTTATTCTTTAATATAATCCTACCTCCATGGTCAGTGGGTTGTAGCTCTATGGTCAGACAGTGGCACATTATACAGTGTACGTTCCAGCATTGTCGTCACATGTTACGTAACGTGAGACTAACAGACTGTGGGGCCGTTTGACTGCCCAACAAAAAGGAAATCTCGCAATCTCTCACAAAAAGTGCGGCATAAAAAAATCATACGTTTCGTTGCTACAAGTCATCTCTTATATCATGAACGATCGTTTCATACTTCTTCGATCTGTAATAGATGATTTGGTAATTCTTTTCTAACTAGGTCAGGGCGCAGCAACCTAAGATACATCTAGACATTTTAAAAACACATCATTGGTATCTTAGTATCTTTAAAGTTTCAAATGTTTGCCAGTACCTCACATAAAATGGATAAATTTCATATCATTCGATTCAGAACATCGTATTCTATCTACTTAGCACGCCATCTTATTAGACAGCTGAATAAGCTTTAAACGTGTTTTTCATAAAAAAAAATCGGTCGGATTCTCGCTTTTTCACGCGCAAGTCTCGCCACTCAAACCGCACGTGTGGGTCGGCAAAAAAAATTTGCAATTGGACCTTATCATAGCGGACGCTGCGGACTGGCTGCATGTTACGAATGAAAGCAATTTGCACCGTTAATCGCTTCCGAAAAAACAAAACCCACGAAAATTGCGGACTCAGTACCTGGAAGTTGTATGCCACTGACATCGACGCATCTAAATATTGGTGGCGTCGGGAAAATAGCCCAAACTAACGGTGCATACCGGAACAGCTGAGGCGAATGTAAATAGCCTCTCCTGGAAAAAAATATCTTCGAGCAATCACCTCACTGAATTAGGGCTAACAGTTGATGAGCACAGTCCACTGGCAAAAACGAAGTGGAAGGCTCCAAGTCCCTGGGACCGTGAGGACGGGTCGCTGTACCAGTTGGTAATCATATAATATAGTCCTTTATAACCAGCAGTAAGAGTGCCACGTTCGATAATGAAATCCCAATTGATACGTACCCTTCTGCGGATATTATAAGTGCGTGACCGCTGCACGTAATTTCCAGTAACTGCCTGGCGGTAGCATTCAAGCACTGTAACCCAATCTGGAAAAAGCAACCTGGACCCAGCGCGTCTGCTGTCTGCTGTTTCTTTATCGTTTTTACATCAGCCTCGCTTGAACGCTTGAACTGCCGCACCCGTAATTAATAAGGTTATTTTAGGCGGTTTCCTGAAATATTACCCCGACCAACTAATTGTATAAGTAAACAGACTCGTTTATACAGTGGCACTGAGTCTCTGTTAATTGGCACCAAACCAATTACGAGTCCACAACGCGACAGTTTGCGTGTTCGTAATGGGTTTATAGCAAGTCTCATTGCTAGTTTTGCAGGAAGCACCACATTAACTTTATCGTTGAAATGAAAAGATACATCTGCGCGACGACGCACCACGCAAGTGGCAGTGGAAATACAAACGTCATAATTATTTGTAACATCTGTGTGAATTCTGTTAGATTACCTGAAATATTTATCACAACTCGTATAATACATTACCATTTTACATAATATTCCGTGCAAGAGATCAGCACGCGTCCGCCCCATGTAGATACCTGTGCTTGTAAGCAATATACAGTAGATTTCCGGAACATTGTTAGCGCCGTATCAAAATCTTGGGCGTGAATCCCACGGGGCGGGGGTATATATCCCCTCCACTTTCTTACCGGGGGTGGGCCATTGAATCATCCCCAACATTTTCGTTCTGAGACAAAAAACTAAGGCAGATTGTGAAGAATATTCGGGCCTCCCAACAACCAAAATGTATCCAATAGCACTCAGAAAGGAGAACAATCAACGCTATAAATATGCTCCTCCGATGTAGGATTCTGCAACAATGTAATACATATTACCAGACGCTCGCCTGTATCCTAAACACCGCCACCTATTTAGCGTCATATGGTGTAAGCACACCCCCCCCCATTTCCATGGCCGGGCCAGTCATCCCTCCACAATTCCCTATCCCTAATCACCCGAATTTCTAGCACAAATTAACGTCACTGAGCAAAGAAAACTGTCCTTCACTCCATGCCAACTTGAAGAGACGTTTATGCTGCCTCGTGTTTTTCTTCGAAAATGGTTGCAAAAGTATCTGGGGGGGGGTAAAGTCGCTTTTCCCCTCAGTGATGAAGTCTTTGGGTGACATAAGGGGGAACTAAATGTTCCTTTTAATAGAATCTTGGTACGGGCAAGTGCACCGTCATTGAGGGCTAGGGGCGAGCCTGAAAGTAGCATAAAGGGAAACCCTCCCCAGGGTCTAGGGGTCATTCAGAAATAAGGGCGAGCGGATGATGCACGTCCCGGCCCACCGGACCAAGCTGCCGATATCGCCGAGGGGGAAGCATCTCATTGAGAACCGGGACCCATCGTCCGTGGTGACCTCCTCGGCACCTTTCCCGGATCCCCCGTGTGCTTGGGACACACGGGGATTGAATCAATCCGTTGCCTTAAAAAACGGAAAAGTGCTCAGCCGTGGTGTACTTGTTCAGATCGATTTGGCAGACAAGAGCCGTGTTCGCGCGTTTTCGTCCCCGAGACGCGTTCTTCAGCGTGTTCACTTACCGGCAGGCTGCGCCAGACTTTACTCGCAAATTGGTCGATGGGGAGGGTGTGAGTGTGCCTGCATTTACATGTCTCAGTGGTGACGAATCGATAAGCCGATATTTCTAAGTTTCACCGAGTTCTCTTTTTGAAAACAAACACAAACAGTTACCCCGAGATCTCCAAGACAGAGGAAGCTGTGAGAAATATAGAGTGTCCATTCAAATATGGTTACATTCTGTTCTTAACAGACTTTGGTTCAAAACTTTTCAAACAATTTCAATAAAGAATTTTTAATGCATCAATTTACTAATGGAAGGTGTCCCACTACAATAAATTAAGATCAATGGCTGATACGTTTTTAGCTTTTTCAACTGTTTATGTTTCCATCTATCTAAAGAAAAAACCGCCAACCATCTCCACAGCATACAGTCACGGTCATGAACACAGCCTCCGCATCAGCGTCGCAACCTTGGTCACGGACTGCGGGGTTCAAGGGTGGATCGTGCCTGGCCGTAACCGCTGTAGGCTGCTGAAGGATATTTATTGCAACCGGCGGTGGGGTTAAAGTGGCCTTGTGATCAAGTACATGTAAAAAGCGCAGCGCTGACGAAATGATCCAAATAATTTACACTGCGGGTAGAGATTAACATGCTGGAGCCAGGGACGATTTGAGCCCGGGGAATAATAAGATCCACATCGGAAGGGCATCCGTCTGCTTTTCATTCCGAGGACACGATGGTTCAGCAGTCTTACTCGTACTGCAGATAGGGGTTTTTGCACTCTCATCTTTCAAGCTCACATCATTATATTAGCTAACCTAGCAACCGATGGACAACACTAAAACAACCCTATTAGGTTTTTCTTTCTTGCTGTTTACAATCTCCCACTCCACTGCAGATGCCCTATTTTTTATTGACGTGCATTTTGGTATGAGCGTCATTGGCAGTCATGCACGACTGCTTGCGATGCGAGTGCACTGCTTTAGGAATCACATGTAAATTCAGTCTCTCAGTAGCAAATATTCAAAACCTAATCAAATTTCATTATAAGGGTGATTCCCCACATGTCCTTAGCTTTACTTTCGTTCTAAAATTAACATTTCAGTCATCGTCCTCTAGGACAGATAATCTAGGACACGACGGAAACTGGGGCTTAAGCAATTATCAGTTTAACAGGAAGATAGCGACCCTCTCACAAAAAGGTCTCCCAGCGGATTAGGAACCTATGGTTGAATGGAAATCCTGGAGAAAAAAATCACGAAAACAAAATTCTCACTGTCTAGTGGGAGCTGAAATCCTTTCTTGAGACATGTATAGGAGAAATGTGTTTCAAATCAAAAAAATATGTTTTGTTCCAAACAGCCTAACTGGTGGTCTTTCTTTACTATTCTGAGCTCACGACATCTTCTGTAAGAAGCACCGTGGACCATAAAAAAGTTTGTTCTATGGGGTATAACTCGACTTAACTTCCCGTAAATAAGAAAATAAATGTGAATCCTTAGTAAGGGGTATATAATTTCATTTGTGGTCAAAGCGTGCGTTAATTTGAGCAGGAAACAGATTTTACGATGTTTCATCGACGCATTTTAAGCTCCAGTTTACCTGATTTGATGAATTCGAATATTATGTGCTTACCGGACTTGCCAACGCCTGGCTTGCCCAAGACGGTAAACTTCATGTCCTGTTGGAAGATCAGAGGAGATCGGCGGGGCCCCGTCGCCATGGTCAACAGCGTCACAAAGCTGAAACTCACGATGGAGGGATATGCCTCAGAAGACACGGATCTCTTTACATTGTCAGAGCCAGCCACAAAAAAGAGGCAATTGCTCTTTGGTTGAGCCGCTTGAGAACAGTACGATGTTGTGTAAATATCCGAAGCCTGATACGCCCAGGTAAACGACTTCGCTGAACCATTCGCTGGCAGATGCCGTCTTCAAACTGGTCAGTGACTTTTGCCGGTGCCCTTTTTTTCTCGCGCTTTATCGGTAACGAAGATGTGCGGACATGATACTCTCTGGTTGTCGCGCTCGAGCGTTCCTGCACAGTGTGTGCGTCTGCGCTGCGTAGCTGGTGGCAGGGAAAATGCAACGGCGCAATTCCCGTCATCAGCCGTCATAAAGCCAGTGGCAATGGTGATGACGCCCTCGCTTTACGCAGAGAGGCCAGGGGGGGGGTTGACATTTAAACAGCACCTCGCGCTCATGCCTTGTGCAGGAAATGTGCACGGTGTGTTTGTATTAGGTTCTGCCCCTTTTTTCTCCTGAAGGAAGCATTTTGTTAATATGACACAGAGAACCAGACGGTGGCCGACCCGTAACTCATCAGCGTGTATCGGCGAGAATTCCGGGGCAGTGTTACCGTTATGTCGCCTGATCCTCGTCACGGCAGTTTTCTCTTGCACATTTGCGGGGCGGCAAACGGATATCAGAGCGGTAGTTAAGTTTGTCACCGCCAATAGCGACCTCGGAATCTTGTCCTTTTTATTTAAAGAGCTGCTCCGCCGTTGCAATTTACCATGGTGCAGATATCCTCGCTGCACACTATTTCTCGAGGAGATTGCAGCGGGCCTGCACCATCCACTTACCAAACAACCTAGTTGGTGCACGTGCTGGTATTCTTATTAAAAAAAAAAAGAGTGAGAAATTTGAAAAACTCTACGACTGTTTAATGGCTGAAATTTATCAACGTTTCTTGAATTTATCCTTTGTTGTAGCGTGCTTTTAAAACCATGCCGATCACAATGCTGTGGGAGATAAGAAAATTATTGCCATGTATGATTTCACGTGCAGTGATGAATATTTATCATGCGCAGTTCTTTACAACCCGAAAGTCCTGTTTGAGAGAGGAGTCTGACGTGTTTGTCATTACAAATTAAAATTGAATGGGAAGAGTTTTGGTAGGAGATCTCCTGGGAAAACTCTGAAAGTCAAATGATAACAGTGGAACGAATACGCCTGTACATTTTAGTAATCACCGGACATTTCAGTCGATGTTACACGGAATTAATCACGACACTGCGTTTAGTCCACCAAAAGACAGTTGGCAGAACCTGAATTTCAGCAGGAAAGCATCAGTCTGGCCGAAAGGACTTGTTGAGTAGTTTATTTTTCAAAAAATGGGCAACGTAGGCACAGTTTAGGTAGTGCAATCTGTCAATTGAGTTTCCCAGTTTAATTGACTGTAATAATAAAACTAACGGGGTGCTCGTGTCAAACTGTTAAAATAAACAATCCTACCTGGAGATTATGTTCACTCTCATAAAATAATTCATGCCACTTGCATTGAAAAGAGACATAGTGACTTTAGATATAGTTTTTTTTTTTTTGTCACCATTGAGTCCACGGTCGCTAGAACGAGACAGACGAGGCGGGTGCCCGCGTCTAGGAAATGTTGTTTCAATAATGTTAATTTCACAATAAGAGCCACTCATGTCATCTCGCCAAATGTAATCTCGTAAAATTACAACCACATCAGGTGATGTTAATGCCTGTATCTGTAGACACTAAAAGGGCTCATCTTCAAATTGCCAGATTTGTGTGCATTGGGTAAATCCGCAGCGACTGCCGAAGGATCGAGTCTAGTATTTCTCAGTTTATTACGCGTTCCATTACATGGCTGCCTTGGTGACTGGCCCAAATTCAGTAATAAATCAAATGTGAATTGAAAGTTTTAAGATATTTTTTCTCAATATCATGTGGAACGATCTTGATGGGTTTCGCCGAAATGCACGTTTTGCGCCTTCTCACGACTCGTAGTGATTTTTGAGTTGTTTTGTCAAAGCGTTGTCGCGTCTCCGTCCATCATCACTAGGTAATCAATCCCCAGTGATTCCTGCCCCGAATCACTGCATGCTGGTGCGCACGCAGCGACTTGTCTCCGTCAGGAGTACCGTTCCGATTACTGACGTGGGAAGTCCGCGCGGTCGACAAAAAAATGACAAGAGATCGTCTCCTGATGGATTACAGACGGGCCCCGAGGAAAGTCTCCTTTTCCTCCACAAGCCCCGGCTTTTTCGAAGAATTTCAATCTCAGTAGTACGGTAGTGTGGTGACATAACAAATCAGGTCATCGATTGCCCGATGGACAAAGAGCCCTCAAGAAATACTTGCAAGCACTGTTCACGCCATTAAAGGAGCTACCCGTACTGTCTGTGTAAGGCTCTGATGTAAAATCCTTATTTTACGCGTCGATTTTTGGGTATTAAAAAGGTCATGGTCGTTTAACCGCTGCTGCTATAAACTGGTCCACAGCCGGCCTGTGGACTCAATCGATGCGTGGACGAAGCGAGCCCTGTGTAACTTTGCAAATTCATCAGCGCTGTCCATCATGATTGAGTTCACAAATCTAGATGGCGAGGTTCAGATAAGTCGATAGTCCTTTGTGTGATTTTTCTGTCTATCTAAGGAAATAATTATCACAGAGCATTAAGTATCATTCTCAACATTGCGTTTTATTGTCTCAAGCAACTGGAAATATCAGTGGGATTTGATATGCCAACCGTCTTAAACCATGACTCAAAATTACACCAGTAAAATGGATACTGTATCGCAAGGACTCGCGCTTATTGAAGGTTTCAGGGATGCAAGCATCACATCATCAGTCTCTGTTTACCCCTGTTCATCACACGCGTTCGTTATTACTTGTCATGCCAGCCTCGTCAGTCCAAGGCCACGTGACTGATGATTTACTTTCTCTGCCTCAATCTCAATGTTTTGATGGAATACCAAAATGTAGGGCCAAGGCTTTGCGTGATTGCTACGAGACGCGTAATTGGCCGTGATTTTGACAGCTTAAACGCGGCAATTGTCTTTGCGCGCAGATTTATCTGGGCGACGAGAGTGGCAATGTAAAACCCGGCTCAGATATTGTCACTGGCGTAGGACGGCCCCTGCACTGACGCGGCTGTTTCATGTATATATGTACATGAGTTTACATCCTTTGGGCAATTTTGATCAGCAATAAATTGTCAACCAATGGTTGATTTGGGCTGGTAACCTTATATACCGGGCACCAGGCCAAATTAACTCAATGATTAACAAATTGTCGCTAATCGATCTTGCCCTTTACATGACCTTTGATTTCGTCTACATCAGACTACCGTTGTTGTTCACAGTTGTACACAGTATGTTGTGGGCCCTTGTGTTCGCTCACATGTTTTGACGTCATTATGACCATGATGACTGGTGGCTATTATTGCGCAAATCACCCAACCAAAATCGAGCGCCCTCAGTGTGCAATTACGGATAAGGCGAGTAAAAGAACAATATAGAGGGCGTCCTTTGAAGCTACCACGGACAAGATTTCAGTTTTGTTTCGTGGTTTATTTTCGTTTCGTTGCTTTACTCAACAGATGGATGTCTTGTAAATTCCCCACCTCTCCTTTTTGGGGTTTGCTCATTCCTCAGCTTCCATTGCATTTGAACTCTTTCATTAATTGGCGAACAATTATGTTGGGGACTTACTTTGCTTGATTTTTTATAATGTCCTTGTGTATCAATAAAAAACGAACAGCAAGCCAGTTCTAGGACTTGTTTAAACTAAATCGTACACTGATCAAAAATACGCATTGACTGACACTCTGTATGTGCTGTAAATCAAGTGACACCAAGTTGTCCTATCAACTGGTCGGACTGCATAGTTGGCGCAAATGCTGTGGGGGGTGGCGGGGTGCGTGTTCTATGCAGTCTGACTGTATAGCTCGCGCATCCGTTGCCCTACACAAACACGATCATCGAGGAGGCCTCTGTGACACGAGTTTGGGGGCTGCCAACATGGCTGCCTACTATTTCGGCGCGTGCAGCACAATGTGATATATGGCTTGCAATTTTGCATAATATGGATGGTGCCTAAATAATTCATGGACTACAGAAGTGGGGACATTTTTGCGTTACTGAAGTATACCCCTTGCGTTTACACACAGAAAACTTTCTCACAGAGTGGCCTGTATCAGTAATAACACAACAGCCCAATGAGATCGAATCTCTCAAACAGTTTCCAACACGTGCATGCGTATATTCTAAGCCTCTAAAGATGGCACCAACTGACTTTCAGCCCTCGTTCTTGATACGCATATCCAGCCACTATGTATATAGAGATCAATGGTTCTAACTTTCTGTTGTAGTTGTTTACCAGTAAAGTGCATACCGCTCTTTCCCCATCAACATACTTGTGAAATTGGCATATTACAAGACCGAGGACATTGCTGTTTTTCAATTATTGATAAAAAAAGTCTCGATGCAGATGGTCACTTTTCCGATTCTGAAATGAGCCTTCTCTTTGGGCCTGTTTGTTTCACATGGATCGGGATCTCGATCAGCAGCGATCAACGCTGGTTCGCTCCTTCCATTAGGGAAGATTGTGGTGATCCCAGGATCTGCGCGAATAACAGGACCCAGGCTAAGATGAGTTGTGCACGTGGTCAGAGGAGAATTCTGAAAATCTGTTTCCTTAGGCCCAATTGATTTGAATTGACTCTCTACAATGAGCATCCGCGGTACTTTCAAAGATTTGGCTGTTAATCATCTGCCTTAATGAGAATGGTGTGATCTTCGGTGTCCTAGGCGGTGACAATCACCAGATGAAAGCTCCATTCGTGAATGCATATGACAACAGGCACTGCATGGTTACAGGAAAACTGATGGGACACCGGCAACTGCACTCAAGAGAATACCGTTGCTTGAGCCTGAAAAAGATACTGTCCAGTTATGACATCCGGTGATGTTGAGCAGAACATTTTGCTGCCATTTTTCATGTGGAGGGATTTTCATGTTCACGAAGAAGGTGTTTCCTGGTCCTTTACCTACTATCTTTAAACTAATTTCGGGTTTAATTTTCAATCACGATTGTAGACAGGAAATAAGCCCTGACCGTGAGTACGGTCGTCAGGTTAAGTTGACTCTGAATACAAGAGGGGCGGCTTTGCCAGTTGCTGGATGTGGTTTATAAACACGTTTCTTTGTATAGGGACATTGGTGGTACATTCCTGTCCGTCAGTATCAGCCGACGAATGTTCATTGCAGACCCCAAGAATCACGAGAATCCTCGTTATAAGCTCACCTTCGACATAATCAACCAATGACCTCCGTCTATTCATTATGGCGTTGCCAGGCACTGCGACTTGAAAACCAACCATGTTTGTGGATTTTATACGTCCTTGTTCATGAATCTTGATGGATTAATGGCTTCATTTTTGCTGTATAACACATGCAGAATCACTTCAGATCCTGACACCTGCGCTTGGACTTTGAATGATGACAAGACAGTTGTTGGGGCTTGGTTTGAGTATGGTAGAACTAGCAGAGTAACTTGTTATCTATCTGATCGAATTATCGACGTTAGTATTTGCAGAATAAACGCCGGTGATCTGTCCGTGTCTCTCATGGTAGGTGCCCTTTGATATGCAGTGATTTCTGATCGATTTTATTATTCATATCTTTTTGTCGGAGTCTGTGGATCGTATACTTTCGCTCACAAGTTGTCAGTAAGTTTGATATCGTGTATGGAGTGTTTTAGCGCGGTAAGTAACGAATTCGGTGTGGTGTTACGTTACTGGCAATTTATAATAGCTACCCCTGAAAATATTTCACTGTTTCAAATTAAAGCACCATCACATTCAGGACCCCCTCCCCGAATGCTTGTTATTAATCCTGCGTGACAGCCCAGGATTAGGGCCAGTCTACTGTATGCAACTAACCTTCACTCGGGGAAAGCCCAGTATACTGGCCTTAGTCTGGGGCTTGATGAACGCAGTAAGCCTATGCACCACTTTTTATCTCCCATCTTTAATTTTTGTGTGCTGTGCGAACTGCTCGCCTCGTATACGCAGTGAACTTTCGTATGAATGTCGGCGGTAATATTGAACAGGTGAATTACGATTAAAAAAATTCATTCAAGATCACAAGTGTATAAGATTGATGGCTACAAGTTAGTTGGGAAATGATTCGATGGGTAACAGGGCAGGACTGTACGTGTGGCGTTTTCAGAGTAGACAAAATGCCCCGAGAGAGCTGGCTTGAAGGTTCGAGGAGAGGGGAACTTCCCAATCTGAGGCGGTGGTCCAGGGGACGCCAGTGGCGTTGGCGGTTTCCCCTTCTCGGCGTCACCTTGGCATTGCTCAGAAACACTGTGCATTGCCAAGTTTTCTCAAGTGACCTCGTTCCTAAGTGTGTCCAGAATTACCCTAGAACTAGTCAAAACCCGTCCAGCACATGCGTGTGCAAACACAACAATGTATACCTTGGATAATTACGGTTTGAGCGGTCACTTTAGTTCAGCGACATGTTCGTATCCAAAAGGGTCATAGCTCATCCTCCCACTTATGTAAGCCATTTTGTCGTTGCACTCTGACATTTTCTGTTGTCATGTGCGTCAATGGCCAAGTGCCATCCCACTGGGACCTAGTCAGTCGTTACTGTCTATGAACACTACCTTCCCCACTTTCCTGATCCGATCCGTGTCGCACCCCTGTTTGTTTTGGTATGGACTTCCGGGTATACCAGTATTGACAAACACGTATTATGTGTCTTTTTGCTTGTTTGTTTTTTATTTTATTTATTTGTTTATTTTTGATCAATTTGGCTCTTAGGAAATCCACTCAAGTCGCGTTTTTCATACAATCTGGACTGGTGCCGTTGTAAACATTTTCCACTGCATTTGGTAGGCAGTCCGGTTGGTCTGAACATTTCAGTCAGAGACCGTGAAAACAGCCGTCGCTTTGTCACCGCTTTTGCTTCTGTGACTCTTTCTCTTTATCTTTCTTTTGAACCGGAATTTCTTGAAAATTTGCTGGCCCTTCGTCAACACTCCGACCGTAAATTCCCCTCTTCTCCAGGACTTGCAGTGGGCAACATTGTCTTCCGTACGTCGTCGTAGTTGGGCAATATCTTTTAACCTTTCAGAGTTGAACGCGCCACCCCGAGTCGTGTAATTTATTGTTGACAATTGGACGCGAGAATGTCCAAAAACAAAACATGTAACACCAACCCGATGAGTTGTCTTTTGCTGAGATTTATGAAGATCACACATCAGGCCTTGTTTGGATAACAATAAAGGTGCCAGGATTGCGGATTCCTGACTCCGACGGGTTTTATTTATGGCACTCTTTCGGCCCTTTTACCAAAGATACAGATACATGTACTTGGGGAAAGATCACGTCTTGCATGCATTGTTTAAGAGATGTTTGTGAACAAGATTAACAATGAAAGCTACACCTTTTTTTTTCAAAGAATCGTTATCAAACTTTAGGGGGGATTTAGATGGATGTGTCTAAAAAGGGTGACGTTGTGAAAAATGCTAACAAAAAATTAATTTCTACTCCGAAAACTGTATAAATAACCGGCAATGTGATTATACATCACGGATAAGGGCGGAAAACTACTTTGAGTTTGATAAAAGTTCCATAGCAACTTTCCCATACCGTTTAAACGTTTAGTCAACACCTTGTAGTGACTCACCGCAGCCTACCTCGGTGTTTTTACGGTACGTGCATCCGCACGATCGGCCCTGTTGACCTTTTTCCAGTGCTGTCACGATCTTGCTGGTCCTATGATTTGCTGTGATGTTGGTAATAAGTGCATAGTGTTGTGATGGTAATTATCTATCTATTCAAGGTAGACTAGTGCGCTTGCACGTGGTTGAAGCTGCCCGTAGGAATATATGCGATCACCGTGGCAAAGGCAGTCCACACGTGGTAGTTTTGTTTACATTTAGTCACGTGGGTGAAAAGGTCTATATCGATGTTAGGGGACATTCAAAATAAGAAATATATGATTGATGCAATCGTTTTGTTAAACTATCCCGTGCAACTGCACAGTGGCTTAACTAGGGCTAAATGTCTGGGGGCATCCGGGGTGCACCCATTTTTTGAGGGGGCGCCACAAGAAATAAGCTGCAGTTCAGTTGCATTCTAACGGATATTATTCATAGATTTCAAAGGGGGGCACGGGAATCCGCGAGGTGGGGGGGGGGACGTGCCCCCGTGGTCCCCACCCCGTAGTTACGCCACTGTAACTTCATCAGGCGGTGTTGTAGCTGGTGTAATGTCGAATAAGAGGGAAAAATCGTGTATTTTCCCAACCAAAGTAAATCACTGGACTACATTAAACCTTCAGGGTCTCATTGGTGGGTGCTTTTAAAAGCTGTATCGGAATTCATTCCTCTATAATAATAATATGAAATTGTGGGTGCACGCTTTCCTCTGATTGAAAAACTCCGTTATCTTTGACCTTTGGATGAACTTAACAAAAGTCAAAAGCAGGTCAGTGCAGGAAACCCGTTTGTTATTTTACTAGGGTCCATGTTTGGCCAACTTACCTCACTGTCTGCCATTTCGCGAGCTAAGGTTTGCCCTTCTGGGAATGGTTTCTATAATATCCCTTTCAATGCTGTTTGTTTACTGGTTTGTGTTCACATTCTCCGTTTAATGACCCGCCCCATCATCCCTGGCCTTGCCAAAATTAATCTCATTCTGTGGGTTTCCCATCAACTCCCCCCTTGTTTGCGTAAATTTCATTAATTCCGACTGCCGGACTGATCCTTCCTTTCCGCACGTCAAGTCGTGTTTTCTCCCCGCCCTTTGTCCCTGCTCGTACGGCCGTGCCCGGTTTCGCCCGCCCCCTGTTGTTCCTTTGTGCTCGCCAAATGAGATCATTACGCCACTAAACACTCCGTCTGTTGAAGCTCGTTGACTTTGTGTGGTTTCTGTTTTGTGCTTAGCGACGGTTGGAAGGAAATTAAGTGGTTCGGGGACTATGAGAAATGAATTCTGATCAGGCGAAGTGGCCATCACCGTGCAGGCGCCATCTTGTTTTCCGCAACGCCGAACTGAATGAGAGCATCCCTTTTGAGGGTTTTCTTTTAATCAATTTGGCCCAAATGGAGGGTATGTTGAGCAAGAAATGCAGTGGAAATTATGTTGAGTGCGTGAACGGGATTTCAATCATTTGAACGACAGCTTCGATAAACAAGACACACCTATGTTATGTCGCCCTGGAGAAACCCAAGTCAACTATACGTCTTTGAATCAAACAGCCTACGATTATGGATCATTTTTTTCCATGTTGTACATGATCGATTAATTTGCAGTTGATGTCTCTTATTACATACAAGCAATATTTTTATCACAACGTATTTAGCAGTTTACATCTCGACAGAAATATTATGAAACTACATAAAAAGTCAAGTCTGCCAACAACTTGATCCCACATCCCCCGCTGGTTTTCGTGCACTCGCGCATCTTATGTGGTACTTAAAGACACGTGGCGGAAGTTGTAGTCAGCAGTAATTAAGAGATGGTACAGCTCGCTGGGAATATAAACATTTACCGTTTCAACTGTAAATTGTCGCAACCAGTGGCGTAGCCGGGGGGGGTGGGCACAAAGTAGGGGTGCCCCCTCAGGCCCCCCTCCCCACTGCAAAAACAGATGAATGGATATTGAACGAGGCTAAAAGTTTGCCCCAAAAAACCACACCTCTGAAAGCTGGTGTCCCCTATAAGATGCTGGTGCACCTTTTGTGCCCCCCACTAGTAAATCCTAGCTACGCCACTGGTTGCAACATATTTGAGGCATTTTATACAGTTGTCTCTCGAGTTGTCTCTCGAGATTGCCGGCAAGGCTTCAAAGATACTTCACACAATGGCGTTAACATGCAAAATCTCATTACTTACACCTTTGGCATTAGTTATTTTTTTCTGATGGCAACACGGCTTCCGGAAGGCGAGAAACCATTGAATTGTCTGGGCAAGTTTGACGTGAATGCAGTCGCATGAACCAAGTGAAAACAGATCAAATTAAAATTAATAAATAAATAAATAAAAATACGCAGCGTCAGCCTGCAGTCAGTGTCAATGCGTATCCATGAAAATATTGTGTAAGTTTTGTGTTTGTGACAACAACTCTATAGAGTGAACCCCAAGATTGTCGGAGGATATACTGCCAGAAGAGAGTCACTTGTCGGGTACTCTTTGGTAAGTTGAAGCACTTCATTAGATCAGTTTTGCTTGGTAGCGAGAGGCCATAAACAATAGGAGAGAAACATTTTACTTTTGATGGATTTTTTTCGCAGATTTGTCCAGTGTCGTTACTGTCACAGTTGAGACCCCTACCCTCCCCGGGTGCCTCCCCCGTTTAAAATTTTGTATCCACACAACCAAGGTGCACGCTGCAGCCGGTCCTGTGGTGAGAAATGAAAGCACGTGTGCGCAGTTTTGGGGCGTTTTGGGGGGTAGGACGCACTGAGTGCGCACCACCTGGTCTCTGCGGGCGCGCCGCAGACCCCCACCATTCTGTCTCTTCTTGCCGGTGAGGGTTTACCTCAAGATGGGGGATTTCAGACATCACCTCGTCCAAGTCCATCCTTGATCCAAGGCTAAGGGCATCTTTCCATAGGCTCTTGACTGTAGCTGAAAGAAACACACCAAATCTCGTCAAACTATGTTGTCACTGCCAACAGTTACTTAACAGCTGAAGTTGTAACCATGACGAGGATGGAGCACTATGAGATGCATTTTGAATTTGTTATGCATTTGGGTTGAAATGGCACTTAAGGCTGGGTATGGAACACTGGGAAAGTTGTTCGGGTGAAAATCTTATTCTTTACAGTCCTGTAAGGCCACTGAATTGCACGGGCAAACCAACATGGCGAAACATTATACCAAAAGGGTCAGGTCACCGCATTTTAACAGTAGGAAAACATTATAATGAACGTTTCGACCATATAAATTGGTTATCCGAGGAGGCAAATCGGTCCATGTAAAAGTGGAAATTGGAAGTTAGACAAAATATCAGTACAAGACCGAAGTTCCAAGTATTCCATCTGAATGTAAAAATCATTCAATTCAATGAAGCGCCTCAAAATGGCGCCGTAAACACAAGTTTCCTTGGATCAAATTCTATGAAATGCATGTGGTTATTACGTATTCCCTGTAAATGGCTGTGTTTGCAAAAAAGTGTGAAAACCCACGACTTTTATTCCTGCGTTCCCGCTAAGCACCACATTCCTTTAACATGAGAACCAAACAAACGGAGCAATGACAGAAGCAAAACAACCCCTTTTGCCATTTAGTTCCTATTCAAGCTTTGCTTCTCGGTGTAAAAAGCGGCAAGAATCGAATAAGGGGCTTCCGTGGAAAGTCTCTGAATGGGAAGCTGTGATATATCATTGTTGCCGTCGCTGGCGCAATTACCGAATATCGCCCGGAGACATCGTTCGCGCTTCTGACAAAAATCGCCTCGACCAAGCCACGGGGAGGTGGCTGGAGCAAGGAGAAAGCAATATCGAAGGATGGACAGAGAGAGAGAGAGAGGGGGGGGAGATCCCCTGGAGGGAGGGTTGGAAGTATCTTGTTAGGGAAACCAATTGTCTTGAAAATTCGGAAATACAGGCCTACTGTTTCATAGAATTTCATGTTAATGTACATTTCGCCGATCGTGTACGACGAGCTGACCTATCTCAATTTTTGACGAATTTGGGCTTTTAGCACATTCTTGTTATCCATGATGAAATGGGTGCTCCGAAAATTTAATTAAATTAATTTGGGTAATTAAAAATGTTGACCTACCACTCCAAAATTTAAAATTATTATTTCACGGACTGACGCATTCAGATAGGCCACTTCGTGAAAAGTGTAAACAACACTGTTTTATTTCCATGACGTGATTTACACAGTCTGGTATCTGGACTTAAGCGATACCAATCGATGTCATCGGAATTTCAGTCAATCGGTGCGGAACCAGTCTTTAGTACTGTTGGTGTCATTCGGTTGCTGAACGTTGAACCTTAATTTCAACTGAGTTTCTGTTTCTGTAAGTTGCTGAACCTAAGTATATTCCTTTTCTTTCTTTTTCTTTTTTTTTTTTGCTGATATTCGAATAAAAAACGTGATGGACATTCGTACGATGACACAAAATCGTAAGCGAGGCGTACTTGTGTAGTCAGTCACAGCAACAATACTTTGGCAGTCTCGTCTTTTGGAGTCTGGTGCGGGGTCGGGTCAGCCCACGTCAGCGAGTGGTCTAGCCTTAGGGGTGCAC
>NW_019091362.1:8664274-8760395 GCF_001949145.1 Acanthaster planci
TATTGACACAATCCCACCATTTCTTGGCCCAAACAGACCCCTCATTTTGAAACAATCTCTGGGGGTACTTTTTGTGCGCCTCGGCCTGGCGGAGAATTTTCCTTGAATTGGGACACTGCACCCTTAGAAGGCCAGTTCGCCGATCTTCTTTGGCGGCAGTTTACCGCAGCACATTAACCTCGACGAACAGGAACAATGATAAGGGGACAGATACAGTTGATACAGGGCCACACTTCTTTATTCACAAAAAGATGCCCCTTCACAAAGGCGCTTTCACCTACGTTACAACTACACTCCGCCGCACAGCAACATTAAGAAATTACAAGGCGTGAATTCCTGATCCTTTCAAGATTTAAAGTAGACAATTTTCTTTGATTAGCGATTAGTACGGTGATTTATGTCTCAATTATTTACATTGCTATGCCAAACTCACACTCGAGTACAGGGCTTCTTTCCCGCGCTCACGCACAACTATATTCTCAGGCCGGGAATACTGGTCTGCTCATGTCGACCACCAGGCGAGCGAGTCACGCCTGCCGCGCCTTTTTATAGGGGCTGCTAGGCTACACTAGTAAACTCAAATAATCGTAGAAATAGACATACTTAGCAGCCAGGAACCAACTAAGGTGAAGAATAAGGGGGCCAGTTACAATCCTTCACTTTTGTGGGATTCCTCAATTTGGTTTCAGGCTGCCTGGTTCAGATCAAAAATAGCATTTTATCTGTTTGGTTCATGAAATTTGCTTTTTGTTGCTCTTTTGTAAATGTTGAGTTAGTAAACCAGTTCAGATAAAATTTTATAGTCTACACAGTGAAAACGAAGCTAAACGCAATGAACTGTAATAAGCTAATCGCAATGAACTGTAATATAAGCTAAGCGCAATGAACTGTAACAATCTAAACGCACTAAACTGTAACAAGCTAAACACAATAAACTGAATCAAGCTACACGCACTGAACTGTAACAAAGTAAGTGCACTGAACTGTAACAAACTAAACGCACTGAACTGCAACAAGCTAAACGCACTGAACTGTAACAAACTAAGTGCAATGAACTGTAACAAGCTAAGCGCACTGAACTGCAACAAGCTAAACGCAATGAACTGTAACAAACTAAGCGCACTGAACTGTAACAAACTAAGCGCACTGAACTGTAACAAACTAAGCGCACTGAACTGTAACAAACTAAGCGCACTGAACTGTAACAAACAAAGCGCACTGAACTGCAACAAACTAAGCGCACTGAACTGTAACAAACTAAGTGCAATGAACTGTAACAAACTAAGTGCAATGAACTGCAACAAGCTAAACGCAATGAACTGTAACAAACTAAGCGCACTGAACTGTAACAAACTAAGTGCAATGAACTGTAACAAACTAAGCGCACTGAACTGCAACAAACTAAGCGCACTGAACTGTAACAAACTAAGTGCAATGAACTGTAACAAACTAAGTGCAATGAACTGTAACAAACTAAGTGCAATGAACTGTAACAAACTAAGCGCACTGAACTGCAACAAACTAAGCGCACTGAACTGTAACAAACTAAGCGCACTGAACTGTAACAAACTAAGTGCAATGAACTGTAACAAACTAAGCGCACTGAACTGCAACAAACTAAGCGCACTGAACTGTAACAAACTAAGCGCAATAAACTGTAACAAGTTAAACGCACTGAGCTGTAATAAGCTAAGCGCAATGAACTGTAACAAGCTAAACGCACTGAGCTGTAATAAGCTAAGCGCAATGAACTGTAACAAGCTAAATGCAATGAACTGTAACAAGCTGTATCCAGTTGCCATATTTCTGGTTAATTGCAAAGCATGCAAAAACCTTAAGAATTATTTATAACATATTGCAAATTATGTCACTCTGATTGGATCTCTCGTCGACTTTATTTATGTAAAAAAATCATACGAAACTTCTCATGTCAATTCCTAAGTTGGAATTTACGAAAAGCTATTTATTACTTAACGCATTGACCCACCTCCAGTATTTTCCCTCAGGATTTGAGGGGAAAATGATGAGACTTAAAAAACAGTGATTTTGTAAAAATCACTGTGACCCCGCGCAATTTTCAAGTTTCAAGCATTATTATTGGAAAAGCAGTAGATTTCTTTAAAGATGAATGTCATTGATAGGCGCTATGTTATTGTAATTCTTTCTAATGGAGGCATTCAAAGTTTTTTATCTTCAGAAAAATGACCCTGGGTACACCTTGAAAAATAAAAATAGTAGAAAATAAGAGTTCGTGA
Organism: Acanthaster planci; assembly: GCF_001949145.1. The sequence continues at coordinate 8,666,530 of NW_019091362.1, forward strand.
CTTTCAAGTTCAAGATGGGAATTCCCCTTTTAATTTCCTTCAGCTTTTTTGCAAAGTTTTACTCTTTAAGACCTTCTTAATCGGAAAAATATAAACAAAACACAGTGAAGGATTTTAAACGAACCTCCACTAGATCAGTCCGCGCGCATGCGCAAACGACATTGGTCACTGTCAGCCACAGATAAATCAAAATGTTTCGTTCCACGAAGTGACCCATCTGTCGCTGTTTGCGCAGGCTCATAATATATGACAATAAAAATTTTACAAAGTGACATATGGTTTTGGTGCTGGCAGGGGAGTTAAGTACACGTGTAATCGCATCGCTCGATCGATGTTAATTTGCCACAAGCTAGATATCATGCTTTTATTCGTAAGGAATAATCTGCCCCTTTTAAATCCCGTGTGTGCCCACCTCTCATTACTGTATTCGACAGCAGTGACTTGTCTGGTATGTTCATGCATGGTCCTCCATGGTTCATGGGCCTCGTCACAGCCGTGACTGCCACCTGCTGTCACTACATGTACGTATAGAGCTTATCAGTGGCCTATAAAAACGAAGCCGTAAGTTTTTGTCCTCATACCATAGCTCTATGCTCATACGTTCACGTTCCCAGGAAGGCCACGTCCTTTTACTCTCGACTGAAGGAAGCCCCTCGACTGAAGGAAACTTCTTGTAATGACTTGATTTTTTTGGCAGCGAAGATCTTAAGGGACCTGTGCTTCACACAGACAGATTTTGGAGAGAGACCAGAGTATGGGCTTGCTGGAAGTTTCTGCTCCACAAGGTAAGAAGTCTTGAAGCATTTTCTGACGTTGATTTATTTTTTGCTGCGGGTTACTTCGTAGGAAATTATTTCCAGGTGTGACGAAAAATTAAAGAGAGAAAATTCATTTATCCGAAACGACACAAAAGTAAGTACAGATGCGGGGCCCAGAGTCTATGTCATCCATGTCGTGTAGGTCCATACCGCGCGCTGTGCAATTTAGGAAACTTGCCAAAACCTCTCTTTTACAAAGCTGTGGGGCTTTCAGGGGCTTAATGTGCACTAGCTCTTGTTCGATTCCATAGGCGTATCCAGCTTTTGGTGAATGTGTGTGGGGGGAGGGGGGTTCAAAAGCAAATACCGGTTTAGACTCATTCAGCATAATGTTGGGAGAAAAACCATCAAAAGCCTCACACGGTCCCGACATCCTCATCTTTATTTGCTGGTGTTGTTTTCTTAGGGATTTGGTGCTAACATTAATTTTTGATTAAAAATATACCAAATGCTTTCTTTCCTAATCACCTATGAAGTACTCTTTGTAAAAGAAAAAATCTCTTAATATGAAAAATGTAATATCTTATACAAAGGGATATTATAACTGAACAGTTTTTGTGGCAATTTAGAAATATGATTTGCTTCATATGAGATTTCTCTTTGAGTTTGTCAAAATGGTTACCGTAGTTTTTTTTTATAATCCTCCATGTGCAGTGCACCTTTTTTTTGTTCTCCACCACTGGACATGCCAGAAACAAACAGCTTTATGACTTCGTATCACCTATAGCTCATGTAATCAATCTTTAACCTTGTCACCCAATCATTGTCAGAAATTGTGTCAAAAAATTGGTTTAGGATGTTGTGTCCCCGCCCTGCATAAGAGAGATATTTTCGAAGCGGTTTTTGTGTAGCATTAAAACCACCTTTGACCCAAGACCATTCAAAACTAGTTTCTATTGAATTCTAAAAAAAAAACATGACCGTTGTTTAATTAAAACCTGTGCCTGAACGGAATAAGGTATGGTAATAACGCACACAGATTACACCATGGGTTGTTTGGCTTCAGACTTACTATTGTCCATTTGGGAATTTCACCCCGGCACGGTTTTATTAAATAAGCCGAAAGACGCACAAGAGCATATTAAAATTAATATTGTCTCAGAAACCTTCGCTGGCGAAAACTCCTCATTGCACTTGCAGAGAGAGTGTATGTAAAATGTGAGATGCATAGCAAACGTTTTGCGAGGGCCAAATTTAGGTTATGGAGGGGCGGCAGCTGGAGGTTTTTTCGCCACTGTGGTGCGGTTTTGAGAATCACAAATTTACATGAGTTTAATGAATCCGGAACCCATACACTAGGTTTAATGAGACTCTACATTTTGTGCGACAGTTGCAAGCTGTCTGGCTGTTGAGGCATGGTGTAGGCAACATGTAGAATCAGCGCCCTCTCGTGACGTTTCTTACACTTCCAAGGTCACTCCTATTTTGAGTTGCAATTGACAGGAATTTCAGGACTTTTTTGTACAGAAGAGCCATCATTTGATTGGTAATCGGCGAGCGTTCTTGTTGGCTTCGCGTTCTTAACAAGATTACAGACGGTCTCTGTATTGTAAGTTATTAGTTTCACCTGTAATTAAGTCAGACATAATCTCCTTCACTCTTAATTCCCGTGTTCGTCATAGACTCCGCCGGCCGTCCACTTTCCATACTTAGGTGACGTTTTAAGGTCACTCTATAAAAACATGAAACTAGACAGACCTGCCTCACTGTAATAGGCTCAACACGATTTCTCCTGTTTGGATAAAGCCGTGCCTCATCTCAGTGCATGATGAATGGGAAGTCTTATACTTTTTGATTAATATTTTTATTGGTTTGGTTTACGCTAGCAAGTACATAATTATTTTCCAACGTTTGGTCTCGGGATTTATAGCTGGAATTGTCATCCAATTTTCTTTCCCTTTTCATTACCACGGTACGAAACTTGATTGCAGAGGGTTTTAATTCCTTGTACTGTGTTGGTTCGCTTGTTATCTAAAGTCACTTTTAAATTAATCAACCCTGATCGGAAAAGTTCTTTTGCTTCGTCGAATGATCCGAGCTAGATGGCCTCGCGTTGCCGCGCAACGAAAAACAAATTTATAAGGTGAGTTTTTTTTTCCTATTGGGTGGAGGGTCTTTGCTCGGCCACTGTCAGCCATTTTTTTCAAGTTGATGAAGGTTGCGATATGTTCATATGGAAATCAATGGTGAATCTTTCATTCCAACAGTCAACGTGACACCTACTTGTCCCAGTGGTGCTTTCACCTGACTTTTGTCGGTTTTCACCGAGTTGTAATTCTCTGCGCCGAACAGCTTTTCGAACGGCGCTCCTGGTGTAACTTTTCTCGCCTTGTGTTTTTATGGTGAACATTTGGTCCTCCCCGGTGATATCTGTTCGGCCTGTCTTGATTGGCCCTACTATAATGAGTTGACCTACCATTGTGCCCCCATCGAAACCATCATCATCCCTGCTCCTTGTCTACATTCTCGCTTAGAATGCGTCTCTCGGAAAAATGAAGTGGTTAGTTACTGCTGGAGCAAAGCCGACCAATGGGTTGACTGTTCGCACTGGTTCTGCTCAGTCGTCCTTTTGCACGCCTCGACAATCCCACTGAATGCCGTTGTGAGGAGTGTAATAAACACCTTCGTGTTGCGCCCAGTCTTTGTGCAGCTGTGAATCACCACTTTCAGTACAACCCTGTGACGTGTTTGCTAGCACGTTCCATGCGGATTAAACCCTTGATTGTCCCTATTTTGTCATATTTCTGGCGTCCAATTACCGACGAAACAAAAGGTTGTTTGGTAACACGGGATTATCAGGATTAAGTCTAAATCCAGGATTGAGTGTCGAACGGAGTTGGTTTTTACAGCGTTTGTAATCCGGCGATCGCCTTGCTCCATCAGTATGCCTTTCCCAAAGAAAGTCCTTGTCACGTGTCTCGAGAGGGCCCAGGATGCATCTTTCGTAAGACGAAGAGTCGCCTGCAGTGCAGTCGACGCGCTCTTGGGAAACTGATGGAGGGGTCCTCTCCTTCCAGCGCCCAAACCACTAACAGGGTGACAGTTTACGCTGTTTTGCAGGTTTGATGCATACATTTGGAGACTGGACGCTGAGAGGCATTTTTCTCTCTCCAGTCTCACGATCTGGGTAAGTTTCACGCAATTTGATGAATTGGACCACCGGAAGAATGGATCGCCATTCTGATATTGCTTGATGTAACTTGTCAGGGAGAGTTTTCGAAATGGATCCATGACTGCTTTGGTTTCAAACCAACTGTATAAATACGTGGCGTTTTGATGAGCAAGAAGGATAAATTAAAGACGTGTGCCGTCTTCCTCTGTGGTTTTATTACATGTACCTCAAATTCATGAGCATGAAAAAAGACGTTTGGACATCCCGTGCTTCTTGTTTTTTATACACAGCCTTTGGACAACAGTTGCGCATTAGTAATGGTTGATTTTGAAATATGCGCACTTGTACCTACACGCAGCTGCTTTTCCGAGGGACTTTTGCAACCCCCCCTCAAGAATTTCTAATATAGCATTCGTAAATTTATTTCAGAATCACGTAAGCTGGTGTTAGATAATAAACCCATTCATCATACGATAAAATAATGCTCTTGTGTGAACCCAAAAATTGCGAGAGATGCTTCGATCCCCCGATCCTTACACTCGAGGGACCGACGCATGGTGTTCATGCAGTCAGAAACGTACTGCATGTATTTCTACAGGGTTCCATACTGGCACCATTATGATTCTGTGAGTTTGATCGTTGGTGTAGCGTTTACAAAAAATATGATGGATCTATAGGGAGAACGAAAAAAGACAGAACACTAAAATCCTTTGGTTTTCTGTAGCTGTTTGTCCAGCCGCACTGCTTCGTCAACATGTCACGGAAGGAGCAATTTTTGTGCGTTGGTGTTTTTGTACGTGAATTTGCTAGGAATTTGCCCTCCGATTCACTCTTTGGTCCCTCAATTCTAAACCCTGTCACCACCTTGTTCTACTTCGGACCACACTCTGCCGTCTAGGCTATGTCTGACAGCCCACAACAAACAATCAGTCAAAAATCGGATCTTCTGGCATTATTTTCTTTGGCGGTTACCAGTTGCCCACAGTACGACCTTGCCTGACAAGCAGAGAGAGCTGGTGTAATTACATAAAATACACAGACAGTGTTGGTGCAGGTGCTAGCTATGGGTCCTGCTGGGAAACAGAGGCGGAACGGTGCGGAGTTTCTTACCGTGGCGGCTTACATTTCCCCGGTCAGTGGTCCCGTGAATGACTGGATTCCATTTATTATCCTTCTACACTTCATTCGTGACAGTTTCATGTGATCCAAAAAAAAAGGAAAAAGAGACAGACCAGCGTCCAAATTAATGGTAGATATAGCTTGTTAACATGTGTGATTAATTTAACCCTAACAATCCTCAATCCTTCACCTGTTGAAGGGCTGAGGACTGTTAGGGTGATGTACCTGTACTTCATAGCAAGTGGTGTTAGACAACCCAAGTCCGCTTCTCTGCAGAGGAAGTTGTTCCGTTGCATATGGGAATGTGCTCTTACTAGGTAACTTACCCCTGTGTCGCCACAGTTTTCGTGAGGGCAAAACCCTTTCTATGAAGTACACATGTATTTGCAACTTGAATCCAGGTCGATTCATTATCTGTTTTCGTGGTGTCTTTCGGCCACGGTTTTTTTTTTCCATTTTGCAAATCATGTGCAAATTGCCTGCAGGGTTATCACCGCATCAAACATAAACTCTTTTTAACAAATTGATGTGCCGTGGAACAAAAATACATCAGAAAAGAAAAAAGCCTGTGGAAAAATGTGTGGTTTGTCCCACGATGGATCTGTTTTGGTGGCCACGAGCCAGCAAACAATCGTGATCTAGTTGTCTCCCTCGGCACTGTTTGGATTAAGGCCTGCAGTGTTTGCTTGCATTGTCTTGGTCTGGTGGACCGTTATGTCCATATTGGGATTTATTTATCAAGGTGATGGAATGGGGGACAGTTTTCTTCCCTGTTTTTTCGGGAACAGGTCATAATCCTCAAATATTTATTCTTTTGTTTGTTGGAGTTGAGACTGACAGTGCGGGATGCCCAAATATCGCGCGTCATTGAAACCCCTCGCTTGTTCATGACGTGCCGTGCACGCGTGACTACTGGATCAGAATGTCGCGGCTCCGCAGCATCTGACCCTCGCCGTCAGCCCATGACAAGGCGGGGCCATCTTTGTTTCACTCCATCGGTAAATCCCATTTGCTACAACAAACACACAGCCACTTGAGACACCATTACACCAAGCCAGAGTTTATTTACTCGAAAACAGGACTTGAAATCCAAATGTGCATTTGCACGCACCGGTAGGAGAGAAAGTTGGAGCAGGAAGCAAGGAACAGTTGGGTTGAGGGAGACATTGAAAGCTCAAATAATGGCACCGATGGCCCCGACACGGAAACGGTGCTTCTCTGAGCCAACATTAAGGTGACTGTGCACGGAATATCAGGCTAGCATCAACATACCGTCTCTCTCAAGTTTCTCATATCTCTAGATCTAAAAAAAAGAGCAAACTACATGACCAAAACTCTTGGGGGGCATCAATCTCACCTCCCTGGAGTAAACAGACGAAAACAAACCATTTGCGAGTTTAATTTGAATAAAATCTGGTACACTGAGTTATTTGATAGCACACAAACTAACAATTTTAATTCCCCAGACTAAAGACGTTGTTGCTATACAGTACCTCGTGATTCTGGGCAAGTTTTTGCGTAGCGACAACCATCTCTGGAATGGCTGGTTCCTTTTGTGCCCTTCTTTTCCATTGAGAACAGTGGATTGTTGCAAGTTGTCTCTCACGCAACTAAGCAAAAGCTTGGCCCGAATCACGAGGTATAGCAACAGTGTTTTTTATGATTTTATGTATAAATTGTTATGTTCCCGTGAATTTAAAGAACTCAGAGTACCAGATTTTATTCCAAGGTCACTCGCAAGAGGCTTATTGCCAGTCACTTTCCCGCGATACACATAGTCCTGTTGGGCACAGTTTTTCTTTCTTTGTTTTTTGTCTTATGAAAGCGTGATATGGAGTTTAAAGTTTAACGAGACCTCCATGTACACGTGTAGGGTATTTATTTGTCAGAAACGCAATACACCCGTTTGGCTGATAAAAGAGTTTTATCATGTTGACACACAAAGTTTGAATGTCACCTGTGACAATAACCCAGAACAGTAATGGCCCAGACACTATACGATACGAATAATGATAGGCAGCGGAGGAGATCTTAGTTCCTACCACAAAACAGTGGGGTGAAGTTATGAAACATGCTGGACGTATTGCCGACCTTCGATCATTGTGACGCTGCTCTGACTTTATTTTGGAGTAAAATATACGACTTATTTTTTTGAATTTCTCCCCTGCAGGTTCGTACCAGATAAGGAACAGTTCCCTCGATAGCATCGGGTCTGACCCAGCTACTCTAACCCCTCTGACTTCTGTGTCCTGTTGAAGACGGGCACCATACCGACACGGCGCTGAATGCACTCGCAACAAGGCCGCGGGAGCACCATTCACGCTCAGGTCGGCCTAGGGCCAAGAAGACATTGGTGGAATGAACAAAACGTATCAGTGTTACTGCTGAACGCTGCAAGCGACAGACTTTTTAAAGTTACCAGTCCGGGTGAGTGCGCCCCGTGTTCTTGAACTCCTACTTCCCGTCGGTGGCCGAAGCAGGGACTTTCTCTCTGGCCCGATCCCTGCACATGCACCCGCTGCCTGAGAACATTGGCCCGACGGTTGCCATGCCGACCAAGATGTCGAGATCCAACTCGCCACCTAACAACAATAGCAGCGCCTACATGAGCGGGCTCAAGCGCAAGGGATCGTCGGTTCGGCGGAATGGAGTGAGCCAAGCCAAACCCTTTAAAGTCATCGTCCTAGGACAGGCATCTGTTGGGAAAACAGGTAGGAATTTAGACTAATTAGAGCGAAGGCCCTGGGGAAAAATAATTTCAACGCATTTTACTCATTACTTACTAGCGTTTGCAGCCCCTTGAGGTGAAAAATGACATTATTGGACTCTATAGCGCAGAATGTACCGGTAGCGTGTCCACTGTGGCGTAGTCAATTGGATGAAAAGAAAAGCGGAGCTTTGTGTTGCTTACAAGTATGACCAAATACTAATTTTGCCCCTCCAAGAAACTTAGCCTCCAATGGTCACTAGCACTCTAGACTATGGCCCTGTTACTGCTAGATAATTAATGTGTAGTGCAGCAACTTTCTCTGGTGGGAGCTCAACTTGATAGCTCTTTATCTTTGACAAGTGATGTTGTAAGCAGGAGCTATTCTGTGTCTCATAAGGCAATGCTCCTAGGATGGTCCAGTCTCTCGCTATCTTACAGCCTTCAGTACTTGCCCGACATTTAAAGGAGGCCACGTGAATGGTGTCACGGACCTCATTAATTTCAGTGGAGGCCCTAGCATTGCATTGAACGTGGACATTAGCCTTGCGTGACGTAATGACGTCAATAGCCTGCCACCCCATTCGCGATTGAGACGGCTCATGTCTGTCAATCCTTTCAATTTGCACACAAAAGTCTGTCGAGTTATTCAGTCTTGATTTATAAAGCAACACCCCCACCCAAAATGAGTATACATGTACTTTCATGTGGCAAACCTGGGGTGTTCCTTTTACACCCGAGTTCAAGGAGATTTTGTCAAAATCGTAGTTTGAAGTGCAAGATATGGAAGATTAAGACTGTGGTAGTGTGCCCGGTTCGAACCCACCATGCGTGTTTTGAGATAAATGTACTTATTTATACACATCTACTGGTTGGTTCATCCATGGGTCATCCATAGTGAAAAGCCCGTATTTAACCTCGCCCTGGCAGTTTCCATGGGTGTTTATTGCCCCGTGTACATGTACCCCCAACGCTAATTACAGTGGCACGTACACCGTCCCTTGCGGTTATTGACTTACGTCCATACATTTCCCATTCATCGACCAATCTGCTGGAGCTTTTGTCTCCCTTTAATCCCATTTTGGAGGAGAAACGAGTTTGGCTTGGAAAAAACAGGGAAGAAGACCCGAAGAGGTTGGGGTGGATGACTTTAGATTAACCAATAGTCCGTGATGTCTGCCTCACTGTGCGTGCCGAGTTCCTTGAAGGGGAAGAAATCGGCCAAAATCACGATATAGCCGGCTGAACTCTTTGTCAGTCAGTATCCCGCGTCCCCTTGTTTACTGACAGGAATAGGAACAGGTTACTTATTCCTATCGCTTGAAAGAACTTCAGTCGTAGTGTTCAGTGGATCAGTGGGGTGGTTCTGTGTCTCCTGTGAGCTTTTTTGTCGAAAATCGAAAGTCTTAAATCGCAAAGCTACGCATATCATAATATGAGTATTTTGCTGTAATCAGATTATTTGTGAGTCGTTTAGACTTTTACGAATTTTGTACTATTGGCATGTACTTTCCTTTTATGCAGGTTTTGTAAATACATATAATGAGGAACAAATGGAAAGGGGTGGCCTAAACTGTTCTATTCATAACCTAGGTTTTTTTTAAGTTGCCATCTTTTAACAAGGCACATAATTTAAAAATTCCCAGCCTTGCAAATTGTTTGACCAGTGCCGTATAGGCCTGCAGCATTACCCGGGAGTAAAAGCCACCACGATATCGTTGCATCTAGAACAGAGAGAATAGTGAGTTTGACCGCCGTTGAACATCTCCAAAATGTCCCAAGCAGTGAGCTCTTTTGAGTTTGAACTGTGAAAAGTTTGGGCTTAATGTTTTGCTCAAAAAATTGCAAGTCCTAACTCGGGTTCACTGTGACGTTGGGAACCCCCTAAACATAACAACCTTTTTCTATTGCGCAGAATAATGTTAAATATGTATTTGCAGAGAAAAATCTAACATTTTGGATAGTGGGTAAGAACTAGTAATGTTGCCCTAACAAAACCACCCACTTGCTTTTCTGTTGTCAGTGTCGCAGTCAGACGTCATTAGGATTTTTTCGAATCGTTGTGAATAACCTCTTCGGCAACCCTATATTTCTTTGCTACGCTCTCTGAAGACATAATTGTTTTCAGGATCACAGATATTCTTTATTATTTGCACTGAGCATGAGCAATAGTTCTGCGCAGGAGATCACACAAGAAACAGATGAAGGTAAGGAGGGGTACACCTATTGTGTTTTTTTCTGGGGTGTAACGTCTGCGGACATGGCCCTTAACTTTAAGCTCAGGACGTGTTGAACTTGAACCAGATAAATGATGGCAAACCCAATATCCGTAATTATTTACCTGGACGATATTCGGCCGGGAAAAATAATGAAAAGCGGGCGCTGGGATCATTCCAAAACTTGCTTTATGGAACATCAAGATATTTATGTAACTATTTTGGGTGTACCCCGACTTAGCGACCATTTTAAAAATTGAGAAAACTGATTGAAGTCACAGCATGATAATTAAGTTTGTCAGCATTCTCTTTGAAGTTTGAAATCTGCACGTGGCCCAAGACAGAGAACCTCTGTTGCAAGATGTCTGTTCCAAGTCATACCTTGATCAGAGTCGAGTTGGATATCGGCAAGATCATTGGTATCGATACTTGCATATTATGGTTCTTTTTTCACTAACCATGCATCCAATCTGTGCTGTAGAGAAGACTATTCTACACTGATTCTTAATGTTAACTTGTCATTGCCATTTCTTTTCATTGAGCGAATGTTCGGCATACTATAAGGCCACCTATTTTGTCGTGCGTGTTACGGATAACATAGTAACATTCTCCCGTTTGTACTGCGGGGAGTCGACTGAGGGTACTGGCTTCATTGAAAATCACTGAGCCCCTGTCGCTTTTGTTCGGGGCAAATCGAGCCGGCCAAAGGACGCAGGACAGCCTAAATGTTTCCTCGAAGATGTACCTCTTGTGAGCTCTGTAGTCATAATGAGACAGAACAAGGTAGACAAGATGTCCTAACAAGAAGAATTCGGTCGACTTTCGATTTGCAAGGGGCACACGGTCGGGATTTGCCCTTGGGCGTTTTACATGGGGAGTGTATTTTTATGCATCTTCGGCCACTTAAAACTGAAGAACGTTTCCGGTTGAAAGTGTAGCTGCAATAAGTTTTTCTTAGATAAAATTTTTTCTACCACCCTGTACGATTCTTCAGTATGTGAAAACTCTGTGGCACTCCTATTTGGTTATTAAATGCATTCAAATGCATTTAATTTAAAAGTACAATTTGTGAACACTAAAACTATCACTGCTTTCCTGGACAACTGTTGCTCATAGGTATTTCTGTAAAAGTTGTGAACCAAGACTTTACTTACTGTAAATGATTCTGGGAAAGAGACTGATACCTGCTTATTGCTATGCACATAAACAGCAAGGAGTCAGCAAAGAAGAGAAAATTTAGTCCAGCAAAATCTACAAAAATGCGCACAAACCAATGAAACACCAACTTCCGCCTTCAGGCTTTTCTTCCTAGGACAACATCACAGTTTTGCTCATAAATATGGAAGTATCATTAGCGTAAAAACCTAAAAGGCGGTGAGTTACCCTATGAAATATTGAAAGAAACGTTGAAAATAAGATAAACTGAGACACAAAGGTCTGTACTAAAACAAATTGATTGCAGCTACCCTTTAACATCATATCAACGGTGATGTTAATGCTAATTTTCAAATAGAAGAAGGGCACAATCTTGAACGAGCGCTTTCATTCGTCTTCCAGTACTTGGTGTATACCGTGTGCTCCATCTTTACCCCCAACGATCCTTCAAAAAGAGCTTGAATTTTTGCCGGTCCGTAATCCCTGTCTTTCATCTGTTTAGCTACCCAAACACCATTATTTCGCGTGACCAGCAAGCGGGGTGTCCTGCTAAAAAGCCAGCTTCTCTTGGCCAATGGAGCAGAACTCCTACAAAGGTTTTCCTCTACTGGCTGAGCGGGACCAGAACAACAGGCACCCTGTCAACCACCTGCCCGGTCTCACAATAATCTACCAGCGGAACTCGCAAAGACTTGAAAAGGTGTACGTCTGGTAAAAAAATCCAATCCAGTCATAAATCGCTCCCGGTCCCCTGAGTCGGCAGGGCGCAGTGTTTTTAAACCCGATCGCGTACAGTCCCAGAGAGCTAAAAGCCGTCCGCTCCAGAAGTTTTTCTTCAGGAAAAAAAGTTTTTCTTTCGGCTTTCCCGAGGGTTGTTTTAGTTGCCATTAAAGTTCCCCGGTGAGGGATAAACGAAGTGGACTTTGTTAAGTGGCCAGATTTCGGTTGTTCCCCAGGGAGGACAGAAACCGTAGAATGGCGGCTGGGTGGCATTGTCACACTCACTCTCGCTGAATCGGGTTTTGTGCCAGTTGTTTGGGCTTTGTACCTATCCCTTCGCCTGTCAGATTTAGTTTTTATCCGGCGATGTTTTCATCTTGTAGACTCGGGCGTAAATGTCCTCCGTAAGCTGCTATACGGCGGGACCTGTGAACCTTCGAAATCACTTTGTTATGATTGAGAAAAAAATATGCACCAACATTTGAAAAAGTTATTTCCCCGTGAAGAATGTTCTGTGCCCAACCTTAAGTTTGCGGATTAGCAAAAGTACGCCTGGCATTTCTATTCAGAATTCTCAGGCTGTTGCTTGAAAACGTGCAAGGATTGCAAGGAGGAAAACGTGACACGAATATGGCAAAAAGCTGTCAAATGGTCGACTTGACAAACGTTTGGGAGGTTTATGCAAGCACAAATTTTGTTTGTTTCGCATTCCGGTTGTCAAAAGCGTCTTCCGAAATACGCTGCTGGTGTATTCCCCTTAAGAATAACACGTCTATATATGAAGGCAATTATTGCAAACAGTTCGGTGGTAAGAAACATGTAATGGTTCAGCCAGTATGCCGAAGCAACAAGAATATTTTGACAAATAGTCCTCCATTACCGAACGTGATCTGGAAGCAAAGTAAATGTTCTTGTCTGGGGTCAATTAAAGAAATGTACGTCATCGGGGTGCAATCATTTCATCGGAGATCTGAGGTGGCCATCTCAAGATAATCATTGGGACCCTTGATGTCCGGACAGCTAAAAAACGTGGCTTATTTGCTTTCTCTATGGTCTGAGAAGAGTGTTTACATGCTAGCACTAGCAGTTGTTTGGGTTTTGAACATCAGCACATGCATTTCATTCAGTGTTTTAACTTTTATCACTGAACGCTGCGTCAAACTTTCTGTCGACAAGATACCTTCCGATCCTTCTTGAAATCGAAATCCGCCGTGAAAGAGCCATTTCCGGACGTGAACACAAATCGTAGTCAGATATATGGGCTGATAACATCGGTCACGTCATTGCTCCAGTTTATTGTCAAATGAGTTTACACTGTTTGGCGGAGCCTATCGATATTTGCTCGTTGATAACCCCTTTGAAGCCCAGTATTCAAAATAGGCCGATTAGGCCTACTGGCCATTAACAAGTGGAGTGGTGTAATTACAGATGAGCCGTCTACTGAAATAGGACATGAAGACTACCTGATGACAGGTGTCCGCTCTGTACACCGATAGGGCTGCTCTTTGTACCAATCCAGAACATAACTAAAACAAAAAGTAAACGGAAACTACAGACGAAAAGGGAGAAGAGAATATCACATGTCAGAAATACCCTTAAAGACCGGTTCATACTGCGTGCACCAATTGTGCTTGTATTCAAAGAGCACACAAACGCAAGTATGACGTCACATTAAGTATTTGCGCTAGCCAATTTGCAAAAGTTGAACACTTTTCAACTCCAGCGTTTCGTCACTTCATATTTGCTCCGCTTTCGCATTCGTACGAAGTAGGACCAGACCCGGTGTTTGTCGGGAACCCTGAGGTATGGTGCCGACGAATGCTGCTCGAAAAGAAAAATTAGAAGTTATACCGGGTATCGCTACTTTGTGTGGTTTTTATTTTGTCCCGCATAATATAAGCAATTGTCATTTCATATCAATACGTTCATGAACACAGCGGATTCTGGAAGAACTGCACAAAACAGTTAAATATATAACCGACCATTTTTTGGAGCCGCATCTGCATTCTGTCTGTGCACCATTTTTAACGGTCCCCACTGTACGGTACATTTGCCTGAATGAGTTCTTTCGCTCTCATCTTGAAATCCTGGGTCTGATGCGTGGATTCATTACAGCACAAGAAATGTTAAGCTTCGAGAAATTAGGTCAACGACCGGAACGGCGTACAGCATCTACTACTTTCGAATAATTCTGAGCTACTGTGTATCATACACTCGTGAAATTAGGTAATACACATGTATTGGCGCGCGATATGGAATTTTTTTCACTGTAAGGATGAGGCCGGGGAACCATTTAACTGCCCTGCAGTCGGAATTCAAAAACCAATGGCGAACGTCAAGGGGAAACGGGTCAGTCTCGCCCGCACGTCCATCAGCGATAAAACCGCCATTCTGACGGAGACAATGAATCGAACTTGATAAGGATTATCCTGGTTTATTTGCCTCTCCTGCAAATGACAGGTTGAAGTATCTGTCAGGGACTGGTCAACTGGCGAGCACACCAACCCATTATATCGTTTTAAAGGGATCAGGGAAGATTTACATTTCGGCAACTTGTGGTATGACCCAGGTCACTCTGGGATATCCCATGTCGTTCCCGGCCCGACCTTATGCAGGTCAGCAACCTCCGGGGAACGGAACGCAAGGGACTCTTGGGATTCCAAGAGGTTGGTCTTTGTGTGTAAAACAGACGGCAAAACATGCCGTAAAAGGCGGCAAACCATGTTATAAATAAAACTTTACATGTACGTTCAATTGCCAACTTTATGACATTCCGGAATGGCGGGGTTTGAATTGGGACAACGAGATATGTGCAATGCTGTGCAAAAAAGTTTTTAAAACTGATCGCATGGATTATGGAAAACTGATGTTGGTATATCAAGTGGCTGAAGTAAGAGTGGAAAAACCTCCTCTCATCTTGCTTCAATGGAAAGCAAAAAGCAACTTGCTTGTCAGACTCCGTCAAAACATTCAAGTGGGTCGCTAAACGGGCGTTGGACCACCCAGACACTGTCTCAGTAACTCCCAGTGAATTGCATGCACTGATCCTCAACTGCCCGTGAGCACGGTCTGCTCAGAAAGCCACCAGTCTAAAGATCCTAGATGAGTTACTGGTACCGCCTACCGTGGGATGTAGTAGGAAAAAAAAAACCTTCGTCGCTCGTGTCATCTCCTAGAAAATAGAGAACTTGCAACTAGGTGTTTTTCTTCAAATGTGAAAACCTCCCGAGATTATTGACTGTTGACACACTCCCCTGTTACCAGCCTGAATTGTTGATCATAGACTTTGCAGAAAAAGATTTCACTCGAGCCCGCCTACCGTACCTATTGTTCAACCTTGCAACGTGGTCCCACAGCCTATTTTTCCCCCGTCTTCTGCCCAACATTCTCTGCAGATCCAACTGCACTTTCGTCCCCCTGGGTCCCCCCCCCACCATTGTGCACAACACTGCGTGATTTTGACAGGTGAGGAAAACCTTCTGCAGTGAGTTCAAATTACCTTTAAAACTGCTACGGATGCAATGTAACTCGTTTTGTGCCTATAAAACAGACGGAAGGTACAGTTTGTATTTATGAAAAAAATGTGAGTAAATGCACAGTAATAAAATAAAACTGTGGGACCCTTATGACAGATTATATACGCCAATCATCGTGAATACACCTGTAATGTCATGTGAAATGTTGACTTTGACGAAGTCTGGTTCCCTCTCCCTCATATTTTCCATATGCTTTATCTAGCCTTCCGTCTTTCCGGAATGCTGTGCATCAACTCATTTGCCATGCACGACGCGATCCAGTCTAAATTCCCCACCGGATGCCCTTGATCAGTTGTAAGATTTGACATCCCCATGAGCCCAGGATTTGCTCTTGAATTCAAAACTCTCCATAGTGAACGCACAATCGACTCATCTCCCTCGTTTGCATCTCTGCATACACCTGGCCTTCGGAAAAAATCGATCGAGTGTGCTCTATATTAAAAGCTTTAAAAAGAATCTAAACCAGATTTGAATATTAGAAGTTTCTAACGCTGCCTAGACATAAGGCTTTCTCGCCATCGAACGCACACTTTGTTATTTTGCGGCCTTAAAATTCTTCCGCCTATTACTCCCGTTGCCTGACTACTTTTGAAGTCACCCTTCAAGTCATATGCAATAAACCATGTTGGGGCTCTTGTCATCTGACAGCGTCGATGAAGACCGAGCTACTTTTCACTGAGAGGCTGGTAAATCCTGTCTGCCATTTGTCTTTGTTCCCCTCCAGAATGCTGGGCACAGCGAATCTTGTTTCATCCCACCCTAATCCGCGGAGTTGCCGCCAGCATCGGGGAAACCTCGTGATTCATGAGTAGTCACTTTAAAGAGGAATCTCTGGCGTTTTTACCCGGATTATGTACGGGTTTTGGTTCCTTTATTCAAGCTTCGAACATGTTAGTCCAAATCAGTCTTGTGAAAGGTGTGGAATTTGATTCCGTGGAAATTTGAAATACATGTAAATTGCCGTGGGAATCGACTCACAAATACTCTCTCCCTTTTTGCACTTTTAAACATCTTATGGATCATCGTATGTATCGTTGTATGTATCGTTGTGTTCATTCCTTCGTGTATGGATCTTCTGCTCTGTCAAGACACGTCCTCCATTGGAATAAATTTCACCTGAATGGACTGGTACAGCAGCACTCTCTGATCAGCCGATTATGATTTCATTTGTTCGTTCAAGTAGCCTGTTGTCGATGCAACACGTAGCGTGTTGCAGAGTGATTGACATGGCGTTCTTTGAAATGACGAGTGACATTTTGTCAGTAAACCCAAGAGGCAGAAATCCCAGACGTAATCGTGTCATTGTGGGATAAACCCTCTCCGCGGTCAAATTCGCTGAGAATATGCCTGCAGTCCCGATTTAAATGTGTCCACCAAGCAGGCATTGTTAGCAAAAGCCAGGACAATCAATTTTTAGCTCTTCCGTATGGACGTACAACAGACTGGAAGTCGATTGGTATGGACCGTCCCTCTCAAGACGAAAACAGTTGCATCTTCATTCATTGGTTCATATTACTTATGATTCGCCGGACGATTACTAGTTTATTCCTTAACTTACGGCCTAAGTATCTGGAATCACGGGCGTCGCTGGAAGGGGGGTGTGTGTGGGGGGGTGTACACCCCCATTGTTAAGTTTAGTCGGCAAAATCATGGTCTCTCGGCAAAATAACAAAACAAAGAACGAAGAATAAAGATGAAAGGAAGGGAGAAACAGTACACTCGTTTTGCGTGACGGGCCATCGGCAAATTTCATTCGGCACCCCCCCCCCACTCAAAAAGGTCAAGTTTACCATATAAGGCACCGGTGACTGTTTATATATCTGTGTTATATTTTTTTACCTTATTTTTGTGTTCAGATATCTAAAATGTGTCCCGATCTTGTTACATTTTTGTAATTGGTTGCACTGTACAGTGTGATCTGGACTTTTCGTGCATCTCACAGCCTGGGGCGGAATTCGCTCACTGGTCTCTCAGCTGATCGGCTGTCCTGTGCCTGATCTATTTTGTTTTTCAAACTTGGCATGTATGTATAAAGTACATTTATGGTTGTAAGCATTTCAATTCAGTCCTTGTTGGCTCACGTGCACTAAACACATTCTAAACATTTTGCGGCGACCTGTAACGGGACTTTGTTAGAACAGCATCATCTGGTTTTCACCAAATTGGTGTCAAATGATAGCAAGACTTAACTGGAAAACACTCCGGAAGGCTCGTCGCTAGACACATGCACTGCGGCGAAATTGGAGGATACGTCGGAGCGTATTTCGACCCGGCTCATGTATGGTTGAAAAGGAAACCTAAGTTGCTTGAAATGTTACACAAGAGGCATATTTACAGCTTTCACAGGGAGTGGAGAGTTTCACGTGTGCGCCACACGCCGTGTCCACCGCACACTTCTGCGCAGTTAGACAATAACACTGTTTCTTACACGGTTTTTCTTTGAATTCTAGAAATATCATCCATGTTGTTGCCTATAATCTGTTGTTGCTTGCGAAACACCGTGGCTTAGACAAGAAGGTTATTTTCTGAGTCCACAAGAGAGTTCTCGCACAATGAACGGCATGTACACTTTTCGTTGATGTAATTATGGCGGGTCCGGAATCTGGAGTGCAAATCCTAATAGCTGAATCATTAATCTAAATCCACATGCGCAAGTTTCTACAAATCCAATATGAGTTTTTCCCGTCCCAAAGGACGTCTAATTTCGTCGCAAAAACACCTTTGGCTGCGCATAATGCATGTTTGTTGTTGCAAGGATCCCGCAAAAGTGTGGCCAGCTTTCTGCTGTGCCGACGTTCGTGGTGGGAAACCCCACGTTGAAAGATAAGCGGTTTCCCCCGGTCGGTTGCCTGATGAGATCGGTAATTGGTTGGGTGATAAATGATTGTGGTGCGGGGCGGACCTCGGTGAAGGACTGCCAAAGTATGGAAGTTTTCCTCGCGCGTGACTGAATCATGGCCATTGAGCTTACATGACATCCTGTAATGTGATAAGGCCTTATACAACAGGGACGTGATTAAGGGTTAAAAGAGGGTTCGATTCGAACTGGAAACTCGATCATCTATAATTGTTTTGCAACTTGTAACTTAACAGAATTCACATAACATGAAAAGTTCAAATGACTGCATTAGGACAAAGGTAATACACGTACAAGACTCAAGTAGGGTTCAATATGAAACCCCAAAACTTAAGTAAGAGTGTCTGATCAGCGCTTCTTAAAAACGCTATTGAAAGGACATTGTTTACTGGCTTGAATTTTTCTTTTACGAAGCTCGACAGATCTTGAAAACAAATCGAAAACAGGAGGAATTCTTCCCAGTTTAATCAAGTGACTATGACCACTGGACCTCAGTTGTCTCTTGAATTAGTCGGTACCTTTTAGTCTGGAATCCAGACTACACAAGCCACACTTTAACTATGGGTGCGCAGAACAATAATATCAAAATTTTCTATTTTTAAATTGCTGACGTGGCCAGATAGTCATCCGCCATAGCGACATGCGCGGTGGCCCGTCTACAGTACGCTTCCGTCCGCAGCAAGCTACCCGGGTATGAAACCTTGTGAATGAATTTGTTTTTGTAGCCCGCCATCACCTCTTTGATGCTTCAGCTCGTATATCGTAATTCAGATTCAGCAGTACTCGAGGGACTCCTTTTGGTGGGTTCCAGTCGTGACCGGACACATTCCCGTACTTAACCTCTGAAAAATCGCCACTTGACCACTCGTGGTAAAACCTCACAGAAAACACTCTTCGGTCAGACAAGAGCACAGCACTCCATTCTACGTGGAGAACTTTACTGCAGTAAATTCCAGCGTTTTGAGTGACACTTGTCAGAGTGCTTGAACAAGATTATTGGATGTTGGAGTAACAGGGCTGCGTCCTGAAATGCTGCCAACGCACGGTAGTAGTACCTGCCCATTCCAGACGGCTGAAGACGTTTGCAGGTGCGGCTTGAGCTCAGCGCTGACCTGTCAGCAGCGTAGTTAACGGGGAAAGGGCCTAGAAATCTGGTAATGAGCATGATATGATGTTCAAGCTGCAGTTATATGGTTTTTCGATGCCCCTTAAAAATGTGTGCCCCCTCCATGGCCCCCTCCCCCAAATTTTCCAAGTCACACCAATGTGATGATTTCCTGCTTTGTTGCCGGGGTTCAGAACAATCATACATGATAATATGTCACAGTTATATTTTTATAAACAGTGACCACACTACCAATGTTTTGAAGGAACGTGCGTCAGGCAACCAAGGCTCGCTATTAAAGCCTCATTGTTGCCTGCTCACCTTTTTTCGGACCGAGAGGGCCCCAAATTCCTGCAATATCGGTCACGCGAGCTAGCCGTGATCCTATTATCGGGTTGTGACGAGAAGGTTCTTTCAAAATGCCAATTTATCATCATTTAGCGCTCGGCACGACATACACGACAAACGAATCGCAAGCCGCAAAAGGGGATTCATTTTTAAGGAATAAAGAAGATTGTATTGGGAAGGTCGGGTCAGCAAAACCATCAAGGATTTTTCATCAGTTCTGCTGTTCATGACGCTCGTTATCTGAATTTCACGACGGTAGGGCTTTCCAAATCAATTACGCAAAAATTTGACTGGCATTCTAATCGCATATTTGGCTCCGTGACGTCACGTTCCGTCATTTTTCTAAGCTTGAAGTAGAGTTAGTACGTGTACTTTACATGCCAGTACATTTTTGTGTAGACTAATGGGTCATGCATCGAAAAGTACTTGAATAACTTAACAGCAATGTCTGCCCACGTGAGAGTATTACAGGAATCATAGACACAATTTCAATATGAGAATGTCAAATCCTTTTTCATGTGAAGTTTTCACTCCAAGACATTTTTTAAAATAAGAATTACTCTGAATACAGTGCTTAAATTGAACAGATGTCTAGATCAGCTGTGCTGTGATGGCACAATTTTATTAGTATTCTTAAGAGGATGTTTCGTGCCTATTCAGTGCACACATTTCAAAGACGTGTGAAATATTTGACGCCCCTCGAAAACCAAGGCGAAACCTTAAAAAACAGCAAGTATGGCGCAAGGAAGATTTGAGTCGGCTTTCTCTTGATTGGATTATTCGTTGGTGTGTCTCGAACTCTCGATTCCTTACTCTTGTGTTACAACACGCCCAGTAAACGAGACAAACACTTCACTGGATTATCCTCCTACTCGACAATTCGACCGACAGGGACGCGCTTCGTTACAGATTTTAGTTTCATTTAGTTAAGCGCTGAGCTCCATATATAGGCCGGTCCACGTTATTACCACGCTCAATTCCTCGATGGGCCCCATTCAAAGGTCTAAAGGTTTGTGTCCTTTTGATACTAATAAGGAACGAATGTTTGTTTTCTTAAAGTCACACGTTTGTCAAAAAGCTAGATGAGTCTTAGGGCTTGCTCTAAAGCAAGCCCCGAGGTCATGGGTTCGAGGCATTCACAACCTCGCACCCCGAAATTGACAAAGATTCTTACAAGGGTACTTCGGAAGTTGGGATTATCTGGGGCCGAGCGATGGGCACTCGAAGGGTTCCTGAAGTGTTTTGTGTTGGAGACAAGTGTGTGTAACTTCCAGCGGTTTGGGTAAACAAGCTTGATGGCTTCAAAGAAATTTAACTCTGTAATTGCAATTAGATCACTGTCAGGAATCCCACAGGAATGCCATCCCTTTGTTCCCTGCTATCCTTTGTCCGCCACCCTCACCCGCACGCACCAAGTTCGGTTTTAGTTAGAAACCGCGTCGAACCAGCCAATTTGAAGTATGGTGCGCACAATAGGATGGCGCTATTTGAAGTTGGCAAATTTAGGGTGATCAAAAAAGATTTATCCAAACCAAATAGCCCCTCCTCGTGTGCCCGCCATACTTGAAGTAGGCCTGTTCTGATGAACAAAGGCGGCGTTTGGAGAAAAGGGTACAGTTGGGTTCCTTGATAGATTAAAATGATTTTTGAATTCTGTCATAAGTCAAACTCCAAACTCTTTGCTGTCTCGGCCCAATCTCGCCCCATCCTTCCGATAATCGTATTACCGTGACAGCTCAATTGTCACGCCAAATTCGAATTTAAATTCACATGATGCTGGGCAACAGTGTTATAATGTCTATCCAGTAAAAACTCCTGAAGTGTCAAAGAAAGGGATATCCTCGCTCTAAACACTCACAGATGTCCTTTTTGTTCCTTCTCTATATTTCAGCAATGACTGTGCGATTTGTTACGAGGAGGTTTATCTATGAGTACGACCCAACACTCGGTAAGTCTGCTATAAACTGGTAAAGAAATTTTATCTAGTCAGCGGACTTACAACTGTTGTTCTATAGTCTATAGACTAGAACTAGAATTACAAGAACTAGAAATGCACACTGCTTGGTAAATAGATTCCCATGGAGAGTATTTCGCTCATTATGATAACAAGGCGTTTAGTGATAAAAGTGTCTTATTTGGCTGACTTTTCATTAATGAGGGCTAACTGACTTTCATTAGTGATCGCAATGCATGGTTTAGGAAACTTGGAAGATATTTCATGAAAAAACTCGGTTCAAAAGCAAGCGATGGCATTCACGACGTATGCAAAACTCGATGCAATTGTCGTGATGGTTGTTATAGTGTAGGAGATGTACTGCGGTGCGCCCTCTGATGACCTGATCTCAAGAGTGGTTTTATGTAGAGGAATTTACTAAGTTATCCCTTTTGTTCTTTAGCATCAAGAAGGGAGCGAACAAAATTATCGTGTTGCCATCTTCATCTCCCATGATGTCTTGATTGCGAGATTTCCGAGTCACGGGGCCTCAATATTACCCTGAAATTGACCCGCACGATAAGCTTGGACATATTTAAAGAGCATTCCGACATCATTGCGGCAGCCCGTCCAGGATAAATTTCTCTTTCGAAGCGTCCTCGGCTTTGCTCTTGAGCACGTCAAGTTGCAATCCAACACGTTGTTGGGCAAGGTCTTCTGGCATTCCTTTGTTCCTAACTTCTTCGCCTCTGGTTACAAGGTTGATAAATGCCAAAACCTCCTGAGAATTTATGAAAGAAGTCTACTGTCGTGTAATCGGGGTCGGTCTATCCAATCGGAAGTCCTGGACTCTTTTCATTGATAATGTGGTTTAACGTTCCCAAAGGTCAAGTTTGTTCTTAATTATGTTTTTTATCGTCTAGAGTAATTTTCTGTAGAAGGCGTTCGTTGAGAGATTCCCCTGTAGGCTCCATATCAATACCGATTTTCAACTCTCCTCGAAGGACAGTCGGGGACCGGACTCATCAAAATCAAGAACCAACTCACGAATAAAACTTACCGCTGCGACAGGACCCAATTAAATCCCGTTATAGAATGTTTCAAAAGGATTACCATTTATCTTACAAAAGCTTTTTTGTAAACGTTTTGTTGTGCACCGTCCCACGCACAACACAAGGACGTCCATCACAAACAATCACTGTCCTGTGATCAACAACGAAAAGTGCCCGTGACGATCAGTTTATTTTTATTTCAAGGTTCCATGCACTGTAGTGCACATGTACATGTACATGTATGTTTCTATCCTGAGAGAGACTCTCCTTTGTTAGCTAACTGTGCATTTTTACAATTGTGGCTGGTGACTTGTGTTTAGTCTATGTACACATATGGGGAAATTTCATTCAGTTTTATATTGAACAGTTAGGAAAAGGGTGCAGTTGCTAAAATTGCCAGCGACTCGTGAGTTAGGAGTTCAGGATGTCCAGTCTGAGCCGAAATAGGTTGTCAGTGTAGAGTCGATTTTGAGACTCAGAAATTGGGAATCGAAACATGCTGGGGTCCGTCTCGAATATTTTTTCCTGGTTCCGAATCTTGCAGCCGTGGAATTTATAGCGCGACTGAAACAGACTGTTATACTCGTGCCTGTATCGGAGTGATCTCGGTTTTTAAGGTGCAACGCCTGAACGGACCATTCTTAATGCAGGCAAGGTGCATGCATTCTTGTATCGGCTAAAGATACATGTAAATCGAACTTCTGGGGGCGCTGTCACACTGTACCCTGATGTATGAAAACGAGAAGAACCTCGTGAGCGCAGAGCTGAGTGTGATTCAAGTTGTTTTTTTTTTTACTTCGTGATTTCCAGAAACCATTTATAAACATCGGACATTCTTTGAAAATGAATCTGCACCTGTAGACTTCGAGATTCTTGACACAGCTGGACAGGTAGGTATATGTTTGTCAAACTATGACTTTAATTTAAAAAAAAAAACGAAGTCAATCAAGCACGACTGTGAGATTAAGAAAGAAGTTGTGGAAAGGTTGCAGTATGAGGTTAGGAGCGTATAGCCGGGGGCACGGGTACGGACCAGGGGAGTGAGCCTCCTGCCTCGCTGTACGTCTTTCCCCTTGGCACCTGTAATTGAAGAAAACAGACCTTGGTAATGAATGATCAAAGTGAGTTTCCCTCCAGAAAATACGGACTCGGCTCCTTATCCTGCGAACAGTATATTATTTATGCCCTTGATCCCACTAAAAAATATTTAGCTAGCACACTTCATAATTAGCGTTCAGTAATCAAATTAATCTTTTGATTTCCACAGGGATTAATCAGTGAAATAGAAGAAAGACGTTTCACTGATATCTTTAGTTTTGTGATCTTTCCTTAACAGGAAGAAAAGATAGAAGAAAAACTAAAATGGGCAGATGCCTTCATCATCGCATACTCCATCAATGACAGATGCAGCTTTGAGGAGGTGGCCAGGCTCAAGTTCCTGGCAGGGAGATGTAAGAAGTCCAGCTCCCATGAGCAAGCTATCCTGATAGTAGGCAACAAGAAGGACCTGGAGTACGACCGCTTGGTCCAGCGGGAGGAAGGACTGGAGCTGGCCCGCTCCATGAACTGCTCCTTCGTGGAAGTGTCGGCGCGGGAGTCCTACGAGGACGTGGTGGGCGCCTTCGAGAGGCTGTACATGGACCACAAGAACCGCAAACGGACCAGCAGCAACTCGCCCAAGTTCACGCTCCGGCGGAAAACAAGTGTCGGGACCAAACAGGACCTAGACTCCAACCCGCCCAGGCCCCGGGCACGCAGCACCAGCTTCGCTCTGACCACTCCGGTGTACACGCGGAGAATGGCCCTCGCAGGGTTTGACGGGGGCAGCAGTAGTCCCGTGGGGAGTGATTCCTGCGATACCATAGATGAATGAGATTTACCCGGCCCGGACCCCCCCCATAAGCGGTGGTGTAAAGGTCGAGTGTATGTGCAATCAGGACGTCACGATAATCGTTTTCATATATGCAACTATGTTTTATGAAGAATTGTAGCTGGCATGGCCCTAGGGCGAGTTAGCGTACATGGAACTGTTGCACTGAAATTATAAAAGTTGAGGATGATATCCGCCTTAAGTAGAAGCACCCCCTCATTGGTTGAAAATAGCCATATTCGTCCGGAGTGCTCATATTGCTGGTAGCGACGCGGCGTAACACGTGCTGTATACATTGTTGTTTATGAACCAGGGAACTGCAGTTCCGACCAAAGAAGCCGCTGTTCCCAGGAAAACTGCGCCTCTTTTGGTCCAGCTTTCGGCTCATAACGCTGGTTTGAATTTGATAATGGAACAAAATGACTCCCTCAAGCGTTGGCTTTTGGCCAGACTTTGGCCCGGTTCCTCAATAGCAGTTTACAAAAATGCCAAGTAAAGTGCCTCTGCTCTGAGCATGATACTGTACAGTTTTTTTACCGTCTTCGTTGAGAATTCGCGCTTTCCATATTTAATGATGCCTTTTTGAATTTAAGATACAGTAATTAACATTCCTTCCAATCTGCCTTAATGAAATTGGAGGAGTGAAAGAATGTTCAACGATGGCTGCTAGACATGCTGTTATAAATGAAGGGAAAAGCTTCCAAATCTTATTTACACTCAGGATACACTGTCCTGCAAATCATGACCTAATCAGGTTGAGTGGATTGCCTTACGCTATGCAGTCAGCTGTGTGCCTGTGCAGTTTATCTTCCTCTCATTTTCTGAATTTCGACAATGAGCGCCCTCTTGCGATGGCAGGACTGGGACTGAGAATGTAAATAAAATATGTAATTAGCAGATAAGTTTAATTATTTTGTCAGCACAAAATTGTGTGCCTGGAAAAGTTATGTAAATCTGACTCTTACACATTATGTACGTGACCATCATGCTTGTGTTGCATGCTTGCTTTGTAAACATTAAACTATAACTTTCCATTTGATTTGGTCAAAGCCGTTCTGATCGCAGTCTCTAGCATTCAAGTAAACAATAAGTTAATCTGTCACAGAAATTTCTGTGTGTTTTACATTTATATGGAAGTTTCTTTTGAAATCAATAAATCATTATGGTTATTGACGATATGCCATGCTGTTGGCCTTAAAACCTGCGTCTCTTGTTCTCAATATCCTTATATTTTTTTCTAAATTTTGTTTTAAATTAATTATCGCCATAATTTTCATTTACAGCTATCTTTCAAATGCATGCCTCAGTGAAAGTTTCTGGCCCTTTTTTTACTCCCTCTGTCTTCACTCTTTGCATTGCGTGAGTCAGGGGCACAGACAGAGAATTGATAAGAATATAATATAAAATATTCCAGTGCACAGAATTTTATATTATATTCTTGTCAATATTCTGATCACGGTGCTACGTAGCCCTTTCATATTGCACGGACAGAGAGTGGAGGATTAGGGGGCTCAAGTCATTTTAAAGCAGCATGTACTCTAAAGCCATTGACATGGGGTGCAAGACAGGAATTTGTTGGATTTGCCAGCAAAGCGAAGAACACACTTTACAATTTGACAGGCAACCGTCAGATTTTGAGAAGCGACCTCAGTGGAGACAGTAGAGATGAAGGACGCAGGACACAGTATTTAAAATAGAATGGGTGCGTTCGATTAGCTTCCCTGAATACACCAGTGTCATGCAAGGGAAGCCTCGAAATGAGGCTAGGCTAATCGAACGCTGCAGCGTATTTACCAAGGCATTCTGGGAAAAAGGCACGGACGTATATAAAAAAATCTGGACTCGCAATGCCCTTAATCAGCTTATAGAAATCATTGAATCCGCTCGCGGCCATTTTACCGAGCCGAATACAAAGCTTGCCCGGCAATGCCCACCTTTGTTCTCCCTAGTGTCAATAGAAGCGAGCCAACCCGCGCATTTGTCTTTGGTTCGGTAAAATGGCCGCTGGTTGGCTTCTATTTCATACAAAGTTATTGCAAGTCCAGGGTTTTTTTTATATTTACGTCCGTGGAAAAAGGTCAAGTCCCCGCCACGTTCCATCTCATGTCCATGCTCGAACAGTTCATCCGTGACGTCATTACGCTCGGGCAGCCTCCGGAGATATGCTCGCCAGCCAGGGTAGCGGTGGCTGCATGACACCAGGGCAGGCCTGAAGATCGTGATGGCTAAACGAACGCTCTCTTGTAAGTTTGACCCACACATGTAAGCTAATTGAACGCACCCAATGCAAACACCACAATGTCAGATACATTTGGAATATAGTGAACGGCGCCCCCAACGTCAGACGGTTGTAACTTCCACCTATCCCTTCCTCCAGCTTTAAAACTTACTCTTTAGCCTGACATATTTGAAACCCAACCTTTACAGAATTTGTAGCCATACTTGTCATGTATTGTGTATATATTTATTGATACCTGTAACTGGCGCACTTCATACGATTGTCAGTGACTGAAGTTAACTAAGGAATTTGTCAACAATATCAGACTTTTGGGCACCTCTTTTAGGAACCCATAAAGCCTTTGATTTCGGATCCCCACCCCCCCCCTCAAAAAAGGAGAAGAAATTGAGGTGACGTCAGAAGACATGCGACATCGATCCCTCAAACCAACACAGCACTAATACTCAATGCATAACCCTGGTTCATATTTAGCACTGGAACTTTTGTTGGCGTAGTAGATACCCGAGGGTCATACATTTTGAAACCGGCCATTGCACACTGAAAAATTAAATGCCAACAAGTGTTGTACATATTTTAGCTAAGACTGTTATAAGTAGGAAAAGCCACATTGATCCACTGCTTCCCGCATTCTAAATGTCATCGCGCAGCACGACTATTGTTCAGCATTGCTAGGACTTTAATCTGTGGATTTTTTGTAAAATGCTACCACAAGATGGCGCCCTAATAGCCGACACAATCAAGTCTTTTCGTTGATGCCTTCGATTTTGAGCACAGCAAACGTTTAATAATGCACAAAGTAATCAATTTATGAATCACACGAACTTCAATGATGTCTAATGCCATCCTCAATTAACACTGAAAAAGATCCAGAAGGGCGTTTGAAAGATGACTTTTGTTCATTCTTACACAATTGCTGTTGTAACTAAAAAGGGACGACCTCAGGACCAAGTGTGGTGGTGAAGCACCGACTGTCATGAACAAGGTACAATGTAATTCGAAAGTTGCCTTACTTTGTCAATATATGAACACTGTGAAGTTACAAGAAGGCCCATCCCCAAGGTCTCAAGCAACATTAACTTTGTGTGGCGCCACCCATTGCCCTGTTTTGGTTAATAAGTGAAGTCCTTTTTAGCAAGAATTTTTGTGTAAGTTGATTACAAATTCTTTCCGACTGTTTTTCCTACACACTGTCGAAAAATATGAATTGGTCAAAACGTTTTACCTTTAGAAATACACATTGAAGACGCAAAATGATAACAGGACAAAGTTATCAGCATTCAAGATAGTCAACATCCAACATGCATACTGACATTTCGCAACATGTGCACCAGAAACGAAAACTGTACTTAAAGACCTTTCCACTTAAATAGGTTTGTATTAGCACACTTTTACTTTACATTATACAATCACTGTGACCATGGGCGTCGTCGGGCTTTTTACCGGGAGCCAGACATTTTCCAGAGGAGAGGCATGGGCGTCAATCGGTGGGCGACGGGGGACACCCGCCCACACACACTTCTCAAAGTGGGGGTATCATATTGTTTGCCGCCCCCCTATACACACACACTTTTCTTCCTGACCCAAAATAAAAGTGTAGGGGAGTAGGCCTATAGATTCATATTACAGGTTATCTTTCCTCTTACAGGGGACACGGGAATGAGAAACAAAAAAGTTGCAAACTTACATAAAAAAATTTCAAGATAAAATTATTTTAAAAGTGAACCAAATCTTGCAAAAGCGTTTGCTTATGAAATAGCTAAAGTGGTCAGAAATTGCCCGAGATCGCACCACAGAGCACAGAGCATCTAGAACCCCATATTTTCCAGCGCCCTCAAGCGGGCCCCGGACCCCACGCCGCCGAAGACTTCGCGCCCGCATAAGTTCTGATCAAGGTTATGCCCCCACCCACAAACACTTTTGAAAAGCGATTGACGCCCATGAAAAGAAGTTTGTTTCCGAGGTGTTTTATTTTCACCCCCTTTCCTTCTTTTTGATTTATCTTGCTGGCAGTGGCGTAACTACGTAGAGTGATGCCGGTGCCAAGGGGTGCCCCCCCGGACATTTCCCCCAGTTACGTCACTGCTTACTTGTTTCCCTTCCTCCTTTAAATTTTTATTTACATGTATAACTTTTGGGGGAGAAGGAAAGCAACCTCTTGCTCCCCTACCTTGGCGACGCCCATGATCGCTACCCTACCAAGAGTTGACATTGTAATTATTGCCGCTGCTGCACTTTCCTGATTTCCCTAGATATCCCGGTAAATTACCGATTATTATTCTCCTGAAATGGACGGACCTGACCTGTAGAGGTGCCTTCCACTTTACCAGCCTGTCAGCTTGTGAGCTCGGGTCAGGGATAAATGTAGATCGCCACTTATGAAATCGCCTGGAATTATAGACTGACGCCTCTAAGGTTTATCTTTAATTAGGGCACCTTCCTTCTGCAGCAGATCTTGCCTGACTCAGTGAGGCTCCATACTCACTTATAACGTCATCGTCTTTTTGTCCCGAGTATGGCCGAACATTCTGCCGAAGAGTGTCGATCGCGTACCGAATTTGTACATTTTGATCTCTCGGTATAGTTCGTGGAAGACATCGGCTATCTTATCGTAACTTTCCGAAGCAGAAAGCTCGACGAACGAGCAACCCATGTCTTTGGATAGTCTTTCACCTGTGAATGAAAGAGAAATGTGGAAATAGAAAAAGTGTAAAAATTAACTTAATTAACATAACAGACGTATGAAGAAGCCATACTTTAGTTCAACTATTGAAGAATCGAGAGATTGCTTTATTTAGCATGTACATGTATATTTATGTACGGTAAGTTTTTCTGGTATTGGCAAGTATAGGCCTATTACTTTCTTCTCCTCTTCAAAAAGTGTACCTTCAGCAATTTTTTTTACTCTTTCTCTTCTCTACCTATCCTTGTCACAAGTTTAATGGAATGGATGTAAAATCCAAATTAACCTTAAAAGGCAAAAAAGGAAAACTGAACATGCACAAACGGAATCCATGTGGAGACCTTGAAATAGCAGGCAAATAGCGCGTGCCTTTGTGAATAGCCAGCTATGGTGTATGTCAACATGACACTCGAGTCCAAGAACATCCGTCCACGGCCGACAGATTGTAAGAATATCTCGCCCCAAGCGACGAATATTATGTATTCTGCACCGCGTCAATAAAATATCATGTTATTATCCGGCCATGGACGGCTGTTTGGTGTATCGTAATTTCAATATAGTTGCGACCGGTTAACGCACGAGGTCAGGTGAAGCCAAATTCTTCTATTTTTGTTTCCATCGGAAATCAAGGATGCATTCATTTGAAAAAGCGTTCAACACCCCCAACCTTGGTCTAGAACAGCATGGTCATAAAACAGCCGTAGAAAGCCACGTCCGGAGCACACATTTAGATATCACAATCACAGTCACCTCTATAGAAGCATGGTTATTTGGAAAGGACGGGTCTAAAAATAGCCCATAGTTTCGATGTAGGCCAAATTTAGAATTCAGGCATCAACCAGGATATTTTCTCTGTTGTTTGTCACAACTGGCTCGAATCTTCTTTTGTTTAGGAGGAAGATGTTAAGAGACCAGTTCCTTGAAAATCGATTAGTGAATTGTCTTTGAACTTGGTTTCTTAAAGATAGTTGTGACGGGGCTTTCGTGGTTGAGCTGGACACGGATGTAGCGTGTTGAATATCAGTTCATCTTACGGTTGAATAAAGGACGCAGGTACCGGTTATTTCTCCCCCGTATATGTGAAAACCCGTACTTGCGGATCAACTATACGGGTAACTCGTACGTATTACAAATTTAAACCTGTACGTGCGAGGATTCAAACTCTAACGTGTTCCTGTAACCTTTAGGTGGTACAAATGTACTTTGAAGTTATATAAGAAGCACGGCTAAAACTTCTACGTCTATCTCAGAACTCGCCTTACATATGTATGGGTTATAATTGTGTGTATACGAGTTTTGAGTACATTGAAGTGCATTGTAAAATCCTGATTAAACTCACTCCAAAAGTCATCCGTCATTCGTTGGGTATAAGGCACACACGTACGGCTTATAACCTACGCGTACCAGCAACCAGAAAAGAGAAAGTAAAGATTTCGAAGATAACGCTGTCCATGCATAGCTTCTTGTATAAGCCAAGTGTGAAGTGTGAACATATCTATTTCCCTGCCTTTCAACGTGCGGTGCAAACAGGTGAAGCAAAGAGCTTTCTCTGAACTGAGTTCGATATTGAGTTACCTTCCGTCAGGCGCGCAAACATTCTTCCTGACATCGTTTTGCTATGTCTACTCCTTCAGTTCAGAGTAACCTCCATTCCATTGACGCGGGAATAAATTCCCCCGTGCCAATTCACTCGCCATTTCTGTTCACAGCCGGGCTAATTCGATGATTTCCAAGATGGAAGATTTGATCTTTTATATGCATTGACAAAAACCGAATTAATATTGCACGGAATCGGTCAACCCTCACCTGGAATTCTGCAGTATTTGTTTTGATTATTCGAAATTGCGTCTACAAAATTAGCGACACTGCAGAGAAATTGGCTTTTTGTAAGTATATTAAGCTTTCTTCTCACAATGCCAAATACACTACTGCTAAAACTGCCGTGGTAAATTCGAAACTGTGGTGCGCGTGCTTCGCGCATTCTTCCATCTGCTGCTATGCCATGAATTCTGCACCGCGTCAAAATAAATTTCATAATTTTGTTTATATGTAAACGAAAGGAAGCAGTGTTTACTCCCTGGAAGCAGTATTTACTTTTCCAACTGATTTATGCCTTCCACTTGAAATCGTTATTGCCTCTCTAATATCGAAGAGTTCCTTGATTCTCTCTTGACATTTTTTGGCCACAGTGTGTGTTTATTTAAATACATGCATATGTATAGGGCCAAGCTGCGCAACCACTCCAGGCAGCCATATTATGTTTAGGCCTATTTAAGCTATTGCTGAAGCGATGGTTTGGTCATTCAAAAGTGGCTTAACCCTAAAACAAATTCCCATCCCCCCCATCGGGAAAAGTTTGTGCTCTCTTCATCAGAGACGAAACGAACTATTCGTTGAATATCTCTTGCCTTCCGTGGTATCAACCTTGCGTAGATGTAGCAGGTCTGCCTTATTGGCAACCACCGTGAACGCCACCGGCACCGCCTTGGAATTTCGGCTTTCTTCCAGGGTGTTCCTCGCCCGTCGGATGGCCTCGATACTCCTTAAGTCGGTGATGGAGTAAACGAGGAGCAGGCCATCTGCCCACTGTAAGACATCTTCGGTCAGGACATTCTGAGAAGACAAGTGGAAAACTGGAAAAGCTAATCCTGGTTAAAACCATGCGTTGTTTGTGCTGCTAAGTTCGAACAGCGAGTTAATTGGCGCTGTACTTAAACAAACTGGGGTATTATAATGAATTGCCGCACCAAACCACACACAAAATAAATAAAAAACAAAAAATGAAACCAAAAGAGCAAAGACAACAAGAGGATAGTTTGCCATATCTTGTTCGTCAGTTGCAATTCATTAAAGAAAGTGCGAGGCCGCAGAAGTTTGTAACAACGAGGAATGACACCACGCAAGCGTTAATCTTGTTTCACTCACGCATGCGCCTGCCATTTCTCCCCACAGGAAAACAGACCCTGAGCTCTAAATGTGTTGATAAATGATGTGCTATTGACTACAAATTTTATATGAGGCAAACTTATGAAGAGTCGCCTACCTCGTGTCCAGTGTCCAGAATTTCCATCAGCACTATGTCTCCGTCTATCTTACATTGGTGGTGGTACTTCGTTTCTGATGGGGTAATACAGAAAGCACAGGATTGGACAGATGTTTTTCGTAGACCACGGACACTAATCGTTGGACTGGTTATAACAAATGACTGGCCATCAATGTCTCTCCGCCATCTTAGAGTTATCTTACCCCATCTGTATTTACAATCAGCCTATCTGCAGTTACCTCCTTATCTGTGTACCAGATGCTTCGACAAATTGATATCATGACATATGCACGTAACACGTTACTTGGATTATTGAGAGTGCACCCAATCGGGAATTTCAAAAAAACAAGACCGCAGGGGCCATTATCTGATGCATTACCTGTGCTGCTGCTAAAATGTTAAATTTTGTAACGCATTCAAATAAATAGCGATCACAAGATATGTTGCCCTTACTGAGGCGCGATAGCCGAGGCTTGGTTTATGAAGTTCCGAAGACACTGATAAGATAACAATCAATTTAGGAATATATTTTAACAGTATTTTGCCATCTTTTATTCATCATGCCCATTCTGAATTCATTATCTATATCCACCGTCCGAATGTTGAATTTATAATTGATTACTGCTGTCATCCTTATTTTGGTGCCCCGATTTGGCTCCCAAAATTCTCCATCCCGTTGCACTTTGCCCAGCAGCTCCTCCGTCTGCAATACCGAAGCGATCTCGCTACACTTGCCCCCCTCCCCCAATTTCTCTGCGATGACTCGCACCTCGAACACGCCTAACAACTAGCCTCTCCCTTGCATCCAGAACATAGAAACATTGCCCGAAGTGTGAATCTTGATCCATCTACGAAATGCGACAGCCGAAAAAGAGCTGTTTCAGTCACTGATGTAATAAACAGATTCGCCTGAAAAGGCACAACGGTGAATATTGTTGAATAATTCAGTGTACGTGTATTTATATCAGTAGTGAGTAATTCTCAAGTGAGGACTGGAAAGGGTTGATTTGACAGTTTATTGTAACCAACAGTAACCATGTAGCTTTTATGATGCACGGCTGAAATGGTTAGGCACTTCTTATTTCGAAAGATCTGTGAAAACGTTCAAGAACGCCAGTCTCACTCTCATAAAATACCAACAGAATGGTATGCTGTCAATACCTGGTTCGTGTCCGTATTCACCGATGAAGCGCTTGGTCAGAAATCGCACCGTGACAGCTGCGGGAGAAACGACAGACAGAGAGAATTAATCACAAATCGTGACCATCTGCCTTCACCAATCATGACAAAGGTACATGTGTGCTCACAAATCACCTGGGTACGTGTGTCCTCGTCCTCTTTCGAGGGTCGTAGAATCCAGGGGTGTGTGTGTGGGGGGGGGAGGAGACACCACCCAGTTTGTGACCGGGAGGTGGACGGTGGGTCCTTCTTCCCATGATTTCGTCTCGATGTTGGATGTGAGGGAAAGTTTTATTCATCATTGTGTTGCAAGATTCGGAGTCGCCTATTGGCGCTCGAAGGTTTTGGGGTAATTTTGGCTTGAGTAATTGGACTTTGATAATCGACACTAATTACATTGGAAAACAGTTCGTGTCCCGAACTCAGGCGTCTCATAGCCGGAAAGCTTGACCTAACAACTCAATTATAATCTAGCAGTAACTTCATTAGCGCTGGTCTTTGTCAGGAATTGAAGTTGAGCTACATATAGGTCAGATATGGGGACAAAGGGAAGATTCGACTTTTGGCTTGGCAGAAATGATATTAGTTGACTTGTGTATTTTTCAGTTTCTCTTCTTTTTGCCATTCAAGTTGCATTCTCGTCTGTGTAAAGCTGTCGCATTTGTAGTTTACTTGCTACGGAGAATCTGATGTAGTGTTACATCGCTGTGTGCGGAAACACGAGATGGATAGCTGGAAAATGATTGTGTGTTAAGCTTGGTGGCATTAAGGACCAACAACGAAAAACATGAGGGTCTTTGATTTGTTGACGGGAAGATCTGAGCCCGTGTGAATAGACTTCTTCCATGCTGTCTACTACATTTGCAGAGACAGTTTTGGTTGGGGTCATGTATTACTTGAAAAATGCGCATTTACCCATTTTATCGGGGTGGGTGGGTCGTGCTTTCATTTAGTACTGCTATTTCCTCTTGTAGTTTTTTGCAGTTGGGTGTGATAGTTTTAACGGTTATCATAACTCTTTTTTTTGTACTGACGGCCAGCCATAGTTCAGAGCCGCTAGTGGAGAATACGACTGTGACGTATAGTTAGAGCCAAAAATGTTAAAGAATCTCCACCCTATGTGTGGCTCCTCTGACTCCAACACTGCCCCCCCCAACTACAGGCCCTATTGTCATGAAAGCACGGGAACGCAGAAGTGTCGATTCTTACTAATGCCGTTAGCTATGAGATGAATTCAGTCCATTGTTGACTACAAAAGCTTTACAACTGGCCATGATTGCGCGCTTAGGCGCACCCTTTCTGTTAACCTGCAGGATGGGCGTGCACGGTTCGCTTCACTATGTACATGTACATCGAAAGAGAAACGTGCACTCGCTTCTACAGAGTTTGGTGAGCATTGTTAGCTTACAGGACCGAATACTGGTATAGTTTACACATATAGTACATGCGCAAGAAAGTGCCACAGCAACGGGAATATCTTGGATTAAAACTTATTAAATGCCATCCACGTGATTGTTACGGGATTGGGGATTTTAACACCAACCACGAAGACGTTTGACCACTGGGGCTTGTCCGTGATGGAGGCACATTTTCATTGCCAATCAATGGAGACCACGTGACGGCCCTTGAAATATCTCACCACAGGAAATTACATGTCGTTTGGAAAATACACGACTTCGGGACGTCGCTTCAGAAGTGCTGATGGGTAAGTTTCCCGAGATTAATCTATTCTGTATGAGGAGAAAAGTCTTGGTTTTATTTCTGTGGACCAATAATTAAAGAAACACTTGTCTGTCTTTACGGTTGTTGTAACATAACACAGAATACGGCTAAGTTGTATTGTATCACTTTAAAAATCTATTGTTGCCACTGAATGTCAAACAAAAAAAATCGGCGAATGCAACTGCAATGATCCAGATTAAAAATGACAAATGAAAATAAATAAGTTATTAAACGTCAAATTGTTTCGAAACATACTCATTCTACAAACGACTGCAATTTTCGAGTGAAATGTTACAGGAAATTGTTTGCAAGCACTATTCACAACAAAGTCATTGAATTCTTAAAAGTGTCTCAGTTGTCATGACAGGCATTACATGTATGATTTAAATGTCATGGCAATGTTGACATGTTTCCACGAGGCAAGTCTCATGCTGAGAGTCCATCGCGCAGACAGAAAATAACCGACTGATATTTTTGGCAAACGCATGCACTTCAGTTATTAATGTGAGATACATGCGATGTGCGCAACTTAGCATGGGACCTCGTGTAATGATTCGGAAGACCTCGCAACAACATTGACTGTTTAAAGTACCCTGAATTCTTCTACGCGATCAAATTAGTCTTCGCTGGCTCATTTGAGCAGGTACAAACGTCGGTGCGTGAGCGAGGGGCTGTAAAACGTGCCTGGAAGTATACCAACATTTCTGTTTTGATTTGATCGGAAGGTGACGTCGTGATGGATGCGCCTCAGATCAGAGACAAGAACCTCAATTGCGATTGTGTGGCTTATAAATCTTCAAACATTCCTCGAGCTTGAAATAGTTGGCTTTATAGCTTCATACGGTTGAGAAAATTCCAAGCATTTCAAAACTGAACATCAAAGCAAATTGTGCGTGCCGCGTCCGATGATAAAACTGTTTTTGAGTCCTTGCAGCATTGGCATTAGTGGTCGCATTATGTTTGACAGCTTAATAACGCTACCAACTTATTAATATCCATGTGCCATTTTGCAGGTGAGGCAAAAGAAATTTATCCATCCGACCTTTGTTAGTCCATTTTTTTATGTACGCTGCAACTGGAAATTTGAATTTTAATGTTCTCAAAGAGTTGAAACCCAACACCACAATTTCAAAGGTGCAGCAGTCAGCCCTCAACACATTTGTCAACTCGTTTAAAGTGTTGGAATTCGTAACGACCTCGAAAACCGTTGATTTAACCATTAAAAGTGTCGTCACTCGCTGAACTCGCTGAAGACGAGTGTTTATTTTTTAAAAAAATGAAAGACCGTGGCCTCACTGTTGACAGGACCGTCGCGTCGTGTGCCCGCGCCGCCTTAATGCAATGCTCATCATCGTCATGATGCTCACTGTGACGTCACAACGGCTGGAACGTTCAAAAGAATCATATCACCATTTCCCAAGAAGGGAAGCACCGTGTCACTTGTACAGATAATAAAAGATACATGCACAGGAAAACTCGTGCAGTTATTTAGAAATTGTCCACGCATGGCTTTACAAACTTCTGGTGGAATCGAGAATGTTACAAGTTGATTTCTTGCGGTTGTCACTGAAACCTTTCAAATTACGTTCAAAAAGTTTCTCCACTCTCGTAAAAAAAAACGAGGCTGGCCGCCTGACCCAACCAGATGTAAGTATTGTCCACTCTATTGAATCTGCAACACAAGAAAGAAGTAAGAAGTTACAAGAAGTTTCACGGGGTTAGCTGTCGGCAAGGCATCCCTCGAGTGCTGTTTCCTGGTACGGCCTCATCAACCATCATCTGGCCTCCCACGTGCCACTTTGGGGACTCGTTGCCCACTCACCTGATTCAGCCTTCAATAAACTGTTCTTGAATCCGAACACATCTAATCAAGGGTGGACTGTCGTGACGCGCGCTGGTACCCATCCCTGACAACAAACGCCTACTTCGTCATAAATAATGCACGAGGATCTGCGTGAACTCCGGCCAACCCTCATCGAAATGCATGGGATTTACTGGGAACACCGCCCACCAGCCTTCCCACGGGGAATCGTCTCTGGGATTACAGACAGAGACGAACGTGTGAAATTGTGTGGGACAGAGATGACAACGAACATCGAAAACCCATCAGTTCGAACCGAGACCCAAGGGGCAGCCTGGCCATAATTTCACAGGAAGAACTCCCTACAGAGTGTGTGGGACCCTTCAAGCCGGTTATTAACGGCATCGCGGACCGATCAACCTAGGCTTGTTGTGGGGAAACAGAACCGAGGATAAAAGAGTCTAAAATTCGCATTGCTTCAAACATGCAGTTTCGGCCTGGTTTGGACATATGTACAAATTGACATGCTTGTACATGTACATGTATATATGTACATGTACACACACATAGGCTACAGCATTTTAATAATTGCAACAGCTTACAATGGTACATCAGCGATAGCATAGATCAAGGGGCGTACTCTAGCTTGTCAAACGAAATATATCTGAGCCAGGAAATCCGTGTCACAGTAAGCGACGCTATAAAATCCCAACGTCATCATAATAGAAACTGATTAGTTTATGAGGGAAAACAAACGTTCAACTTTGCGATGTTTACTAAACCGTTCCCTGCGAAAACAGTAGTTTGCTCTGCGTAATATCTCCGAACTTCTGCCATACAAGTTCAAAACCTAGTGCGATTTTTTACGTTGAAAATCCAAAAGCAAGGTGATTTTCCCGCGCTCATTCATGGGGATCGTATGCCAAAGGAGTAGGCTCGTACGGTACTCCTCCTGCCCTTTTGGCATAGTTTGTGTCTCAGTAAACACCGCTAGTTTCTAAATTGCCAGATGTCTTTATCTTTTTATTGTTTTTTCATTCGATTTCAGTTCACCTCACATAATTATCAGAAGGCCTATCACTTGGCACACTGTTACTGGAGATAAGGGATGAATCTTTTTTTTAAAAATGCTAAACTTACTCAATTCGTACCGTTGGACAAGTCATCATGTTTTTTAATTAAAATGTTCCCAACCATTCTCTCATTTTTGTAATAACACACCAGGGTAGCTCGGAGAGGCAAGCAAATCCTCCTATGAAGAGCATTTATGTACTTGAAAGAAATGGTATGGGCATTCCTGGTTTGCCCAGCATTTTAATTAAATCCCCCTGTCCTGCTGGATTTGCCCAGCATGAGTATACTGTGCGTTTTTACGAGCAGGATGTAGTGAACATTTTCTCAGAAGCCGTTTTTAAACATTTGTAACGAGAGTTTTAATGTAGCGGAGCACAAGTCAATGAGGTTGTCGGTGCAGCTGCCAGTGCAGCACTGTACGGTGACCTCAACGAGTAGCGCTGTTGCGAGAACAGCATCAGTAGCTGAAGCAACGGCATCATAATCATTGCGAGGAACAAAATGCCATCGCGAGAACAAACGGTACGGGCGCTGCTTTTGGCTGCAGGCGCAGAATTTGGCAATCTGCAGCAGTTGGCTCGTCATCCCCACCCTCATCACTGGGTGCTGGAACAGGTGAATAAACCTCACACAAAAGGGAGCCATCTTTTATCATGTCACCAGAATCTATCTTATTCGATGTAATCTGTTACATGGGGTGGCGCCAG
Source organism: Acanthaster planci (assembly GCF_001949145.1). The sequence continues at coordinate 8,705,523 of NW_019091362.1, forward strand.
ACTATTCTGGATTCCATGTCTCACTTTCATCTTTGTTTAAAAGTGGCTTAATATATTCGTAAATTTTGAAAATATTCATCAACATATGATTTCAATTTGTAATTAACTTTTTATTCCGTTGCTTGAATTTTTATCCAAAAATAAAAAGTTAACCTCGCTTTCAGTTCAACATGACAACCTTGTGAGAAGAGCCAAATACTTCAGGATGCATGATATAATTTCCTCAAGCTCTGATTGGAATTCATTTGTGTGTGTGACGCATGCGCGCTGAATGCACTTGCTGGGATTTAGGCAGCGAGTAACCGACAATGCTTTGAAACGCCTGTCCTTCCCTCACAGAGTTTTGTGGGAAGCAGATTAACCCACAAGAATTGGAGATAACATCGATAACATAACGTCAGGCTCCCGCAACTATACTTGATGATAGTTTGCATAATTAAAACAAAATGTCAAATGTTTTCACACAGGTTTTGGGGCCCTAAATTGAAAAAGAAAGAAAAATGAAACAGATTGAACTGAAAATTTACCTTCAAATATTGTAACGATAATAATTGTAACAAAATAATACAGCTGTTTCTATACGCTCAGGTGAGTGTTAAAACAAAGCCTAAACTGCATCAATATATCGTGCGTTGCCACCGTGTTGACGAGGTGCTGGTTCAACGACCGTTTACCGTGCGCGCGCGCGAAGAACCAAGTCCGACCGACCGCCCGTGGAAGGAATTAAAACGAATTTAATTTTCACGCCCTACCCTCTGCCTCTAATTAATGTCGCTGCCTATCCCCTGCCCCCTTGTGAGATGACTGGGGAAGCTCATCAACTTGTCACTTCTCATCGGAATTTATCGCCATGTTCTCGTCACTAAGTACTCAAAAATCTTCCGTTAAACAGCGCAACCTTGCTGGTGTGTTTTAATTCTGTTATTCCGCTCTTTCTAGCTGCCGGTAAAGATGAGAAATTATGCGTTTTTTTCTCCTGTAAACCTTCTGTGTATAAGAAGAAATGCTGTGCAAGGGCGTCGATGGGTTCCCGTGACAGATACAGATCGTCGGATCTTCGCAGAACTTGCAATAATGAAGAGAGAAAATTAAATTCCCCCTTCCAGAAAGAGTGTTGTTTTTCTTTCTTTTGTTTGTTTGTTTGTTTGGTTTTGTTTGTATTTAAAATTTACTTGACATCATTTTTGATACTAATTAGTTTAGCCCGAGAAGCGCAATCAGTACTTAATGCACTGTTCTGCCTTATAAGGTACCGTCTTTCAGCGAGAGGAAACCAAAACGGAACGACGGTATTTTAAAGTGACCGTGCATCAGACTAGCCATGAAGTGCGCTCAATTGAAGATATCTCATTTCCAAAACTGTCTTAAAATATGGAACATCAATCATTCAAATCATTTTGAGTTTTCTTCTTTTTAAAAAGTCCACTTTTAACAGTGCTGTTCTCTGAAGTTTGGTGTTAACGTATCGCTTTAAGTAGAAACTCACGTTTTCATTACTTCACTACTTTTGTGTGAAAATTCTGAACTTCGCGTTTGGCTAACCACAGAAAATTTATACAGTATACCCTGGCTTATCTCATGTATGTTAATTAAGACACATAAATTCTGAAAACTGGAGACGTTAATTGGGACCCCCGGGACATTCCAATTACTCGATTTAAAGAACCTCTTGTCAGTTTATAGTCGAAAGGAAAGCACATTTACACATTATAGGGTGCGTAGCAGAAGTCTTGACTGAGTTATGAGTGACCAATATTATCCGTTGCGTCGGTTGTACCTCGAATGGATATAAGCTCTATTAACCTAACAAGCACACACTTCGTTTGTCACTGTGATGCCTGTAGCACTCTGTCAGATAATACTTGAAATTGTAAAGGATGAATTATGCCGTGTTAGTTTCTGAACTGACTACCGATGAGCACCCTAGAGAGGCACTTGAAGTCAGTATTCCAAAGACGTTGGGTTGCTCAGAATCTCTGAGTTTGTGGAGTACGAAGCCAATGCGTTTGTCATTCTCTGAACTCATTCCTTAAAATACTTGAACTTTTCAGGAAGGAGTTTTCTTCATGCATCAACGACACTATCGTGTACATCATACACTTCAGTCATGATACGGGCCCAACCCCACCCTGCTAGAGCACTATGTGTGATATTAAATTATCAAGGCAATATCAGTGATTTATCGGCAATAGTGTTGCGGACAGCCGAGTTCACACAGTGCATTGCCTACGTGAAGATGCGTCTGATGTGTCTACAAAATGTGATCGCGTCTATGCTGGGGAAATACGGTACGAGGGGCGATCGAGACTGAAGCACCCGGCAATCAGTCACTCTTGCAAGGTTAACTGTATTCTTGTGAAGATTGCAACCAGTTTGTAAGACTGCTTTCTGATTCCGACTCTTGAAAACCAACATCCCTTTCCGAATTCCAAGAATTTTGTTTGTACCGCTTCAAGAAAGAAACCGCCATTCATTCATGAAGTTAACACTGATGACTTACAAGTTACCAAAAAAAAGTTAATCAATTTAATAAGATTAATCACCATCTCTGGTGGATAGAGGAGAGGGTCGTGCCCCAATAGAAGGTCAATGTAAACACTTTTTCCTCTTACTAAAGCGTCAGCTACAAATCCGTATATATTTGGTATTACAGTGTGGAAATAACACATGATACTTCATTATACTTAAATCCCTTTCCTTGGAGGAAAGGAGTATGTATTGTTCTGACCAGCCCTCAAAGCCCTCGGAAAATGTCGCTCCGGATCTGCTCTTGTATTTTTCCAAATAATTGATGATGCGAAATCTTTACTCCAAAACCAAGTCAGTGCATCCCAGACTCTGAAACTTTTACATAACTTAAAAGGCCAGGCTTGGGCGCTCCATTGACGATGACAGTTACGACATGTCACTTCTTCCGATATTCCCATTACCCTACGGGCGACCAGCGCAAAATCGAACGAAGTTCATGTTGAAGTCAACTCAGTGCGTTTGCAGGTTTTCGTGGCTCGTGTCTCGGTATCTTCTCTCTGCTTCTGTCCAAAGGGAGATGACAACTGAGGGACAAAACGGGGGAAGCATTTGCTACCCCTATCCAGAAATATATTTATGTCGTCAAAAGGCAGCAATCACAGCAACGCAGAACCAGAGGCAGTCATGTCATGTGGATTGGGTCAGGGGGTCTGTTCGTTTTGCAGAGATCTGGATCTCGATCAGCGATTCCATTGGTGGTTTGCTCCATCCCTTAGGCGAGTATTGGTGTCAGTGAACCAACGATCGCGATCCAGATCCACGTGAAACAAACTGGCCCAAAGTGCAAACTAGCGGACGCTACTGTTCATTTTTTTTTCATTCGGTATTTGGTAAGATTTTTACCACTGTCGCTTCTTTTTTTCACATTCTGGAAGAAAGTGGGTTCACTGCACGTAAACAACGAAATGGGGGATACATGATTCGACTACTATACACTTGACCCGCGCTCCAAACTCCAATCTCCGGTTCTCGTTCAGTCTGGACAGTGACGTCACACAGGCCCACAACCGACGCCGCGAAAGGTGACCACTGTTGCGACACATGTTTCTGTTCAAGGTCGCGAAAACGCCCCAGATTTTCGAAGACAATCACTTCGTGATGGGCGCCATTTTTTTACGCAAAAGGGAGGGGGGTTAGCAGCCGACCATTAACCAATCATCGGCCTTGGTGTTATTACCCATAAAGATTGTGTCACAATTTCACTAGGGGAGGGGTATGATAAGCTGGCATTCGGTCACCACACTTGAACGCGCGCGTAAAGAGTTGGCTTCCGACAAACAAGCAATAATCGAGCTTCATCCTTTACCGGTGAGATTAATGTAACGCTGTGCTTGGATTGTCACTTGGGTAGTCCGAAATATCAAGATCGAATGAACACAAAAGTCGTCCCGAGGCAGTTTCCTGAGGGATGACATTTACTTAACTTTCCAGATTTGGACGTGATATTTATGTCTCTGAATTCTGTTTTTGACCCTTTTATGAGTTCACTAGAATGGATATTTCCCAAGGGTCGCACAAGGTACAGATTATCATTGCTTTGCGTTTATGAATGCAGTTTTCTGAGCCTTTCACTAAAAAACCCAATCAGCATCTAAACAGACGGAATTGCAATACAGTAACCCCGAAAAGTTCAGATGGATTTATGTGGTTAAATAGCTCCATGGTTATGACAGGAAGGCACTCATGATTGCCCGAGACAGACAGGCAATCTGGATCTATGCACCCCGATGTGTACGTGGCATGGATGTACGTGGAAGAATCCCAAGTACGATCGATAAAGAATAGGAGCTGCACGTGCAGGTTAGGGACCTCCGTTTATCTGAAAGGGGGGGGCGTGGTAAACGACGAAGGAGGGGAACGTAGCGCTCTTATCATAATGATATCCCTTTCTCAATGTTGCATTGAATACAAAATTTGTTTCAAAAATGAAAATCATTTTATTAAAATACTGAAAGACGAGTTCTGAACAAAATTTAGTAGAAGATACGAACATACAAACAATTAACAAACAAAAGCTCTCCGGAATAGGATGAAAAAACATACTAACATGTAAGCTTATCAAATGTCATGGGCACGAGTTTGCCTGAAAAAAAGGGTAAAAAAATTACTGACATATACACGTTGATGTGTTTATTGTTTAATCATTTTTTGCGCGCCAAAATTATCACAGGTCTTACTTTACAAATTCTGTGTGTCAGAGGGGCACCTTAATGGATGATAACTGTTGGAAAGAAAAAGCTGAATTGGTGTGAAATACTTCTGGAAAGTGACACAGCTGCATTTGAGCTGGCTTGTCATGAATATTTCTGAAAACCAAGTCTCCTGTAATCTCGTGAAAATTCCAAATACAACAAATCATTTTGTTCAATTATTCTTTGTGTTGGTCGGAAAGTCGCTTTGAAAATAGAATCATTCTGAATTCAATGAAGTATTTTATAAGTGAAAAAAAATTATAATCTCGGGTCGGTGCAAAACCATCAATTCGGTTGTCCTTTCCCGACCCTTTATAAAGGTCGCCAACTTCGGCACGCTGTACCACCGGGACAGGAAATGATCTCAACGGTCAATGCTCACCGGGTTCGTCCCGGCAGTGATACCGGGTGGAATCTCGCACGTCGACCCTCGCCATTAACGTCTCCCCTGGGATCACCCACATCGCGTGAATCATTTCATCGGCCGGCATTCCAGGCGAAATATGGCACCACCTGGCCTTCGTAGGAATTTCCGCATACAACTACACAATGTCTGGTGCTTCCAACGATCCCTCGGTTGTCTTGACATCCATGCCCCTTTTTCAAGTCGGCCCGTTTCTTGCCACCTCTACAGGTTTTGTCCCATCACCGGTAGGACGCTGACAGTGTTTTAGCCGGTTTAGTGTGCAGTCCGTCCGCCGGCCCTTCCCATTGATTCTCATTCATCCATACTTTCAACAACCATCATGTGTTATCTCGCTGCTCATGCATAGGCCCACTTTGTTAAAAGGACGCATGTATGTATAGCTGTAGGCTATACATGTAGTAAGATTACCCTGTCCACGAAGTTCCTGCACCCTATTCGTGCCAACGTCCCTTCTTCCTCAATAACCTCCATTCATCCGGCGATGGCGAATGGCATATGTAGCCTACTCCACACCAGTTCAAGCCCCATTAAAAGCATTATAAAAATAACTGAGTTCGGGGCTAAATGAAAGCCGACTTCGCTGGGGTTTCTGAAAGAATATTTAATACTGCCTGTTCCTTCATCTTCCGTTTCTTTGTCAATTTTTGGTGGATTGGCCAGTTGCATTTACACTTTTAAATATTTTCACAAAAATAAACTCCCCCCCTGAAAGCTGATAGTTCCAAAGCCTGCATGCAGCCATTTTACAAATGGCATCCCTCAACTTTCTCAGGTAAATAGGACCCAATTTTCGACGGTAATTTTTATCCAGTCTTCCTTCAGACGGAAGCCCTCCAAACCAGGAAGTTGATTCAGGGCTACATTTACACAATCCCACCATTTTTTCAGCCAAACAATCTCCTCTCTTTTTTTCAAAAAAATGAATGATGGAGATATGTTTCTACGTTCATGAGTTAGTGCAGAAAATCCCTCGACCGTCTACCATACTAATACCATTTCCGTGTCTCGTTCCTTTCACAATGCCAATATGGAGATCCTCTGTCTGTATTCTGCCCATAAAAATTCCCGCTGTCAGCTTCTAATGTTGCATTGTCTCAATCATTGAAATCATCAGATCTTCCGCCCCTCACTCTTGGGTGGATATCGGAGTTTCCCCTTCTGCAGAAGGAAGTTATCTCTCGCTACGGGTAATATACCCCAAGTCAGCTCCTTGATGCTCGCCAAAGGTTCAGCTAGTCAAACGCAGCTCACGCTAATTTCACAAGATTTTTCCTCTCTGAGAAGCATCAATCATTGAATCGCTGATATCCTTTCCTTGTCTCAAATTTAGCGTCCGCAAATGCAACATCAGCAGCCGGGGTAGTTTCCGTCCCTATACAATCTAACCCGTCACTTGGCACATCTCTTTTAAATTGGCGCCGTTTCTAGTGGTGAAGGGAATTGCCTGTTTACCGGATCATCTCTTGGCGATTGCCAATGAGTCACTCGAACTCTTTGTGACCCGAGCACAATAGGTCTGCTCATTAGAAACGGCAGGGGTTGGAGGTTCGGGTGCTGAAGTTTTCCCTCTCCATACTGTACAGTAACTCACAGCGTGATCGGATTGGAAGCAATTTGGAGGTATAACCAAAAACGCTGGGCAATTTTGTTTGTATTTGTGCCCAGCGTTGGGTGGTGAATCGCCTAACTGCTGGGCAAATAGATTACCCAATCGCGTTGATTCTCTCCTTAAATATGGGCAAACTTGTCTCGTTTTACAAAACGGTTATAGAAAACGTTGTTTTACTGCCATTTTTACCCAGTATTTAGCCCAACGATTTAGCGATTCAACGTTGGTACCCAAGGTTGAGGAAATACATTGCTCGGCATTTTTATAGAACGCAACCTTCCCACAAATTAGAAATATTGTTTATTCGGAGTGTTCTCGGGTCAAATCTGATGTCCATAATATTGGAATGTTACGAAAATACCAAACTCTTTTGTACCTAATACAAACAGGCACGTGTGTGGGGACTTTTCGTGTTTTGTGCAAGTTGAAAATCCCTGTTGAAGTTCAATTGTGTAAAATCGATCATGTGCGAGTTTGTTTTCATTGTAAGCAGGTTACCAAATTGCAGATCCAGAACCAATTTTTTTGGGGAGGGGTGTTTTTCAAGGTAGGGTTAAAACAGAAGTGTTTGTTGTAACAGTTATTTGCCTTTCTAACGGATTTTGGATCTTTTGACAAGCTAGGGAAAGAAATGAAGAAAAAATTGCCCATGAAATCTTCTTCCTCTCATCCTATTTCAAAATAAAATAAACCCCCTTTGGAATGAGGGGGTATGACGCCCTTTCCCCCCACCCTGGACCCGCCAAACGGCTACCATGTCGAAAAAGACAGTAATGTTTTTCGTGGGAGACTTCCGCAACGGCAAAATGTACTACTCGTATATAACATATTCAGTTGTCCGTCACGCTGTTTCACATGGAGCATTTATCATGTCCTATTCATCTGGGATCGATTCAAGATTAACTTACCGCTCTTGCCAACGCCGCTCACGCCAGTCACAGCTATTTTGACCTCCGTCTGTGACCCACTTTTCTTCCGTCTGCCAAAGGGGCTTGACGTGCTCATGGTGCGTGAGACTTTGGCAGAATTCGTCCAGAAATGGGTGCCAACATGAACCGATGGACGGCTGCCGAAATTTGCTACGAGAGTCCACCCAAGAACGTAAAATGTAGCAACGTGTTTATTTTCTACAAACGTGTTCACATAGCAGTGGTAATCAGAAAGTTTGTCTTGCTGGTGGAGCCTTGCTGCATGTGGAAATGTACTTAGAAATAACTGTCTGCTTCCTCCGTGTCCAACTCCGTTCAAGCGGATAAAATAGACGTAGCTCGTGGAACAAAGGTTGCTGGCCAAGGCCACTATGTCGAACCCAAGTACATTATTTACTGCAGATATCCGCTGGTTCATTTCGTGGGGGGAGCATAATTGAGAATTATGGTTCCATTACGGAGACAATCTTAATGCCATTGATGTCACAGGAAGCAATGGGATAGTACCGACTTTAAAAGGAGCCACAAAAGTGGAGACACCAGTCCTGACTCAGTCAATGCACTATATCGTCCCATCCGGCCGACATGCCGCCGACAAGAAGGAACGTGAATGATTGCAGGTTTATAGCCGGTCGTGGCTGATACTGGCGCAGGGGTGAATGCCCATGTGCTCCAGGCAATGTGTGATGTAAACCCCATTAGGCCTGCACATCTTATCTTGCCGAGTTCTCTGTCTTACTCGCGTCCGATAAGTCGTGAATGGAGATGTCTGGAGACAAACCCTCGGGTGGGAGAACGAAAGATGTCAATCCATCCCGTTCTGGATGATGCGGCATTCCTGCGGAGAAACTGCCAGTAAACTGATGCACAGAAAAATCCGGACCGTCAGTTTTGACGTGGGGATAGTTCTCCGCACTGCATCGTAGCTCATTCTCGAGTCACGCTCCTCTGGATGTTTGCTTAGCCTCGTCCTGAGTCGTCACTCCTTTTGTGCGCTGTCAACTGAGCATGCAGAGGAGACTGTACCCAAAATGCCACCGCTTGAAAGAAGCAATCATCAGCACAGTCCTGTTTGCTTCTTATTCAAATGGCCACAGCAGTTGTCCCGGTCTTTTTAGATGAGCCCACAAGGTTCATGCTTCGCCCTTGATGGTACCAGCGGGTTACCGCACGTGAATACGGCTCCTTTCCACTTAAGTGTATCAAGTGTGCGCATGCATGTCGTAGTGGCCCACCAATCACGACCACGGTGGGATAAATCTTGTTGCTTTCATCTCTGGGATGAGCTTTATACGAAGTGCTGTAACGTCAAGGAAAAACCTTGTTTCCGATATATTTAGCGCTTTCTTATATGATTCAAGTATATAGTTTCATTACGTCTGCGCAAATATCACAGTAAATACTCAACACATGATTTATTCACATTATACATTTTAAAATAGCTTTTCCAAAGAAGCAATTAGCTTGGCATCTGCAATTTACTATAGCACATTATTAAAACTAAATCGGTGAATTATTTACGCGTTGAAAATCTTGCTTGCAGACCTCGTTAAAATTGCTCTCAATGAATACAGTGACTGAAAATGTGTTACAGTTGAGTGGTTAAGGATTGTGATTTCTGAATCTTGGGCTGTCTCTGCCCTTTGTATGTTTACATAAACGTAAATACATGTATGTGACATGCCGTCAATCACATGTTTTTTCAGTAAATATAGCCGAAACAGCAAAAACCACAGCGAAATCTTAATTCACAAAATAAACTCTTAAGATACGTAATGGCATAGACCATCAGCGCCTGCGTGCATCCATACTATTCATCACACAAAACATCCATTTTGTGCCCAGAAGCAGGGAACAGCTGTTGACATCCTCCCTCTATCGTTTTCTCTCGACGACAATAGAGGAAGGCGCCCGCTGTTGTTCCACAACAAGATAAAGTAAAAGGGTTGGATGAAAACTGATTCCAAGCTAAATGCCGAAATCGTGCAGCGGAAATGCTGTTAGCAGGCGTTTACCCCCAACTGAGCGATGGTCCTTAAGTTTGTGTATGTTTGTTTTTGTCTAGTGCATCTCACACAACCATCACGTCGTTCCAATGCGATTCACCACGTAAAATGTACCCTTGGCACCGGCTCTCTGTGTAGACCCTATGATCGCAGCAATAGCTCTTGACCATTCCGAAATAGTATTAGCATTTTTATGCACTGAAAATAAGTTTTATCTGAATTCTGTTCATAAAGATATAAAGAAAAAATTACATCAACCACAAAAAGGAACGTGCTTAAATCTTTCAATTGTGATATCCATTCCATGTCATGAAGCCTTTTCTAACAGTGCTGTTAATCAAACCCTGCAAATTACATGTGAAAATGACCAACCAGGACAATAATTTTGGTGGAGAGCAATGGACGGATGGACGGAGGGGCAAAACGAGCCAAAATCTGTTTTGGCTCACTGCGCCCCCAGCGATCGAGTTTAACGACGGATGCTGAACGTTATGAGGGCGCACATCGGATGGGCCGTACGTATAGCATCAAAATGGCTGTGTACTGTGCAGACGCAGTACAACATGCAGCATGTCCAGCAGTTGAGACACCCATATCGCAGCTCTGTTATAAACAGCTCTGGAACCGTACAGAGCTGGGACCGTAAACTGTGACCCCCCCCCGGAAGCGATCTTCCAGTGACTGAATGAGCCAAGCTGTGATTGCCCCCGTACACTCGGACTAAAGTCGCGTTGTACACCAGATTGTGGATAGCGCCGGGACATAAATTACGTGTGACTTGATTCCCAGACAGTCTGAAATAATCTTCACTGACATTAACTGTGTTTTTGGGTCCCACCGCGTTGTCTCACCGAAGCTCATGACTACTTACCTGACTACAATGAACTTTAGAAGGCGTATATATTGAACATACGGCAAAATATCGCCTTTAAGACCTTTCTAAAACCAGTTATTATTCCTTTCCTCCAAAGACTTCCTCCACGTCACCCATGGTACTTCATTCAGGTCAACATGGTAGATAATTGGATAATTCTTTGTGGAAGATCTTGGCATGGTTTTGTCAAAATGACTATCGAATCATCAAGTGTCGTAGAAAACTGATCGGCTCAAATTCTCGGGTTGGTAGATCAGGAACTCAAGAATGTCAATATTTGCACAACAAAAAGTCTAGGAATCACATCTTCAAGGTGCAGTGGAGTTTTGCATAATTCCTGGGCAGTGGCGTATCCGGCGAGGGAGGGGGGGGGGGCAACTTCCCCCTTCCCCCGACGGAATTTTTTTTCCAGAGAATATTTCATAGGTGAGTAGGAATGAAAGTAATTGGTGTGTTTATTTATCAAATATTAGCACTAAAACCCTAAGAAAACAACACCAGCAAATAAAAGCATGGATGTCGGGACCGTGAGCAAGGCTTTTGATTTTTTTCTCTCAAAAATTGTGTTGAATGAGCCCGAAGCCGCATTCGCTTTTGTATCCCCTCGACACTAGAAGTTGGATACGCCGCTGTTCTTGGGGTACTTTCCATTGCCTGAGGTAAGATTGAGAAGAAACAGTCACATTCAATAATCGACCAGGTAAGAAGTCCGGACTGCAAGTGTCTGACGCCTTCTGATTTTCCTGTGGGTTGTGCAACTTTTCTTGATACTGTTTTGGGAAAAAAAGTAGAGCTGATGGGACTTGCCGCAGTGGAGCCCGACTGCCGGTCCATTTTGTCTTTACCAGAATGAACGACAACTTGGATATTCGTTGAATACAGCCATAATGTATCCTTGTCATCCGATTTTCTATTGTCATTGCTTGTTATGTGAATAATACAGACTTTATGCGTATGCGTCATGGCTGTCTCATCCACGGTTGTAGGTTGGAGCCCAGATGCTAAAAGTGATATAGGCCTAAATGTAGAATTATTGGTCTGTGTTGCTTGTTTGTTCCGTTAACAGGAATTGCCAGACAATTACATCGTGCCCTGTTTTCCTCTTACAGTTGTTATACAGGATAGTTTAACTTTTATGGGGTTGTGTATCCGTTGGATGACAGTTTGACAAAATGAAGGATATAAACGTATCAAATACACTGGATTTTAAAAAATTGCGAATGGACAGTGTAAAATCGTATCAATTCTACAGGGAATTTCAAGACTAACTGCATAGTCGACAAAGTCAGTAGTTTTTGCGTGAATACTATGCATTAATTTATTTCAACCATCAGTTCGAAATAAAAGGTTTACGGTCTTTTTAAAGTCACTTTTGGCAAGCAAAGGCCATGTTTATGACACATTGCCGGCCTGTGCCCTTTAAGGCCACTTCCAAACGGCATCGTGGCAATTAACGGGCATTAAGCACCATTAGCCTCATCCTCCAGTCGCATTGTCTAGTTCTTAGGAGTCTATTGTTTTTTGGAGACTTCCAATTACAATTTCAACGGAAGCTAGCAATATAACGTAATACTATTAAGCGGTATCACCCCCAACACGAAACTTATATAAGCCATGAAGTTGCAGACAGGACAGCTCTCATCTGCCAACTGTTAACTTCTACTGCCAAACGGTGAATCTTTAATTACTACCGAGTTGTTGGTAATCCACAGTTCAAATCAGCTACCCACACGGCTGCAAGAAATCCATTACGTAAAATGATGACATCGGTAAGTTTTTGTCAGATTTACTTGACTCAGTGTTGGTACAGCTCAGCGACGATAACGCGGCATACTCTGTCGAGCTAATGGCCTTGCCGTGCTAAATTAAATTTGCCGAGCTGAATTGCGCCAAACGTTGTGCTATTGCCATGCCAAACTTTAAACAAAAATGAATTGTTTGCGATCGGCATGGCAGTGGCACGGCGTATAGCCTGGGCCTAAGATCGACTACATTTTCCGATGACACCTTTCCACATTTATGACATCAACCAATCGGAAATCGATATCACCTCATGTTTGTAACTTAAAGAAAGCACGTCCTGTGTAGTTTGAATCTAATTAGCCTCTAATGTGTATACTATGGTATGGTGTACTATTTACGACACACATTTCTTTCCCTCTTTAGTGTCCCTCCAGGCGACGCAACTACACGACGCGACGGCACGACGGCTCCCTTGCGTCGTGCCGTCGGGCCGCACCATCGCCTTCTTGCCATTACGTTTGTACACACATGACGCGTCGCTTCGTGCGTCGCGTCGTCCCGTCGCCCGCCGCGTCGTGCGGTCTTACGTCCTTTCCTTGTTGCATTTTTTCTGCCTAAACGTCGCCCCTTCCGTCGCCCGTCGTGCCGCATCGTACGTCGCGTCGTGCATTGCGTCGCCTATTACGTCGCCTGAAGCACGACGCACGACGCGACGCGTCGTGTACTGTCGCCCTTTGCTTCATGGTGTTCATAGAGGGCGCCTTTACTGTTTTCTTTCATTTCCTTCCCCCGTGCTTGCAAAGTACATGCTATTCGCTGTTTGGTGTTGATTTTTCCTTGTTTTTATCTCATCCATTCATCAGATAGGACTTTCTGTCATATTTTATAAAATGAAAAAAAGAGCAAAAAGAAAATCAGAATATGCAGGAACTGCTCTCTCAAAATACGTGGAAACCGGAAGCCCAGATTTCGTCACTCTTTAATTACCCAACCAATGATTTATTTTGTCTTCTTTTATTTCCGTCCATTACCGTCTTGCAAAATACATGCCCTGAGCCGCAGGCGTTGGGTCTTTTGGGAGGGGGGTTGTTTCACCATTCATCAATTATTCAAATTTTGAATCAGTTTCTGTCATATTTTATTGGAAAAAAAGAAAAAGAGCAAAAAGAAAATCTGCTCTCACATAATAAGCGTAAGCCCAGAATTCGTCACTCTTTAATTTCCCGGCCGATCCTTGTTCGAATGCCCGTCCAATTTCTTTCTAAGACCATTGATGAAGTTCCAATTTGTGGTAGATTTGTAACCTTATAAATATTCCCTGTGGTCCATGTCAGCAAATTTCCAAGTAGTTCTCCCACTCCTCCAGACAATTTGTCTACAATTGTGCGACCGAAAGTTTAACCACGGGTTTAGGTAGTTACCATCCAGCCTGCACTATATTATTACCCTCAGAATATTCCAGCTTCAGTCTTCCTTCGGTTCAGTCTTCCTCGTTAACTTCATCAGCATCACACTTTCAATGGTAACAGTCCGTGTTTCTTAACAAAACACTGTAGATCCTACTACCACTGTGACGGAGTCTTTTTGTCCAATTCCGTTTGCCACTCTCATAATTTCTCATCAGATTCGCATCTTACATTTTTGTGAGCACATAATAACGATTGATGTTTAGTATGTTAGAATGGATTTACAAATAATTATTAGAAAGATCAGAATTAGAGCAGGAAAACCTAAAACATTGTCGTGGCTGACGTTAATTTAATGTTATTTATTTCCTGAAAACAATGCTGATTGGTCGCGAACCTCTTTCTGATTACATTTGATTTTAAAAAGAAGAAGAAGAAGAAGTTTTCTTCAACAACTCACTCTTGATGAAAACACAAAGTCATAAAAAAATGCACGAAAAAGCACAACTACAGATACAAGGCCTGGTATCTATTCGCTCTTTGCATGCTGCCGCTATAGGCATGCAGAGCCTCGATCTGGCAGCTTTACTCAATGAGTCCCATTTATGTTGCTTAGTCATTTGATGTATGCTGCAGCGTTCTTCTATCATGTATACCATACGATTGGACGCGAATTCTGACGCGATTGTACCAGCTGCCAGTTCGAGGCTCTGCATGCCCATGGCGGTAGCATGCAAAGTGCGAATAGCATGTACTGTACTTTGCAAGCACAGAGGACGGAAATGAAAGAAAACAGTAAAGGCGCCCTCTTTAATATGGTGTACTTTTTACGACACGCATTTTCTTTCTCTCTCTCGCCTCCCTCCAGGCGACGCAGCTACACGATGCGACGGCACAACAGCTCCCTTGCGTCGTGTCGTCGCGTTGCGCCGTCGCCCTCTTGTCATTACGTTTGTGCACACACGACGCGTCGCGTCGTACGTCGTGGCGTGCTTCGTGTCGCCTATTACGTCACCTGAAGCACGACACGACGCACGACGTGTCGTGTGCTGTCGCCCTTTGCTGCATGGCATGGTGTTCATAGAGGACGCCTTTACGGTTTTCTTTCATTTCCGTTCCCCGTGCTTGCAAAGCACATGCCATTCGCTGTTTGGTGTTGATTTTTTCTGGTTTTTATCTCATCCGTTTAAAGATTAGGATTAATTTCTGTCATATTTTATTTTAAAAAAAATGAAAAAAGAGCAAAAAGAAAATCCGCATGTGTAGGAACTGCTCTCTCATAATAAGTGGAAGCCCAGAATTCGTCACTCTTTAATTACCCAATCAATAATTTCTTTTTAAAACCGTCGATAAAGTTCCCATTTGTGGTAGATTTGCAACCTTATAGATACCGATACTTCTCTGCGGTCCATCCCGGCAATTTCCAAGTACAGTCGAACCTCGTTAAGAAGAGCACTGTTAATACAAGATTGTGCTTATAACAACGAAAACTGTAATCATTTGTTTCTCATTGCTTTAATTCCTGATCATACAAAGTTCCTGATCATACAAGGTTCCTGATCATACAAGGCTCCTGGTCATACAAGGTTCCTGTTATAACAAGGTGATTTGTATATTCCGAAGGACTTCTTATTAACGAAGTTCGACTGTATGTAGTACTCCCAGCACTCAGACAATTTGTCTACATCTGTTTAGGTTTCATCGGTCCAAATACCATCCAAATGATCGGATGCTTTCTGAATTCGGACGAAATGAGATTTCAATCAAAAGGTTTTTGCCGAACTTTACAACCTGCGGCTGTTTTATGTTGGGAACATCCATTCCTATTTCGAAACTTGTTACGTCTGAATATTTTGAACCATATTAGGTCTGTCAAATTTCATTCGAGTCGAAGAAGGCCATAATTGATCTGCAGAGCGACTTTGCCTGTGCATTATCCAGGTACTGGGGAATGTCCTGTGGCCTATGATTTTTTTTCAAGACCACTTACACGGGCTGCACTTATAGTGTTTAGAACAAAAGGTGTTCTTGTTCGTTTCTGAAGGCAGTGCTCTTAAAAAAATTGGAACATTGTCAAGTCCGTCGAATGATACACAAAGTAAATAACAACCCCCATATCGGCCAATTTGGACAAATTGCAGTTCATGCAGATCTTGTTCACTAGCTTTAAGGTTTATACTGTGTGCAGTGTACGAACCAATGCAAACCCAACAGGTGACCAGGTGGTGCCTGCTCACCTGAGTAGTTAAATGGAACAGGTTTGTAAACTATATGTAGGCCTAGGTGCCAAATTGAAATCCGCAACTAAACAATTTCTCCTATACATGTATTGTAGCAAGCATTCAGGCGGGAAATCTTTGGTCATTTTGACACAAACTGAATGGAAATCGGTTCTCACCATCTTTCTCACGCGACGCTCGTTTTTCCGAGATAGGTCTCAGTCAGCATTTTTTTCCAAAGACATGCTTTAATTACACTCGTCCTGGCACATTGAGGCCATGAAATCCCTGTGACTGTAACAGTAAAACAATAATGCTGGACTGAACCGGAACTTTATCTTTGTGTTGAAATTGAGGTGTTTTACGTATGCCAAATTTAAAACAAAAACGGCGGTGTGCCAAGGAGATTTATCTTTTGGGGGAGTTTGAGTGGGGTGGGGAATCCGACCCGGCCCCGCAGTGAGATGGATCGGAGAAGCCCTGCTCTTTTTAGGGTTTAACGTTGTTCATGTGACAAATGACATTGCCTCCCTGCAGGACTAGGGGCAGATCATGCGCAATTATACTAAATTAGCCCTAAGATGTGCACAAAGAATAAAATCGCCAAAGGTCGATAACTCAGCGTTGCATGTTAAAGTTTATGCAGTAAGGTGTCAACTTTCTGGAAAACTGCTTCACCCTTTAGATCAAGTGTACTCAATTGCAAGTGTTCACGGATCTGACAATTTCCCTGACGTGCAGAAAATTGTTGGTCTGGTCGCCACGATCGACGACAATAGAACATGATGCAATGCCTGGGTCGCAGGTGCATGTCAATTAGTTTGGAAATGTGCCCGACGTCAAAAAGGTATGCGAAATTGGACTCGGTAACAATTAACAAGGATTGAGGAAAGCATGGAGTTCTATAGACGACAAAATTGCGTCGCTTCGTCCCGACGCCACGACTCGACGGCCCCGAGTTACCATTGCGTGGAGCTGCCGCGCTGTGGTGTCGCCTTTTCCTACTGTAAAAATTTACAGAATTCGTGCTATCGCGTTTTGCCGTCGTACTGTCGCGTCATGACTTCGTGTCGTCCCGTCTTGCCGTCGTGTCGTTCCTTCCTATCTTGCTCTCCCTGTCGCCTCAATACTGGTGAAAAAAGAGGGCGCCCTGAAAGTTGGAGCTCACTCCGAATACCATACCAGGGTACAATACCAGGATACAATTGAAAACAGTGTAAAATCTTCACTGTTCATGGCCCCATGGTATGCATACCAACATCCCTGAGATTTCAGAAACACAAATGGATTTATTGTCTAGTCCCTAATCTTTCCATTTCTTTTCAATTTTTTGTGGGTTAGCCAATTACATTGTTAATTATTCCCACAAAACAAAATCACCCCCGAAAAATGATTTTTCCGAAGTCCGATTGCAGCCATATGCAAGTGGCAACCCTCAACTTTCTCGGGCACGTAGGACCATTTTTCAACCGTAGTTTTCAGCCATTCTGCTCTCATATGAAAGCTCAAAGACCCAGGGATTTCATCCTGGCAGCGATTTACACAATCTCACCATTTTGGGGGCCAAACAATCTCCTATTCCAAAAGATACTGGGGGCACTTTTAATGCTAATGAGCTGGCCAGAAATTCTCACTTGATTTAGTGGTTTTCACCCTTTAACAGACACTATGCATGATCACGTCTTATATAGGCCCTATGGGTGCACTGCACTAATTCAGGCCCCTTTGAACACAGTGTAAAATCAACCAAGTTTGGAGCCCCATGGCAGGCAACCGAAGTCCCTGAGGCCTCTCTAACAAAAAAAACAATGTGTTGTCAGGTCCTTCAGCTGTCATTTGATTTTCTAATTTTAGTAGGTTAATAATTAGATTTTTCATTATCCACCAAAACAAACCCCCTCCCAAAAGACGTTCCCAAGTCTGTTAGCAGCCATTTTTCAAATGACATCCGTTGACTTTTGCAGGCTCTACTGACAATTTATTAATGACATTTTTGTCTGCTTCCCCCTGGATGGGAGCCAATGAATCTAAGGAGTTGATCCTGGGCCATAATTACACAATCCCACAAGTTCTTGGGCCCCACAGACTCCTCTCATCGAAAGAAACCGTAGGGGTATTTCTCAAACGCTTCTGCCCGGCGGAGAATTTGCCTGTTAAATTGGGACTGTGAACCTCTAAACCACATGTGCACACACCCATTTATTCCAGGACTTGTGACATACGTCCTCTCTTGGCCGTGATAATCGCCAGCCATTTTAAATAAAGTAAGGCACGACGGCACGATACGACGGACGACGACACAACAGCTCGACACAACGGTGCGACGACGCGACAGCAAGACATCAGGACGCGACGGCAGGACGTGACGCTGTGACGGCACGACGCCGCTCATGAAACACAGCATAAAAGTAATAAGAAAAGAGTCGAAGCCACAATCACGACGACATCAAACAACATCACGACGCGACGGCACGATGCGACGGCACGATGCGACGGGACGACTCAATGCATTCAACACAGCATAAAGGTAATAAAAGAAGAGGCAACGTAACGACGCAATTTTGTCGTTTACAAGAACACCATAATAAGTTGTCGGGTTTGTGTGTCGGAGGATTAAGATTTATACATTTGTATACATTTCCGAACATTGACGACAGAATCCGAAAATCAATTAAAATGGGTTCTGTTCGGAAAACGTTGTTCAGTTTCGGAAATGGGAAGGAATGTTCTCATTTTGGTCACACGACCGGAGCTGAAGATCTCCCAAATTGTTGGGATTGTTTTGGTCTGGGAACCAGACTAATTCAAACGTTGTGCCACTGTCAATGCATAATTGTTTCCCGTGATGCACTGCGAAGAAAAATAGATCCTCTGTGGCAACTTCATGGTGGTACAGTAGATTTTTAATAGCTGTGTAACAGCTTTTTGTATCCAAACAGCACAGTACCGGTAGAAGTTGTCCATTGGTGGAGGTATTTATCGCTTGACGTATTAAATGAGGTGACAATTTTTAATAAGATTTTGAAATGAGCTGGTCAATGTGGTCATCCCAGCTTGGCAGCGATCACATTTTTGGTTGATATACTTCACACACTGCAGGGAATTGGACGCATTGCCATCCTATCTGTGTCCTTAGTGTTGTGGACCTTCAGCAGTCGGTGTCAGGCACAACCCAGTGTGTCTGGTGATACACCGGAACAAAAAGGTTCCTGCTGCAATGTTTGTGGCCAGGGATTAATGATCGGACCTTCAGGAACTCCGGGAATTCCGGGTCTTCCGGGGAGTTCTGGAGTCCAAGGCCCGAGGGGTGACCCTGGCTTTGGCCTTCCTGGCCCCAAGGGAGACATCGGTGACCGTGGACAGAAGGGAGACCAGGGTGAGCCGGGGATTCGGGGACCTCCAGGGAAGGAAGGACCGACCGGGTCCAGCGGAGTCAAGGGACAAAAGGGAGAACCTGGAGAAACCACTGCTGTGACGCCAACACCGCTCTCTGTCGTCGCTTTCAGCGCCTTCAGGACGACACATTTCGAGGGGAATAACCTTGAAGTCGTCATCTTCAATGACGTTGCCGTAAACATCGGCAGTGGGTACGATTCGGACACGGGCGTATTCACTTGTTCCGTTCCCGGGCTGTACTTCTTTACTGTCAATCTCTTGAGCCGTAGGACTGGTCTTCACTCTTATGCACACTTGTTGAAGAACGGTGATAACGTATTCGCAATAGCTGACAGCCACTCCGGTTATCACCACCAATCCAGCAATTCAGTGATCCTTGTCTTAAACGTAGGTGACAGGATCTGGCTTGCGCTTTATGGCAATAACAAAGCTATCTACGGAGATAGTAGCCGACATTCTTCATTTTCAGGTTTCATAATCCGTTCAATGTAAAAGTGAATTGAATTTGATACTTTAATCCCATGCATCAATTAGATTTTAGCTCCCACCCTATAAAAGTTAGCCCATGGCCCATGTACACGCATGTATTTTGTGCATTAAAACAACGCTTCTGAAGTTACTAAATCCCCACTCAAGCCGAAACCCTAGTGATTGGATGTTTAACTTTATACCAAACCGTTTTTATAACGTTCAATAAAATGAGAACCAACGTGGAGGGGAATTATTACTGCTCAGTAACAATTGAAGTCGTTAAACTTAGTCATCTCGGGATAATTTTGTTCAGTACTTCGAATGTAGTGTTTTCCATCGTCAGTGAACAATAAACGTACTTTAATTCACAGAGGCAATAAACTGAGGATATTTAGAAGTTTTCTACTCAGCAAAATAAGAAATACACATGTATTAGAATAAAAGTAGGCCTAACCATTGAAAACAACTCCGGTATATTCAACTTGATTATCTTTTATTACATTATCAGGCCAAAAGAAATAATGATGGAACTGTCTAGGGGCCTTCAAAGGCAAGGTTGACAGCTTATACGCGTAGTTTTACATGTATTGTTAAATCTGACTCACTTAAATTGAAATGAGACATGAATGACCTATGCGACCACCAAACTTAATTTTAACGAACTCCACAACGGTGGCGCCATGAGTGGAACTGCCACGGTAGTATAGCGCCCTCAGTAGTTCCAATGTGATTACACGTGCGTACACAATTCGGCGAGCTGTTGTCACGAGGCCGGGTCGTTATTAAAACACGAATGCAAATGAGAAGCGAAACAGACTTTAAGAAACCCTGTACGAGGCTGACAGTTCGCCAGAGTGGCATGTCTGCAAATTTTGATAAATTGTCTTGAATTTGCCGCCTAGCCACTTATTCACAGCGTTCGTTTTCGCTTTAAGCACGAACTGGCCTTCAGTGTACAAATTCAATCGGTGCAGCGTTTGGGTTTAAACTTTTTGGCATATTATACTTAAGTTATTTCGTATTTACAAAATATTGCACATAACACTGTGTTGGTGTCTGTCATAAGGACGAGCATCATGGGTGCAAGGATGAAATGAAATCTTCCCCGGACCGTTCCCGAACGGTCATCGGCTTTGACTTTTGCTGGTGCCCACAGTCTTTCGATTTCTTAAAACTGGGTTGCATACCTTTCGATTCCATGGATGAAATACCAAAAATATGATGATCTAACTGTAATTTTATACGAAAAACTCGTCCCACAAAAAGACTAAGATATGCTTACTTACAAACAAGTGTGACGAGCTGTACTCCTGTTCAAAGTATATAAACTTAAGCCTTTTAGATAGCGTTTGTATATATAATATGCCTGTTCATCAGTTATGGACAGTAATAAAATAAACACGTGCATGTAAACAGGCGTCAGACAAGAATTATCTTTGTTATCACACATCAACATCGTTGGTGATTGCAATATTGTATACGTGTAGCATACCGTACACAATCTAATGTTTCTTCAAAGAGAGTTGTCGTGTTAATTTAAAGTACTGCATTATGTGAGTTTACTTGGAGCATTTTCTCTGCCTTAAAAATCTTGAGCATTTTGAGGAACCCTTAAGTCTATACTCAACCATCAACGAGGGTGCTAAAAATCCCAATAATTTTTTTTTTCCTTTGGGGAGGAGATCAGAATCTAGAGTGACAGACGGCGTAAAGCTATTTTTTTCGCGTGGAGACGGTTGGCAATGGTTATTGTTTCTGCCATCGCTTTCTACACAGAGCGTCACCATGAGCAGCGGGACAAACACTTGTTGCGGTCCTCTAGGGTGGAATTTGTCACGTGAATGAAAGAAGGACGTCCCCACAGCGCATTGCGTTTGCCATGCTGAATCACATTCCTAATGCGAAGTTTTCTTCTGCGTTGAAAACAGCCACAAGAGTCCTTAAAAATAAAGTGTACAAAATGAAATTGTGTAGCCACAGTCCACTTCATGAAGATATCCTTCGTCGTCTTGTAATAAGAACCTCGAATGCGGCAGTAGTTAGGAACGTTTCCAGGCTGACTCTGTATAGTAATTACAGAAAACGCAGCAAACGTGCTTCTCAAATACTTTTTGTTCCAAACATTACAAAACAGTCTTCGCTGTCATCGTGCATTGTTACATTTTTTTTCATTTTGCATGTGTAGATTGACTTCTGATTGTAATATGTACAAAATTATATCAAATATAGGGGCAAAATGGCAAGTATGTTTCTCAGTTGTTACTGACGACGGTTTGAACCTGCACGATTTTCCCATCGTTAGGGCAACGAGATTTTGCGAGATCTCCTGGGAGAGCCGAACATCGCCTGCATGACCTTGTTGGCCACATTGCGCGTGACACTGCTCCTCCGCCGTTTGACCTGCAGCTTGTTCTTGGTTGCCTCGTACACCTCCTTCAGCAGGGCCAGAAACGCTTCACGCACCTCGGTGTAGCCGTCCGCGGCTGACACCTCGAAGAAGTAGCAGCCGTACTCCTCGGCCAGGTCGCGGCCCTCGTCCAGCATGACCTCCCGCCGATGCTCCAGGTCGGCCTTGTTGCCGATGATGACGATGGGGACGGAGCAGGGAGACTTGGTCATCTGTATGTGCTTCACTTGGGTCTCCACGTCTTTGAAAGTAGTCCGGTTGCACACGCTGTACACAATGACGAAAGCGTTGGCCCAGCGTAAGTGAGAATCGCGCTCAGACAGCTGCTCACCCTGCATTGTAAACATTGACAAATAATTTGATTTATACGCTTGAATTTGTTGCTAGTTTGAAAGATCTGCGAGACCGACATCACAACTCATTTATAATGGCCCTGTGATCCAAGAGTGATTCTTTTAACAGCACATGAACTCTTGTCTCTTCAAGACTACCCGAAAAATGTGCGCACTGAGTCCACACAAGCAATCCCTTATCAGGATCCGAAATTTCTACCCACTAGCAGTTTGCCATCAGTAGGTACTTGTATCTCTGGGTTGGCCACCTTGATGTGAAAATGAGGTACCGGTAACACTTTTCATTTGGGGAACAAATAACAATGAGGCCAACTTTAGGCCAACTTTTGTTTAGAGTTTAAAATTTGTGATAAATTATATCTTACAATTTTTAGCTACACCCCCCCAAAATAATGAAAGCTGGATTTGGAACCTAAACTAGTCGGACACCAACCCATCTAACAGACTACTGTGAATATGAAATATTCGGGAAATAAGTTTTTTAAAATGGCTTCCCGTGAATAACGCCTGTTAATTGAAAATCGACATGAACGTTTTTTGACTTCTATTTTCAATGATACGTAAAAGACTATCTGTCTTTGATAGTTTTTACAACTTCAAACACGACATTTTTATCACAAACCTTGGGACAGGTGTCCAGTACCTCCATGTACACAGGAACCTCATTATGCACAACCGTCTGTCGGTACAGAAGATCTGCAACCCAAAACGAAAGAAAAAAAAGCACAAATATATGACAATGTCGAACATGGCTGCAATGTCCAGTATTGCTTCGGTGAAGTTATGGAGCCCATGCACATGTAACACTCAACATCCCCACCGTTACATACGGCAATCGTCTCCCGGGCATGGCACGCACCGACGCCTCGTGCCGTTAACTTGCGCGATCTATTGCGTTCACGCGACGATGTGCCTCGATAGGACCATTGTGAACAATTATGATGTCGTCTACCTGCACGAAGTCCATTCGTCTGCCGGATGTAAGACTTCGTGCGTTCTCAAATCGTTCTGCAACGAGTTTGAATCGTATATTGAGCAAAGGAGACGACGGTTTTGAATTGTAAATATTGAGTACAGGAGACTAAGAAATCATACGTCATGCGCAGGCGGAATTAGAAATAATCAAGTAGGGGTTAAACTGGCATTATTGAAAAGATTGGTTCTAAGCAAGAGACCAGACAATCTTTAATATGGGGGGGGGGCGATGCTATGACTCAATGAATGAAAAACACAGGGGCGGATCCAGGAATTTTAGTGTATTTACTGTAAAGTACATGATACGTGAGTAGGCCCATTGGAGGATTAATTTCATACAGGCACTATTATACGGAAAATTTAAATTATCTCGGAAGTGAACGTTAAAAGCCATACAGTATAATATATGACTGGACCAGAGAGACATTCTCCAGCCAAAGGTGTTTGTCAAATTATTATTTCTCAATCCAAAACACTAGACAGCGTAAAACACGCTTCCCCGCTTTTTCCCATAGAGGGCGCTAGTCGTAACTCCTTGTCCAGCACGCGATGAACGCCGTCGGTTGCCCGAGCCCGTAGTAAACTGCCATAGGCGACTATGATATGTCTCACCATTCCGAGAAATCAGGCGAATAATAAGCTCATGCATGAGCTTATTTTACACCCTCTTACAGTTTCGGTTCACGTTTTGGTGCGGAAATCTTGGATGACTTTTGGGAGAAAACTTCCTGAGAAGATGACCATTCCTAAATGTGGTCCACTGCAGAAGTTCAATGCCATTTAAAAAAAAAAAAGGTTTCCTCCGCTACACTACAGACTAGGAGACACTATAATGGCCACAGTCCATCCTGATTTCACAAGCTCCCATTTAAGAAAAGTTGATATAGACGGGCTAACAAACCTTCAAACATCAGATGGCAAAGAAATCGTGATTTGGAACTTGTCGACACACTGTGTCAGGCATTTTGGAGGTCTATCATGGATCTCAAGCCAACCTTTTTCTCAGTGACTTTCCGTCGTCCCCGAGCGCATTATGTTTTCCCGGTAGGTACGGGATTAGAGCCGACATCGAATCTCTCTGGGCATTTCCCTTTCCACCAGGGTTATCCCCGTGAAGTCAAGGGACAAATCCCCGCCTCGAGCGACATAGCGTCCTCCCCATGCGCTCTGATCCACCCGTAATCGCAGCGACTTAGGCGCGCCATATCCCACCGGTAATCCACCCAAGCCCCACCGGGGTCGTCTTACTGCATCGTCTTGCAGCTTTCCGGATACGACTAACTGCAACTTTCCCACTTTATTGGTCTTTGTCCAAAAAATGACAAAGATGTCGCGAACATATACTAATTCAGGAACGAGATCGCACAGTTGATTAGTATTAAAATTTTTATTTCTCCTAACACATTTGATGCCAGTTTCATCCAAAAATTATATTTATTTTATTGGAAAATTCAATTCAATCCAAAATAAAACAATGTTGTTGACGATGAGCACATCCTCGAGTTCCAATGACCCAAGTCCGAACCGAGTCGCGTCCACGAAGGCTCCTCAAGACCGGTCTCGGAATGCTTGATAACAAGAGAAACCGCTGATAAAACAATGTAGCGCCCCCATATGGCAGTCACTCTCTAGAAAGGACGTTTAATTCCATAAATCAATCACGAACACGACGAGAAATTTTGAATCTAGAATCCCTTTATCGCTTCATGGAAGGTCACCGGCTTAAGAATGATATTATGGAATCCAACATGGCAGAGTGTAGACACGATCCCTGCCATTATATTAGTTCTCCTCTTGACCGTAACAGGAAAAATTCAGAGTGGCAGGTGTGGGAATACTGGGCTGAGGTACGGTCGGCAGCAGGTGGATGTCGAAACAGACAACCTCCACTATGTTTGTAGTGTTGTGTGATAAATTCGTAATCACGGCTCGATTGGAATTCGAAACTATAGCCTTCTCACGCATGCGTAGTTATGGCAAATCAAATTCAATCATGCTGACATCTCACCATGGTCCTTTTTTTTTTTAATCAAGGAACGGATGATCAGGCGGTTGCCTCGTAATTTTATGTCCACTAAACGTTTCAAGTTTCAGGTGTGGAAATGAATTCCCGATATTGATATTTCAATAAGGGCCTTGGCGAGATGATGAAGGTTCCGATTTCGGATACGCAATCTGATGGGGGGGGCGCATCACACTGAATGGGCGTCATCAACACCAACAGGAATTCTGGACATCGCTGAGTCCTTGATGGGGCCATAACTGCCACCCAAGACTAAATTCAGGCGACTGGAAATCACGTTTAGAAATCCATGTAGGTCACCGGTACACCATGGAGGTAGGGTAACTCCATGGGTAGGCCTACAGTTGTTATCAGTTCAGTAATTACATGTATACGGTCCTTCCTATTACCCAACCCGAAGTGCAGCTAGCAGCTAACCGTAGGGATGAAACGATACATCGATAAATCGCTGCATCGCGATAATTTGTTCACGATAAGATATATCGATACGAATTTTTGACTTCGGTACTTTCGAGAAAATAAATAAATAACACAGCAGCGCGTGCACCGAAACCACCACGCACGTACACGTAAAGTGCGTAGTGTAAAATTGAAAATGCCACGAGTTTAAGTTTCACCATGGTACTTCAGTTCAAGTGACGCATCACCGATGGACCATGTCCGATTGCAGTGTTCATATCAAGTTACAGCGCGTCCAGACCACAAACTCAGCGGCAAGCACTTATGTCATGTAGGCCTACATGTATGCACATGTACGTGTACCATGTTTTAGGACAACACACACAGCGAAGCTGAGGTCAGCGCATGGATTTTTCGTCAAGCACAGCTTGAGGGCGCCCTATACGGTGCCAGCGGTAATGGACTGCTACCTTCCTTAACACGAAGGGTTTTTATGCTACAGTCATTTTGGGACCTGCATCTTTTTGCAACGTTACTAGCTGGCTGAAAATATGCGTGCGTATTACTTTTTTTGGCGGGACAAAAAGTTTTATCACAACCGCTACTGCTATGCATGGCGTGAGCAAACTAGATACGAGCGGATCTAGTAACAGTAGCAGTGCTGCCATTACCAGTGATACTACGGAAGCTTCTGGTATGAAGATTTCCCCACCTCCAGCAATCTTCTGTATGGAAACACAGTACACTGGTAAATAAATCCTAATAACATTTACGATGCTAATAAAGACAAGTCAATTCTGAAATTCAACCTTAAGGAATTCCAGTGGCTAAATCCAAATTAAATTTATAAAACAGCTGGGCCTATCAATAGTGTGAATTTTATAAATTTGATGAAATTACAGATTTTAAAAGGTTGATATCTTTCCAAGTTCATGAAGTTTTCTGAAATTTAAGTACTTTGAAACCAGCATTATTTTTCCTTATTACAGTTGCTTGGGCCCTGGCCCTGAAGGAGTTCATTTGTTATGATTTGATTTGTTCTTATAATTAAGATATATTGTGATAAATTTCCTATCGTTTGGCATGTATCATTATACGTATCGTATCGTGACACAGGTGTATCTTTTCAGCCCCAGCTAACCGTGGTTCGGGGACCGAGGGGGCTTACAGGGGTATCTGTGTAGCCATAGATGTATCATCGTGGATGATCCGATTAGACGCCATAACTGCAGAGGCACCGCACTCAGACGCACATTCTTCAGCTTGACGCGCGCGTGCATTTGGGAAAATCGCGACACCCTATTGGTCGATGAGGCGTGTAACGCGCGCGTACCACCTGTCCACGAGCGTTGTGCCACCGCAGTAATGGCTTCTAATTCTGGTGGTCGAATTACACTATAGCTCCGTATAAACAGGACAATCGTTTTCAGGATCCATCTTGTACGTCTCGAAGCCTGCCGAAACCTTTGGAAAATCTTTAAATTGTATTTAAATTTTGAAGACCTTGGAAAGAACGGCAATTTAGCATTGCCAAAAGATAGAAATTTGGTACAGGTAGTTGAACAAGTTTGATCTTGTCAAGATTTTGACTGTTGACGCATTGGATGCACCAAAACAAATGACAAAAGTCAAAAGTCATGTTCAGATTTCAAACTGTCAGACACTCCGTGAACCGTTATAAAGGCGATTATAACTCATAGGCTGGGAACAAAGATGAAAATGACATACATTACACGCTGACTGACTGCATGAAACGCTTGCAAGCCCCAATGGACAAGACGAATACTGATTTTGCCTACGTTCAAACTGAAGCACAGTAGTGTGCACACCTGCACGTACGGTGCACATGTCGGGACCACTTCACAATCGAGAGTCACTTGTCAACCATAATACGCGTCGTGTTGCAAGGAAAAGCAAATCTTTCACGACAACTTGAGCCGGGATTTGACGACCCCGGGCTTAACCTGCGTATTCCCCAAGGAAGACCCGGTATTTCCTAGTGAGATTATTTCTGTGATATTTGGACTTCGCGATAAAGAGGACCGACTGACCGTTATGCGCATGACCCAGTGCTCGGAACAATATCGACAACCGAGTGCTTTGGCGACTGGCAGTTGAGCCGAAGTAAGAGACAGGATTTCTCGGGGTACCATTGTTTTGTGACATCGGCTCCCCGGAACATACAGACGGTTCCTTGCACTTTGGGAGCCTGGGAGGTTGGCCCCTATAGCGGAAACATTTTAATGGCGGTACATTATAATTAAACATGCAGTCACACGCTTCATTACGTATTGAAGCAAACAATGACTTTTGCTCTGGGATGTGGAGGAAATATGAGAGAAGAACCAACAGGTGGCACAACAACACCGAATCCCCCCCCCACGTTACAGCTCCATTTGAAAGTTCAAGGTTCATACACGACCGTTTCACGTTTTTGTCCATGAGCAATATCGTTTGTAGGCCTATGTCTTGCCACAAGAAGAGAGTCAAGTCAGGCAGAAACCCACTACTATGAGCTCAGCTTGGAGAAAAATCCCCTCGGTATCATGGCTACTAAGCAACAACAAAGTCTGGCTATTCAGAACAGAACAACAGGCCTGGGGTATAACTCTTAATCCCTTTGTCCGTGGATTAAGGCGCACCGGCTGTTGATACCGATTCCTGAAAAAACACAGCTTCCCTCTTTTTGATTTTTTTTTGGGGGGGGGGATCAGAACTGCCTTTAACGTGCCAACGCAGGGCCTGCAGCGCCGTTTTCGAAAGGGTGGACAATAAACGCAGACTAAATCAACAACTTCCACGACTTGAACAAATATCCGTGAGGTGAGTTTCAATGGGAACCATAAAAACGCCCCGTGTTTTGACAATAAAAAGGTTCGAGTGGATTCTACCATCAGAAAATCTCACCCACAGATTTATAGAAAAGGTTGAAAAATAGAAAAGTCCAAAACATCATAGCTTGTAATACGTACCAATGTTAGATTCATACTCTCCGATGTACCTCTTCGTGAGAAATCGAACGGTGACAGCTGTCAGGGTAAACAAAAAAAAGAACAAAATATTTATTTGAATTGTGAACAATCTCTGAAATTTTAAATCTGACACAAAATCTTTTGTCGTCAGGTATGCTAGGGAAATTTCGAATCGAATCCATTCGTTTCATAATCCATCAGGCAACTGAAAAGCAGGAGAAACAGGAACTGAACATAGTTCCCACATTACATTTGTGTTACATTATAACAATGCTGCCAAAAAAAAAAACTCGCATTGCACTATGCAGCTTCTTATTTATACTTTAAATTTTAACAATTTTTCACCGTGTTTATAATCTTAACACGTTCACGTGCAGTCTCATGGGTAAGTATATTTTTTCGAACGTCTAGATGAACACAATATTCATTGAGTCACTCTATCTATAAAGCAGGTTTACATCCACTGCTTTTCTTTTCAAAACCAGTTATCGCCGCAAGGCTTGAGAAGGCATTGACTCTGTCACTACCTATCACGCCGAATCACTATCTACACAAAGAAATCATTTTTATGACCCTTTCACGATAGTCAACCACTTACAGTTGATCTGGAGCCTCATTTACAACATCGTGGATGCCATACCTGGTTAAGATTGGGGTCACGTTTCATGAAGTTAAACCGGATTTGGATCCCTCAGAAAATCCCGGAAAGGTTCATCTTCAAAATCATTCACTTATTTTCCCCCTTAATCACAGCCCGGAGAGCCGGGAAAACCCCGAGTATAGAGATGGCGCCATTTTGTCTGAGTCTTTCCTATTACGGCCATCTAAGCGTGTGTAGGGATGCCCGATGGGCGGCTTAGCTTAATCCGACATCTTTTATCCATTTCGCCCTCAACCGTGAAGCTTGGCGGATGGCCAAGTTCTCAATTGACCTGCTTTGAAGTTCATTATCGTAAAGCGATGTTGGATTACCCTTCAGTTGTTCTTGGGCAACATTGTTTGAGAGGAATTGAACTGGATTTACGGAAATGAAGTACCCTTTCTCACCAGTGTTAATGTAAGTTAATGCAGATTTGATCACTGCGATTTAAATTCTTAATCAGGCAATAACCCTTCCACGCAAGCCAATGCAAAAAGGAGACGGATTGCATAAATTTATCCACGGATCACTGCTCCCAAAGGGGGAAAAAACACAGAAAACGAATAAACAAAAAATGAAAGTACTTCGTCATGTGATGAAATCGGCAGAAACGTGACAACGAGAAAATGAAGAACAAGTCAGAATTCGTGAGATGTGGCGTGACTGGGCGTTCGAAATTAACGTGGTTTAAATTGAATGAGTAAATAAAAACGCGGAAGGGAAAACCCTAATGTCCGTATAACACAAGCAAAGTGCCAGCTCCTTCTGGGAGTTCTATTTATACTGCAGGAAAAATGGGCCATATAAATTTATCCAAAGCATGCACTTCTCAACGAGAGGGGAATTTGATGGAACGGACTTTACACTTTGGTTGAGACACGACACGGTACACGCATACAGCTGTTGCCAGCTTGGAATGATCTCAAACCATACGCGATCACTGAAAAAATATGGCGCTGATAAGTAGAAGAAAGTTCACATTATACACGCCAATTCACAGCGCTGTGTTGTCACTGAATGCCAGTGTTACTTTCCACGACTGGCATTGGTGTGATGGTGTTTCTTAGGGACCGGGTCATCTTTAGAAAATCCGAGGTATGAAGTTTCAGTAGGCGCTAGATAACTGCCCTCGATTATTCTCGACTTTCCCGTGGACCAAAAAAAAAGTTGCAATGTATGCGTGGATGTCTCAGCTTCATATCAGGTAAAAAAAAAAACCAAAAAAAACGACATCATACTCATGTCAAAACAGGATTTTACTAATGAAACTCTCGGTCCTTTCTCAACGAAAGAGAGAGAAACAGAAGATCTCCGGAAATAGGAATTTATATTGCAAGCAGGCTGTATGTACGCAGCACGATCGGGAATCACATCCAATCGTGACTCAGATGTAAGCCAATCCAAAACCTCTCGTGTTCTCTATCACCTGAAGGAGCACCGAGAAACAGGGATCTTGGCCGGCTTCCTCCTTCAACCCTCGGCAAATAAATCGATCGAAACCTCTTTTTCTCTCGCCAGGTGCTTTCTTCGCATTAAATGTTTGGACGTGGCGCGCTCTGCGTGTGCGACAGCGATCGCGGGGTTTCCGTTGAAATTTCCCGCTTCGAGTGTCGCCGCCTGCTTTGTGGTGAACAACATTTCCGTAACGTGCTCGCGTTACGTTCTTGAGATCAAACACTGAGAGAGGTCAAATCCTCAAAAGGGAAAAGGCCAACAACCAACCGCTAGTCAAGCATATAGCATAGCGCATCATTTAATCGTCTTATTTCCTTAAAGATCTGCAAGCCTCTGACATTTCCTTTCTTGGCAAATTTTAATTTTCCAATAGAGTATTCTTTTTTTCCTAATTTCATTTTTCCGGTCATTTCAGCAACTCTCAAATGAAAGGAACTCTTCAAAGGGGTTTTCAAGCGGCCTCCACCGAGATTTTTTAGGTGACCCAACATCCGCCGCCTCCCAATTCCGTAAAGAGGTGCTGCCTTCCTTTTCGTGCTTGAATACTGTCTTTGTTGCTCGTCAACACCTGATAAATGCTTCTGAGAAATTCTCAAAGGGACTTTTCATAAAAGAGGCGACCTTTAAAAAGCAGAACAAACCGCGGTAAAGCGGACTGTTGCGATGCAACATCCAAGGAAGTGAAGAACTGTTTTTAGCTTTTTGTCGAAGTCACTGTCCCTTGCTGTTTCATCGAGCAACTGCATGGCTATTTCCATCAAATCGAGTGTTCTGTGTAGTGATAGAAGATATTAGCCTGTGGGCCTCAACAAAAGAAATAAAACAGTTGATTTTCCTTTTTAACTTGACGTCACATTATGTAGTGGGCCCACTCTGGCATGCAACTTGAGCCTGAATTAATATTGACGCCTTATAATGTCCTTATTGTCCCTCAAAAGAAGGCCTTTCATCTTTCCTGTCCATGGGCGAGGGCTTTTAGCGCATAAGCGAGATCACATGGAAAGCGTCTTGAGTTACAGAGCAATATCACAGACGATGACTGCTTTTTCCTCGTTCCCTGAGTTTTTTAATTCGTAAGTGGTATTACATGCTCCCTTTTTACACGCTTTCAAGGAAAAGCCCTAGGCCTTTCCTGTTGTCAGGTGGCGCTTCACATCGATGAACAAGGCACAGAAAAGTAGTTACAGCCTCAGACAAAAAGCCACGTAAAATCATTTGTTGCCTACAACTTAACAAATCGACGGTAGCCGAAACTTTCCAGTCCAGGATACTGTTTCCATCACTTTAACTTTCAGTGGGGCCAGGACGTGACCCCTTTCTTGCAGACATTACGAATATTGCCCAGGGTAACTGAAGGACGTAGCCTTCTCACAGCCCCCTCAAAAATTTCATTTTGTCCATTCTGGAATTGCAAATCCGTCCAGCAATAATGAAAGTGTGACCTACTGGTGCACGGACGAAAAATAAATAAATGCCAACCAATGCAAAGTACCTCCCTTCGTGTCTGACTTCAAAAAGTCTGCCACCCATCCCCCCTCCCCCGAAATTCAATAAAATGATCGGAGGGGTAAATTGACGCGGCTGAACACGAAGAAAACCTACCGTCATCGTGTACGAGATCGACCGGACGGCACGCGCGGAGCATCATAAAAAAAAAACTGGCGCCGCATTCACCCATATGGTTTGTGATAACGCATCTGAGAGGGGTGGCCAAAAGGCGCGCACATCACTGCCAGGCTCGTTTCCAGACGGTACGGGAAGACATTAGACAGCGACGTATGGCAGAAATTACACTTCTTTGGCTCGACTTCATGCATCGCATCCCTATGAAATTCAGATGATAGTCCGTTGGTGCAGGCATAGAATACCTGGTTCCAACGGAGGCATCTGGAGGTGGACATGCTGGCAAACGATACTACAGTACTTGCAATAACTGCATGGTGTATACCGTCTGTAGCATGATGTATCGGTGAGAATCAGCACTTCTAAGATGCAAGGCCGCGACGAGCGTATCGTGAAAGGCGGCTTGAACAAAATTAATTAATTTTTTTCTATGCAGTAGGAAAAACAGATGGTACATCTTGATGAAAAGGCTCAGAAGATGAGTTCTGCTAAAGGACACTGGCATGGGTAGGCCCGTATAATAAACCTGACTTGTCGCATTCTTTTCTCTCAGGCATTGGTGCGACATATCAGCAATGGAGATATTTGGCATTTCGTGCACAAGCTCAGAAGGATTCTTTATTTTACAGTTGGCCACTGGTTAATGAAGACGCGGGTGTTTTTTCCGGGGGATTGGTGCAGAGACTGAGAAAAACCAAATACACCGAAATCTTGTAAAAGGTGTCAACGACGTGTTAAAGGGCAAATATAGACTGTTTCCCTTACCGTACGTAGTCTCCAGACGTCTTACAGAAGTCCTCCAAACGTGGCGACCGGTAGCGGGAAATGAATCCGGCAGAGTGCTGCCGGGTATATGTAAATGAGGAAACGATGCCCGCTCAATGCAAAAAGCGAGGAGGAGCTAACAGAATATTTTGCTTTTTCTTCTTTGTTACCGAAAATAATTTCACCATCAATGGTTTACCTAAAGTTTAACACAATAACCACTGATTTGAAATAAATTGCAGTGAAATGATTTAGCAATGATAATCATTGAAAAATAAATTACCACACTGTGATCGACGGAGGCTTAGCAAGGATAGGTACTTGTGTTTTATTTGCATCCTCGCTGAAACGTTTTTCATGTTAAAGCATTGCTATTGGCCTGACAAAAAAAAATAATATTCAACATCCAAATTGCAAGGCTAATCACACAAGTTCAACTGCAGCTAGCTACTGGTCCCCATATAATTGTGGCAGGGACCGGTCCAGTGCAAATGGTGGGAAAATGAACGAAATTAGCCTGAAACGTAAATGATTTCAACCCTGGTGGAGACTCAAAGTCGGGCAATATCTACGAAGCTCAAGATATTTATATTTCATAATGCTACTCCGTCCAGGTAAATCTTACACTATAGTCTTAATTTCGAGATAGTAACCATTATTGGGTACGAGTTGTCACTGTACGGAACAGTGGCGGATTTTCAAAATGAGGGGGGGGGGAGTTGTGAGACCGGGCATCAGCCATGAATAGACCCGCCCCATTACAGGACCTGCCAACAGTTGGGGGCGTGTCAAAAAGTCAGAAAAAGTGGCGGTTCCGCCGCCAGCAGTGACTGCATATCACGTTTTAATCTCCAGTTAATTGCCATGACTTGCCGTTTACAAACGGTGACATCTTATCAACAGCCTGTGCCTGACCCACTTGGAGAATTTTCATCCATCTGTCAGGTAATCTCTATGTTTTTTCCTTCCTCCATGCTCTGAATGACCCCATACAGGAATCTGGCAACAATTGGTAACAGATAAAAACCAATGTTGCGTTAACAACGACTACTGCCACCTTTTGTTGCACCGATTATGTGGTAGGCCTAAGCATTTCTTGCGACGGATCAACATTCCCAACCGTCTTGTCGATATAGATCAGAAAACGTTTAAACTATAGGTGAATTCTAATTCCTTGCACAAAAGAGGAGGCGTTGATTCTTTGTGTTGGGGCAACAGAAGCAATTAAGGCGATTATTTGCCAGGCAAAGGATGTAGTCGTTCGTCCTTGGAGTGGTTGCATTTTGGTTGATATGTTTTCAGTGACTGTTTTTCCAGCTTCTTTCTTTCCAGCTTCCTTTTTCTTTTCCAGCGTTGTTCGGTGTAAACATCCTACCTTATTACGGCATGTAGCATGCTCCGTACGTGTCGGCACGATCGTTCATTGTTTGTAATGAAGGAATACGTGTACATTACTTACACAGAACTCCCTATCTCCGCTTAATAATATTGTTTCTTTTTTTACTTAGTTGCCAGGTGTCAGTAAATTTTTCGAGGAATTAATTTTATAAACAAACTGGTTTCTCCACCAACTCCATTACCTTCAAATGGCGTAGACACACTGTACACCTTTAGCGAATTCAAACGTCAGGCAGAGTGAAAAAGTGAATTTTACTTGTGTCAAGTAAACCATTGTACTTTTTTTTTATCCAGCAGAACAAAGAACAACACGGCAACCCTAGGCCACATAAAACGGGGCCCGGTTTCCCTCAACGTAATTAATGAAATTCACACTGTACTGCCCTTGATCTAATATTACTACCTGGTTTATTCCGCCACAAGTACCATTTATCCAGGTGCATTTTGATTTATACCTTTAGGGGCCAAAGGGCGTCCTCCAGACATGGGCTTTGCCGTATAGTAACGGACCATATTCTGTCTGGCCAAGATTTGTTGGTGCGTCAGGTTGCACACCAGTAGACTGCAACAGACAGCAGGGATAAAATATTGTTACTTCACCAAAAAAAAACCTTGGAATTTCTAGGGGCTTCAAGACAAATATCTAATTAAAGCTCATTCATTCGTAAGTTACATTTTCGTTATAATTATAGTGGCTTAACCATTGACTTTTGAAGATATTTTGCTCCAGATGATCACCCCTAAAAGCAGTAGTGAAGTTCATCGCCATTTTGAAAATTGATGCCTACATTCCATTGCAAAATAGAGCAATTTGGAGGACTTCGTTTTGACCATTTGTTTCACAAATACAAGCTGGCAGTCCAGCTGGTAGCTTCCACCTTTAGTTTTGTACAAGGTAACTCTTCAGTCCGCGAACAACAAAATGCTCTAATACTAGTAACAGCAGAGAATTTGACAACAGGCAGGTCGTGATTTGGTAGGTAATGATTATTTGGGGGCCTATTTACTGGCCTGTAACCTTCAGGTGGTGCAGCGATATAAGTGCAGAAAGGACACTTGATGCCGTACTTGAATGGAGTCTGAATCAGTTTTCTACCCGTGGTCGTCACCGGCACCAGACCAAAAGAGTATGTCCCCTAACACTTGCGTACCGGTATCTTGCATGTGATGCAGTGACAACGCAAAAATGAGGGAGATAAAGTAAGAAAACAAGACTGCATGTAGGGTGCTCAGGATGAGCATGGGCTGAAAGAAATGCTCATTGTGAGGATACATTTTGACAGAATTGCGTGAGCTGGACAGATCAGGGCTTTGAACCCCAAGCATGCAAAGCCTTGAGTTAAGGCTACACAAAATTTTGAGGTGATTTAATGATTAATCTATTTTGTACTTATCACAGAGAGGCTGATTATTTCATGTCATCACTCTCTATGCACACAAGAAGCACACTTTCCCCCGTGGTACACAAACCAGTGGATGCATTTCACGGTCTGCAAGAACTTGCCCGCGGGGGAGGGAACTCTGTAGACGGTTTCCGGCGATGCAAGGTTTACGACCCTGCCTCCGCCAACTCGCCCAATAAAAAGCTTCCACATCCAACAAGAAACCGGGCTTAGGCTAAATGGCACTCGCACAGGGACAAATTTAACTGAGCAGTCTGACGTTGGTAAAGAGCTCAGACGTCGGGAGGACATCATTCACAGGCGTATCCCTGAATCTCACGAGACACCATCTAAATAAATAGCCCTGCTTTGGCAGACCCTGGCCATGCCGTCACAAGCCTACAGCCAACAATCGAACATTTCTCCCCTCTTCGAAAACACGTAGGCTTGTTTTCCAGCAAGAATCAAATCACTGCCGATTGCAGATGTTCCTAAATTTCACATGTATACATGTACTGCAGTCCATCTAAGCTTGTAGAGATTGTACTTCAGGGAAGAGCTCGCGAGGCCTCGCTGGGCTCGCATACGGCTTTCTCGCGATCCACCCACCTATTTACGCCTTCTCAGATAGGATTAGGAAGGCCTCCGTAGGTATCTTAAATACCAACTGCCTTTTTTCACGCTCAGCCGAACGGGTTTCATATTTCAACAATGGAGTGTTCCACGTCCAAACAGTCTAAGACAGCATCCCACGTTCTACGTCCAACATTCAAATACCATTTCATTCAGTGTCTCATGTGTTTACGGATCAGCTTCAAACGGCTTCTAAGTCAGTACATTTTGCCAATGAACACAATCAGTAGAGAATTAGATCCAATTAGTTTTGATCATAGTAAAGTGCACCACAAATGAAGTTGGATGATAGTTACAAATCAGAAGAGAAAGGGCAAATAATGGTGCAGAACACCATTCCAATGTTCAGACTGGACTTGCACACAAACGTCCAACACCTTTTGCTACATATGATCTCAGCCGCACAGAGTAACCTCGGCTGACTTCCAAGGAGTACCGGTGCGACGAACACATGCACTGACATGTGGCACCATAACAAGCCTATGTATGCGTTCTCAAGACTTTCTTAAACTTGAAATGTTCATTGGGGCTCGTTACTTACCCTAAAAAGTCATAGCTTCCAAGATGCATTTTGGGCGCATCCATCCTTGGAGCAATTGTCGTCATGTGCCCGATTCTTACGAATGTTTATCAGTTTGTCTACATAAAAGTTACCTTTTCCTACAACAGTATCGTACTCTGTGCCCAAATTAATCCCTTGAAACTGCTCCGTCATCAAACGCGGAAAGAAATGTGTTAAACTCGGTACTTCCCTAAAATGACACCTCTAAGGCAAACCAATTACCCAAAGCTCGTGACAGGTTTTCAGAAACAACAACAGAAGGCGAAAGAATGCGACCCAAATTGCTGCACAGTTGCCATCGCCTTTGAAAGGGCACGATCTTAACTTGCCTGAGATATCCAAGTACATGTACCTTTTACCAAGCGAAACGCCTCAAGGGATCATGCACTATTTCACTACATTTGCAGTTGTGTTCAGAGAAGATGTCATTCTAGGTCAGATTTGGAAAAAGGTCTTCTAACTACATGTATTTGATCACTTGTGTACATGAATATCTGTGCTTGCCTAAGTATACACATTCATTCTGCAAGAAATATTGCTGGTTATCGCCAATAGGCCTAAGTCACAAATTTATTTGCATTTAAAGCACATGTGCACCTCTGGTGTCCTGTGTGGCGTATTTCAAGGCTGAGAAAAGGCTAGGCCCTTTTAGAGACAAGAAAGGTCCAAAAAGAGGGCAGAATTTGAATTTGAGTTCTCATGCAAGCGCCCGAAGTTGAAAAAAATCCTAGAATCATTAACATGAGGTGGCAATTGGATTTACCATGCAGAAGAAATTATTCTGGTTGGCCATCATCTGGGTGCCAATTTCACACCATTTCCCGATTCTAAACATTTCTACCTCAATGACATCAAAAGCCAGCCATAATTCTTTAGAATTTCTGCCAGTAATCACATGAAGAAAACAATCCACAAAAGAACCTCATTGCATTTAACACGTGTTTTTTTCCCCAACGACCTTGTCCATACCTGCTTGAAAAAAAGCTGGTTTTCTTTTCAACGTCTCCTAATAACATGCCATAAATCTTTCGGAAATAAAAATTGAGTCACCTGTCAACAAGTTTTTTTTCGGTCGTTCAACTGGGGACACCTGTAATAAGAGCTGAACAACAAAACTCGCCCTGAGTCGCAATAATTCCAAGTGATTGATGTCTATTGACATAAGATCCGATTTACATTCCGCCAGCAAATATCTCTGCCGTAATGACTGTGATGGCCTTGCGTTATTATTGTCCAGATTCTCCTTTTTTGTAAGGGGGGGGGCTCAGCTGCAGAATGATCAGAATTTCTCAAACGAACTTCAGCTTATAAAAGTAAATTCTTCAATATGCAAATGTCTTGAACCAACAAGTTTAGCTAAACGTTCAGATTTTGCACCATGCGATGATTTTTCAGCAATTCTGTCCTTCACTATTAAAGTTCAAATACATTATGCGTGGAAGTTTCATGGGTACCTGGCCCAAGAAAGGGAACTGGGTTTTGATACCGACGGGCGGGTACCAGGGTATCGGGAACAGGCCAACGAAGATCAAGTAGTTTGCGGCTAGGTTTTCTCTGGCGTGACCCTGAGCTCTGATAAATGTTCGGTTAAGGATAAACCTAGTTTTGATAATTTGTCCGAAGAACTTAGATTGTCTTCCAAGCAACTCTTGATCAACAAAAGACCCTTTAACCCAACTTTCAATTACAAATTCAATAGCACTGAAATGGCCATTAGTTGAATACATAACGAAGACCAAGGAAATAAATTACAGTGCACTTGTTAGTCTCGGGCATGTGATTCTACTGGGGACTTGGTGTTTCACTTGCACAGCACCAACCGATTCTGAATTGAAAGGATGCACTTCACAGCTCATGATATTGTCTGGAGATATTATTTCGGGCTAGCATGGAGTGTCCGCGCGCGATCGAACAGTTCTAACGGGGCAAACCACGTGGGAAATTTAGAGGGCTGACCACTGACTATATACATTGCATCGGTGTTTGCGGTAGTTTCCTTCTTCAAATATCCCGAAAGTAATCCTGCACGAAAGGCTTCACTTATGTGACATTTTGAAAATGATTGGTCTGTGTAGGCTGTCGAAGTGACCCGACTCAGTTTGATAATTTCATCCGTGTGAATTTTTTTTCCTTAGATACAATGACCTGATTTTTGACGAGGAAGATGGATCTGGCAGATGTCTCATTTGGTTGTATCCAGGTAAGTCACATATCAGCTAGTTACACTTTTACTTATGAAACAATCAATCTGTCTCAATGGTTGTAACGACTTATGTTAGTGTTGTACGTTGAACTGATTTACACTATTCTCCAAGTATTGTACGCCCTCATGCGTTCTTCCTGACGACACCTCAATTTTTCGAAAAAACGTCTTGCTTCAAGTTTGTCTGATACGCACAGTCTCCAAATTTGAAAAGTGGGTTAAACACAAGCCCAGAGTACCTTCACTTGAGATTAAGAGGACTTTCCTAAACCGATTTATCCCGTGCACCTTCAACTGGTCCACGCTTACAGTCTCTTTGAGAAATTAAACACGAACGCAGGGGAGAAGGGGCACAGTTTCAAAGAGCCGCTTAGCGGAAAATACTGCTTCATGAAACAGCTATTCTGGCTATGTGGGAAAACTCGCTCGGAACTGCCCACGAGCCACATCGTCTCAAGAACATCCAGCAGTTCCACAACTGCCACATAAAATCAGGGCATCGTGAGTTACATGGGTCTGTGGCTACCTCCTTTAATTTTGTGCAAATCCTATAAATGATGTCTTTCGGATCGGTTTCTTAAATTTCAAGAAATATATGAATATTTACTGGATTATGAGAAAATAAATGATTATAAAGATCAGTAAACAAGAACCTATTCTGAGCAATGCATGAAAGGTGGTGGAGGTTGATCGATATATATCGAATGGATTTCAATGAATTAATCAAAACCTAATTAGGCATAGTATCCAAGGAATCAGTCGATAAATTAAAGTCTTCTTACGTTAATTTTTACTTGAATTATCCCTGCTTCAATAATCCTTCAATCAATCCAACATATAAGCTGGTAGATACACAAACACCCAAAACAGGGCCCACCTAGAGAATACTCTTCCAGCACCATCGTCTATAACGTAACTAAGGGAGGGGATGCAGGGGCACCACCCACCCCCACCCCCTCGAGGTCTGCGTGCCTCTACCCTTTACTCAAAATAAGAACAAACTGACGAGCTTAGTATCAATGGAACCCTTCAGTTCCCTCTCCAGAAACTAAGGACACCCAAAGCATCCTCCCTGAACGTCGTTTAGAAGGGAAGTACTGGCGTTGCAAAGCATTGTGGGTTGCTTTCTCGCACGTACATGTACACCCAGTGCGCACACGTCCCGCGCATACCGAAGTACTGACCCGTGTTCTTGTTCAAATGAGTTCCATCCAATGAGGGCTCGAAGAAATTGAACTTTATACATTATACATCCTACAAAAATTACCCCATCCGGCTTTCTAGGAGACGAGGAAGAGCGAATACCTCGTTACTGTCCTTGCCATCAGGATGATTATTACATCAGTTTTCATTCATTTATATCCCTTGCGCACTTGATTCTAGGACATACATCATCGTCAGGATTACTACCTATATTTCGCGATAGAAAATTGGCAAATCCAGCCAAGATCATTACCAGACTGCGGGAAAACAAAACCATTAACCTATACAGCATTTCTCATCATCCCGTCTCCACTGTGCAATAATGCCAACGGCGAGAATTCGCCGAAACCTTTCATCCAAGGCTTGATTTATCTCCTTGTATTAACTTTGGATCAGCGAGAGTGCAAGAAAAGCCTAAATTGGGCTATCGACCTTAATTTGCAGTAAACGAGGATCACTTTGATCCGCCGCAGCAACGGTATAACGACCGCAAAGAAGTGATTTTTATTCTCCTGCGCAAATCGTGGTGTTGCCCGGAAGCAGGGCAATTACTGACATCGAACATCAACAATGTGATACTTTGCTTTCAAGAAAAGGACCCCAAACCGGAAAGAAAATAGATTGAAATGTTTCTCATCTCTAGCTGCGTGGAAAGTTTGATTGAAGATAGACAAACAGAAGTTGGGGCGAGCTTTCTTCCTTGATGGAAGAGCAATATTTCTAAGCAAACGTTCAACCTGAAGCCAAAGTTATTTTCTTGAGGAGAACTCCACGATCATGCGCTTTATCTGCAAACTTAAATTCTACATAACCACCTAAATGTCGAAAAGATAGCGTTATATATTCATATGCCTACACGATGAAAGCTTAGATTGGAAGATTGCACAAGGTAGGGCAAATGGCAAGAAAATATGGACAGTCGTTTTGCTTTTGATATTTGTTACTATGTCACTTCAAGAAACAAGAAACACTTGCAATAATACCGGTATGTATTAAAAAAGGACCAGGTTTTTTAATAAGCTTAATTGAAGCGATGTGTTTACCACATTGACAGTCTTGTATTCTTTGAAAAGCTTATCACGTATCGTGATATTGATGTATTTATTACATACCATGTGCCATATTTTCATCGTTTTGACAAAATAATGTTACCTTTTTACCCATGAGCCCTTATAGGTGTAAAATCAATCGCTGCAGTTAAGCCAATAAGGCTGAAATCCTTTCGAGAGAGGGGCAAAACCCTAAAAGAAACACTTTAGAGAGTGCTGGATTAACACGGTCCAAGTTAACTAAATCTGTCGGGGCGGAACTCAAGACCCCAACTGTAGTAGTGGAAGGCGAGCAGTGTGCAAATGCAGCGGAGAGATGACCC
Organism: Acanthaster planci; assembly: GCF_001949145.1. The sequence continues at coordinate 8,747,689 of NW_019091362.1, forward strand.
CTGAAAGAGTTCAGCAAAAATATATGACATTTTATAATTTATCTGACAACTCTCACACGGCTTCCCTTCAATAACAAATCCTTCCAAACCAATAAAACGCAACGACAGTGATATTGTGCACCCCGACTTATCGCACCTCGGAGATGTCCGTCGGAGCTGATAATTACTTCTCACTTTAATTGACAGGCCTGGATTAGTCCGGTATATCATCCCCTGTTTAATGCCCGTCACGACACGGCTTAAACCGCACTTTGGGCAGATTATGAGCAGCGTTATCTCTGGAAATTGCTACTAACCAACAGCAAAAGAAAACCTACAAGCTTACCCGATCGGATGATTGGCACTCGAGTATAAGTTTACACGCGGAATTCCCGGAGTCTCTCTGACTTTTCTATACGGGGACCGTAAGCCAATCAAAATCTACAATTGCCTCTAGTCCAGCAAAATTCCACCTCTATATGGAGTTACTATTGGAGGCAAAACACTAAAGAGCGCTGACTGTGAATATCAAGGAAAAGTGATGAATGGGGTATCCTTTCTCCCTTGGAGAAATAATACCGAACTTGAACACTGACGGAGGGTAACACCGAATCCAGATCAACTTATATGGTCTTCTAATCCAACTTTAAATGGTGCCTGGACAATGGCGATAACCCTATGTTCAGAGGCCATTCCTCGAGGTCTCTGGCCGCAATGATTGACGCTAGCCACGCCGCATCTACTTACCTATGAGATCAAGTGCTTGAGGCTAACGAGCATCCTAGCGTTAGTACGTGTACCTACATGCTTTATACCAAGGGGGAATTAAATATGTTGCCAGCCATCACTGACAGCCATCAATTATAAATTGCCCGTCTGTCAGACAGCGAATAAAACTGATACAAAATTGACGGATGAGGAACACGAGCTGAAATCTCGCTGAATCAAGCCAAAGCAAAGCTATGATCGTGGATTAAGCCTTCCACCAATTATTCAACATAATGCAAGCTCTTGCCTAAACAATATTATGGTGAAGAGATTGAAATTCAGGCTGAATTCACCACCATGCTGCGTCGATCAAGATAATGACCAAACATATGACTCCAGCAGCAGATGAAAAATGCTCATATTTCTCCTGTGCTACTGTTGATATTTACACACATGAACATGTACAGTACATAATACTGGTAGCCGCCAAAATCATCTACATACAGATGGCCCAATGCAAGGCTGTCTGGTGCTTATGTCTGGTAAAAAGTGCTTCATGTATTATGCTTTCTCTGTGGAAAAATTTACCGAGACGAAATCAGAGTTGGTGGAAAATTAAAGGTATCAATCGCCTAAGAGTCCATGGCTCTTTTCACCAAATGATTTCACTAATATTGAGCATCATTTGACCTTATTAAGAAACTCAGCACGCATTGCCATTCGGAAGATTAAGTCATATTATCCGTCTAAAATAGCTCTGGAACTTGTTATTTTGCCGTCTGTTGCATTGCCCGTGCAGCGACCTTGATCTCGTGAGACGCCGTCATTGCGACCCTTTGAAGATCCTGCACCAAGGCACCAAAAGACTGCGACGTGTCCCTGAACCGTAACTAAGGTCTACAGCCCGACATTCTCCGGCATGATCCCCAACAGCAACACAATCATGCAGATCAGGTACCTGTATGTGGCAGGTATGAAGGTCATCTTCGAACAGAGTGCTGCAGATGATGTTTGGCCGACCTACTCCAGGAAGAGACTGTCCACTGTCTCTGATCTCATCTCAGATTCACCAGCTGCGTGATGAATGTGTTCCGCCCCAACGATCCAGAATCTTCGTATCTTTTCTCATACCAACTTGGAAGTACCTTTGTAGACACAAACTGGTACACGAGGGATTTAAGCGAACCAGTATATCTTTCAAAACAGGGTTCACTTTTAAGTTTTAACGACCTTAAAAAAACCATTATCATGGCTTCCCTCTCAACTTGCTTCATCCAGTAATAGATGTCTTCTTGTCCATCAATGACTGTTCTTTTCACGTCCTCCATCCAAATAAATAACAAATAACAGTCCAAATTCTACGATCTCCTCACAGCTTTTAGCCGGTATAAGAATAAGGACCTCGAGAAGTTGCACAAATTCAACAGCCGTTGTCACTGCGCACGAGTATGGCAAGTCGCTTAGTTCAGTAGCCGAATGTCCCTGCTTGCGCTTCTGCTTCTGCACAAGATACTTGTTTCCATGAAAACAGTATCAATGGGGTATAAGAAACGGGTCAATGCTTAGGATATCTTCTTCGGGCTTTTCTTCAACATAAAATGCTACTTGGAGTACACCTGACCTGTTATTCGTGACTGCGTGCAATGTCTTGGTACAGTATGTTCGCACTTTGATGGTTCAGAATTGGTATTCTGGAGCAGTAACTCAACAAACTGCAATTTCAAGAGGGAGCGTTCATCCGGAGAACTATTAATCTCAGGCCACGGGCTCTCTTGCTCCTTAAAGAGAATATCTGTCAGCAATACTTTTATCCGCCAAATGGGATCGCGGCGGCAGACCAATTACAAGTACAACGAATGCCGGTGCACTGGGTACTCAAAGCGAATTCTTAGAAGTTCTCTCGTTGGAACTCCTGCAGTTTGAATCGAGATGAAGTGTGTGGGTTGATACAACCGAGGAATCTTTAAGATGGTATCTTTAAGCCTGCCGTTCAAGACGAGATTGCCCCGATGATAGAGGAACTGCACCGCTGGTCTGGTCGTTTGCGAAAGAATATCATTCACCGTTTTGGACAGCCGGCAGTCATCGGAGAAACCTGGTTGGAATGCGTGTATTTCGACAGATGGCTCGTTCCTGCAACATTTACAATCATCTCGCGTTTCTCCTTCCAGGGGATAATTCAGTTGGCTCTAAAAATAGGTCTAGGTGTCAAGAAACTGCCTCGTTTCCCACTAAATACAGCGCAAGTAAAGCGTGTTTAATGAGTGCTTGGATGCGCGGAGAACGGCTAGGGACAGGGGCACACAAGCATCAGATTTGAGCGATAGCATCTTGAATTCAGACACACGCAGTCTAGCACACCAACATTTTCTGCGTGTTTGCCAATTAGCTTGTATTCCCCTGTTAATGTGTTGGTGTTCTGGATGATAGCATCGTTTAATTGTATGCTTTAAAGCTCGATGTCGAATATCTTTCTGGAGTTAATAATGGAGAAATGAGACATAACTTATTCGTTTGGTTGTATGCTTATGTGCTTGGTCGTGTGAGCAAATACATGTACATGCAATGGCGGCCCAATTTTAAGGTGCCTGCCTAAGATGTTTCGTTTTTCTTTTAGTCGGGTCAACTGTCCTCGATTTATTGGTAAACTGTCTGCTTGCATGCATGGTTGCGATTCTTTCGTTTGTTGAAAGCAGCTGCTGTTAACATTCTTTATGACTTCTTATAACGCGAAACATATTTTGCTTTTTATATACTTCGAGATATTGTAGGCAATAAACATAAATATAGACAAGATAATAAACAAGATGATGTCAAATGGTAGCCAGAAACCTTTATTGAAGCAATCATCTCCAGTGAAAATCAAGAGACGGGCCAGCTGGAAATAGATTCGGGAAAAAATCCAATGAGGTAACAAATACGTCCGTACGGCGTACAGTGTACCCATGAATTGTGCGTCTGTGAAGTGTGTCGCAATGGTATCCTAACACGATCTGTGGGTTGTGCAGCTCACTATGTCAACCCTCGTCACATAATTACGAAGTAGAGGAGGTACAAACTATGACGGTTACTATGCCAACACACCAGGGGCGCGAACGAGGAGACTCTACCTCTCTCTCTCTCTTTTTATCCAAGACGGCGCCAAGCACGGATTGGAGGAGCTGCACGAGGAAGGATGAAAAGTCGCTCGATATCAGCTTGCGCCACGCGCGACTTTGCATGCCTTCGGGTGTGGAAGTTGAAGAGAAATCACCAACAGACGATGAGAAATCACTCCGTGCAGAGCCGGAAATCGGATCTGAACTGGGGGTTACCAGTACATGGTCGGTCTGATGCGACACCATAATATTATCGCATCAACGGCACAGAGCCGCCGATACCTGTACAATCATTTCTGTGTCTGCCTTCGTCGAGCTTCTGCGCTGCCGGAGCTGTGATAAGATATAGGCATAAACATTCACGGGTACACGTAGCCGAACACACAAAACAATGTGCCTTCTTCAGTTTGCCCACGCGAGTGTTGCATTACTCAGTACTGTTTGTCAAGTACTTCGATTAGATTCTGACAAATTGTTCGCTGTTCAAACGGGACCGAACTCTTGCTTAATGGACGTTAGTTTTACACGCCATTTCAAAGAGCAAAAGGCATAGGCCCTAGTTGAATATCGGCACAAAATTTCAGACGTTCGTTGGGGAAGGTTTTGTTCCCTTCAGACTGCATCGAACCAAGTGCATAGCTCTTGTATCAATTTCACTTTTCCAATTTGTGAAATCAGCTGTCCCCATCCATCATCATTAACTCATCAGTTTTCTGTCTCATGCCATCTTCCGACTCCTTTGTAAAATGAACATGCACCGGTTCGATCTTATGCGGTCTTCCTATATTCCAATTTGAAGAAACACGAGGTGGAAATAGTCGATTCCGATTACTCGACAGTGATTCCCGCAGTATAGTCATGCCGGTGTTCTCATTCACCCTCCCCCCCCGGGAACGCTTGGTATTTCAATACGTCTGTGAAACGCAAGTCCAGAGTATCCACGATCGCAATTATGCCCGGCATCATGTCCGACAGAGAAATGAGAGAAGAAAACGTTATATGATTTCGGTTGGCGTAGCGGGACGTCGATATACCGATGCACGCGATCTTCACTGATGCGTGCAAATGACGCAGTCCGTCACTCAGTTCAGCCAATGCTGGTGAGAAATGCTCTTTCGTGCCTGCAACACTGTCAGTTATTTTTGTCGTTATTTATAACCTCCGTGGCACGTTGATGGGAATTTGTTTCAGGGAAAATCCCGGTCCGTTTTATTAGGAGGGATTGTATAAACACTTCGAAGAAGTTGTAAACAGTGCTGTCCTTATTTGGGTGTTAGGATTTTCGAGATCTCTCAAAGCGATGATCTGTTTGTCGAATGAAATATTATAATGCATGGATAGCATTGTATGTAGTATATTAATATTATATAATACTCTCTGACGAGGGTTATATAATTCGGGTCGGCTGCTTTGGTTACATTCCGCTTCATCGTCCGTTGTCGCTGTCGTTGTCTTCGTTGTCACCGTCGTAATCATCGTCGTTCTCAATATCGTCCTTCTCGTCCAATGTGTAACGATTTTGCACTCTTTTCTATGTGATATTTTTCAAGTCATCTCCTTCCCCGCCATCTTGTTTCTGACCATTTTTACGTCCCTGCTCTCCCTCGTATACTTATCGTAATCATCAATGCTTTCATCACCACTATCATTACATGTTAATCAGGTTGCTGTTGATTTAGGAATGGAAGGATTTCAGCGCATGCGGCAATGGGCTGTCCTGGAGTAAACGAGGAGACCTGACACCGTAATTTTTTTTCCACAGTGCAGTGAAGTGCAGTCTTTTCCAGCAAATTCCCCAGGGGCCTTGCGCACTTTACAGTCTTGCTAATTCAATTGTGCGCGATACAGGCGCCGTTTAGTCAGGCAGACCGGTCGCCATTGTATTGCCTAGCCGCGCGAGATGCTATGATGAAACGGCCAAAACCCTGGAGTCATTCGGCTTTGGAAATGCTATGTTCGCGGCGGTTGCACGTCACCTTGCGCATAGTGCACAAGTTGGCGTTTCTTCTCAAGAAGACTCGACGAATGTGCCCTATTGTAGGCCTACTCTCAAAACACGAGTCGAACATAATAATTATATTCCTGTTTTCATGCAGCGACAAAATGCCCAAAAGCTCACTGCATGAGATACGCGCATATGTCTCTTGTAAATCGCATGCGCTCCATGCATCTCCGTATTTGCAGATTACCCGCCACTCCACGTCTGTCATTATCATTGGACTTTCTCAGAATGATCTGGACTTTTTGCACATGTGTGGAGGACACATTTGCAACTTCTTCAAGACCTATGAAAGCCATCCAAGTTCCATCCAGTTGGTAGCTATAAGTCCCTCGAGTATGGGAAGGGGGGTTATGATGGGGTTCTTCGAAATTGTAAGCACATGTCGGTCGAATCTGTACTACATAGACGGTTTACTTTAATACGATCTATATCATATCGGTATGCGCTATGTACATGTATATTACCAGTGAGATCACACAAATTAACCTGCGCTGTCAAAATTTGTGTCACCCGGGGTTAACCAGTAAGGCTAGCTAGGCTTCCATTTCCTGACGGTGTTCTATCTATCTGGTTTAACCTCGATGTATGCACAGTGCATGTCAACCTTTGTTACAGTGTAACATTCCTTCGGGACATAATTTATCTTTGGCACTTGCCAGACGAAACACATTGTCCCATTCTTGACTGAGAAATGTCTGTGGGAACGAGGTTTTATTAACTTCGTGCATCCATGTGTACCGTAACATAAACATCGTCCTAAGTACCACTCGTTGGGATTTATTGCCTCGTGGAACATAAATTGGAATAATAGAGTATGGACACCAGAGAATTAACGTGAAACGGCCGTAATAGACAACTGCGACAGGACTGCCTTGGAAAAATTTAGAGTGATTTTATGGAGAGTATATTTATGGGTCAGACCCAATTCTCCCGTTGCTTCAACAATGTGCTGAAAAATTGGCAATGCGTGGTATGCTTGTATTCAGTGCTCACTGAGTCACTTCAATACATGTACATGTACATCCATATGCACGAACGTTTTGCACAGAGAAGGTGGAGTTGATATGTAATCATGGACGAGTGCCGAGAAACGTGCTCACGATTCTGAACAACAAAAGGGAAAGCCAGGGGTTCGGTCTGGGTTGAATGAATCTGGTACAGATTGCAGAGGTTGAGGGATGTGAGAAAGGGGGGTGGGGGGAGGTTGAGGGCAGGGTGAAATAACTGAAATTCATCCCCTTGAACAGTTCAAAATGTCACTACATTCTACATACACAGAAACACTACAGACCTTTCAGGCATGGTGTGGAGTGAAAGAGCTTTACGATACATGTACTTAATAAAGAGAAGGGCAGCTTTGGAACAACAGTGCCTCGGGTCTGCTGGCTTATTAAGGCCGGCTCCGAATCAACTGGATCTCGCCTATAGAGTAACATCACGAACCGTTCATGGGAAGTGGCTTCTGACAACCATTAGCAAATGGCCCCCGTAGGTGCATGTGTTATTTCCAGCCCCAGCCGTTACTTTCGGACTTAGCCATAACATCACAGCCTGGCTGGTGACTTGGCTGGTGACTTGAAAGATAAACGAACTTGCCTTGCTAGAGTTGGTCAGATTGGAAGTGATGTTGCGTGATGCTCGCTTCGGCGAAAGAAACGCTCCGGCGCACTTGCCTTATTACCAACACCGTTATTTCCAGTCCCTTGCGTGCAAAGACGGAGATGGGCATCTACGCCTTCCTATCAAGCTAGCTATTTTGTTGCATGCCGCGCGTGGATAGTTCCCATATCCTTGGGCCGAGAATATTGGATTAGTTTTTATGCCCCTTCGGAGAAAAAAAAAACAGAAAGAAAGGGGAAAATAAAAAGAATCAACGAAAAGAGGTTGATAGAAACGCAAGGACTTTATATTTGAAGCGGTACCCGGACCTCGCCTCGGTGCAGCGTTGTTTGCACTTCGTGTCTCGGCAAAAACGAAGGCGGCTCCAGCGGCGTGCGCAATTGATCCCGTGCGGTGACTAGAATGTTTTATTCCATCTTTCAATTTCTGCCGACACGTGTGAAGTTGAAAACAATCTACAAAAAAGGCACGGCTTGTGTGTAGCTTCGGCCCTGCATGAAAACATGGCCCCACTTAAAAAAAAAAAAAAAAATCAAGGGAAAAGGTAATAATGATGAGTGTAAGGATTGGGCGAACACGTACCGTTGGAGGAAAAATGACGGTTTTTTTTTTCTTACTTCAGCTCGGAAGAAAGGAAATCCGAGTATTGTCAGTTTGTTTTCCGAGGCAAGCTGACGAAATGGAATGCCGTCTAGAATTACGGCCAAGAAATCATCCTGCATAGTCTGGTTCCCTTCTCCCAAATGAGACACATGACGATGTAAGCCAACAAGACGATGGGGAGCTAGGAGGACTCAGTGTCCGTGTGAATGAAAGTCATTTTGAGAGTAGTTTGCGCAGGATTTCAAGTCGTAGTCTTGATTAGCGAGCAGCAGATGGAAACTATACCATACACCACTGAGCCTGTCACGAACAAAACTGCTCTGCTCCTTTTGCATACAAGAATCATATTTCAGGCCGGATACCGTACCGGTAACTAATTACGCTATAAAACAAGCTGAAGTCAGGCCTCTTGTAATCTGACTAGTAAATTGGGTTGTATACTATAAGCAAGGGTTCCCGTGCACTAGTTAATAGGAATATATCACGTGCCGTCAGCCGTCCAGCACGTGCGCACACCTTTTTGCAACGGCTTTGAATATTATTTTACCGGTTGATTTGTTTCCGTTTATGTCTGTGAGGTCCTTTACGAACGAACTGATCATTATAATTCGAAACGGTTCTCAGCTGTTTTTCTTCTTCTATTAAGGCTTCTTCTTCAACACTGCGCAGGTTTACTATGGCAAACCAACAAACCTGGCCAGCAAAAGAAAAATAATTTTAAAAAAATCAAGTACAAACATGTAAAGTCTGCAACTACATGAAAAAATCCGGACGTGATTGCCACCTGCTCGAGGCAGCAATCTTTATCGGCCCTTTTGATGAATATCCTCCCCACTCTGTACAGTGCATGGCTTCGGTCCACGAGGTGTCTACACATTTGCCCCTCAGTGTGCAATTTTATTTTCAGTCATATGAGAGAATAAAGACGTTAAAGGGAGCTTTTGCTATTAAAATTTTATGTTGGATGTGTGAAGTAATACATTGAAAACAGTAACAGAAGTAACTACGTGTAAATGCACAGAATTATATTCCAAAGGAATTGTGGCGTTGCGCTAAATGTAATATTTATACGCAACGTAGGCCTACCTGTATGAACTTAATAAGTTCAACCAGTCGTGTTCCAGTTACGTACCCCTGATCGAACCAACCGGAAGTCTGCCCTAAAAACATTTGCCCTTAACGAGTAAATTAGCAACAGTGAACAGGCTATAAAACGCTGCAAAGTTTGCGTAATACGATACGTGAATAAAACACCCAATGATCTGATTGCCGTGTCGTCGATCACGCGCCACATTAATTTGTCGCAACGCACCACACGCGGCCACAGCGCAAAAATTGAGCATTGCAAACCAGAAGTGCGCCGTGAAACCGACCCCAAAGATTGGCAATGAATACAGTGTATAAGAATGAATTTATGATAGAATGTCGCCCTGTGGAACGGATCATCTGTCAGCTCATGAAATTAATCTTACCACTGCACCACATTCATTATTATTTCTATACCGACTCATGCGTTTCTCGCAACACTCTTTTTGGATCCGCCATCTTTGATATCAGCCATGTCCGGAACAGGTCTATTTCTCTACGGCTACGGCAATTCACTGTTACGAGTTGCTGATGATACCCAAAGCCGGTGGCACAAAATACTCAATCAAGAACCTTTCATAAGATGGTGGGCTACGAGGGATTTTGTAGATGTGCCGTAAACTGCAAACGAAACGGGTGTTCCAACTACTAGGTGGATTTTCAAAGTTAAGTTTATAATTATGCGTTCAGTGAGACTTGGCCTCTGCAAGATTCTTTTGGCAGTCAAATAAAAAGAAATGCAACCAGTGTGATAAGCAAATTGGAAACGATTGCATGATTTGGCATTGTAAGTCTGGTTTCTATCCCATGTAGGCTACCAGCAAAGTCACGTTAAGTCGCATAGAGCCCCTGCTGGCTTCATTTTCATCTCCTTTGTGATGGTTCATTTTATGCATGATCTCATTTCAATCTGCAGTTTAATTTGTTTGGAATTTAGGCAGGTTCCTCGTGTATCAGCCTCAAGCTGAAGTGCAGACAGCATGCAGTCACTGCACGATGCCTTTATAATATCCGTCTGCGTGAGATATAATATGCGTGTTTTGGCGCAGGTGGCTTTGCCTCTCTGTTTCTATGCCCTTTATATTGTAGGTTTCATTTCATATTGGATTCTCTTGATTGGTGAAATAACCCCGAGTGCTGAGATGCTCCTGGGATCGATAGACGATGAATTGGCCGGGACGGCGCCGTGTGCATTGTCTACGAGATCTACTCCTATCATCGGGTATGATGGGGAGGTTGCCATGTCGAGAGGCGGTGATTAGACTAAGTGCAGACTAACACCGCTGCTTCTGACACTCCTCCCCAGGATCCGTTGTTCCCATTCACACATATGTTCTCCCTTGTAAAGAATCTTGAATCGAAACCGAGGCAAACTCTACGAATATTTGAAGAATAAAAATGAGTAGGAATGTACATGTAAATGATTCTGCAGAGGAAAAAATCTTCTTGTTGAGCTGCGATGGACAAGTTTTTTTATTTAAGGGGAAAAGAAGGAGAAATGAATGGGAAAAGACGTCTAACTTATTCTCATTTTTGGACTGCTGCAAATATGTTTTTGAATGCGAGACAAAGGTCTTGTCTAAGTTATGCATGTACACGAGGCTGAAAGCTACAGGCTGGCAGCTGTAGCCACGTCACATTATAGGCGTGGCTACTTTCTGGCGGCTTCAGCCTTGTCGCATACAGGCGTGGCTACTGGCTACACAGAGGCTTGGGTTGCGTGCAGTCGCAGCCGTTTGATTCAAACTCGGCCTGACCAATAAATTAGTCGGACACCCTGCCATTTTACAATATATATAACTTTAAAACGAATTCAGGAAACACGATTTAAAATGAAACTGTCCTCTTTGGATGATGTGCTGATGGCCAAGGCAGTAAAGAGCATCTTGGCTGAACAGGTCATGTGATGTTATTAGGAATAATGCAGTGCCCTAAACCTAAACGTTTTTCATAAATAAACCACGCAACTGGACAAGACGCATCCCTAAGTCAACTTCACTCTCAATAAACATCTTGAACGGAAATAATTGCTGCGATTAAACCGATTATCAATTTCACATGCATAGTTCAGGCAAATTGGACAATTTTACTTCAGCTAAATTGAGATAGGCCTAATTTATATAAAATGTCAGGTGCAATAACATTACCCGAAACTTTTCCCCGCTGACATTTTTAACAGTAAAAAGGCATTTTCTAGGAGATGTTGCCGGTCATGTCCGAATGACTCACGCTAAACGCGATTTATTTGTTCACAACAATGGTATAACCGCCGAATAGTGCATCAGTCTGATGATAAAACTGTCGCTTTAAATGGCCACTCCTCATTCAAAAACAGAGGGGAAATTCACCTGTTTTTTTTCTTTCTCGCAGACTGGTGTGGACTGCACTTGAAAGATCTATGAGCTGAATTTCCAAATGGGCAGGCGGTTCGTGTATTGCCTGAAGTTAATTGCATTGAATGTACGCGGTGAGGCCTAGGTCAGCTCTTTAAAATGACCTCCGTCAACCTAAATTTTCAAAGGAACAAATACTGTATAAAATTTGAAACTGCTTAAAGCACTGGTGGGTTTTGCCCCTCCCTGTTTGTGGGCTCAAACACATGTATACTGAGATCATGAAATGCAGTGGACGATTATTATCCTCCGTGACCATGAGATTAGAAATTAACGTACAAGAGAAACCTACCGGAGGCCTTACGTCAAACACATTTCAAACTAAAGAACGAAAATTTAAACATAATGAGAATCTTATGTGGATTGGAATTCGCAACGAGCAAGGTACCCGTCGTTAAAAGAAATCGTATAAACCTGTTTTTGAGAAGTCTTCATCGAATTCATTGCCACATCATAATTAAGACTGTCGGTTCAACGCATTGTGATTCTTATAACTTTCAATAACTCGTATATAACTCATAATAATCGGCACGTCAGGCCGCCTTCTGTAATCTTCCAACGCGTGAGAGTTTGAACGGGGCTTGAACAACGGTTTAGGGGGTTGACATTTTGCTCCCGAGGAATGTAGCTAATTGAACCATCATCAGACAGTTTGGTGGGTTTTTTTTCACTCTAAAAGAGTGTACCATTTATGTCCGTGCCATATAACAATCGTTCCGGTTGTGTCTCCTAGACCTTCCGAAAAGCACCGAGAACGCCGGCATTATTCACATGCAGCAGATGTAGATTTCTGTTCACCAGGGTAAAAAAAATAATATTGATCAAGGGACTCAGGAAAAAGAAACAGATGCCGTGCCGCCAATTTCTGAAACCAATTTTGCAGAAGACCGTGGCCAAATACTGCGAGATCACCCTGCGGTCGAGTGAGAGCAATTTCCTCGGCCTATCTGGTTGTCCCAGGTGACAATTTCTTAACCGCAGTTTCGTCAGCCTGCTAGTGCAACCAACACAATAGTGAAGTGATCATTATATCCGCATCATGTATCGTGCTTCTTTCTGCATTCCCATCAGCGCGAATTGATACTAAAGCAGTTTCACTGAAATTACAAAACAAAAATGGTAGTTGTTTCCCGTTCCAGTCGATATAAATTCAACACTCTCTCTCTCTCTCTCTCTCTCTCTCTCTCTCTCTCTCTCTCTCTCTCTCTCTCTCTCTCT
>NW_019091362.1:8760417-8781921 GCF_001949145.1 Acanthaster planci
CTCTCTTTCTCTCTCTCTCTCTCTCTCTCTCTCTCTCTCTCTCTCTCTCTCTCTCTCTCTCTCTCTCTCTCTCTGTATCTCTCAAGCCAGCTTGTATCTCCATTTACATTATTTCAGAAGCATCTGATAAGCAGGATTTACTTTCAGATGTCCAATTTCTGCAAAGCCAATTTAAAATTTTGTAATAAATCAGATTATGACAAAAACAAGGGTTACGCGCTTTTGTAATTACAAAGTCGTACAACCGCGTCACATAGCTATTCTGTGATATATGAAATGCATTACCGACCCCTGGGTTACCCAGAGCGCAGTCTCGCTGCATGTTAAAAGCCCGCCTCCGGCTGAGGGCTGAGACGATCCAACTCCTTTACCAATGTCCGGGACATGCTCCATTTTCATTTGGCTAATTATCCCAAAGGACTATGGCAGACCGCTTTAGTTATGCTCTGATTATGGGGATCCATAGCCATTATCCCCTCTCAACGCCTATTATGAAATTGAAAATAGGTTGGCCAAGGAGCTCAAGCTCTCAAACGAAAATCGATTTCCACGGAGAGTGGCGTTTGGTCAAGAATTGATGGGTGGTGAGAGGTATACGAAGTCAAGTGGCTTCTGTACAAACTATCGGTTTTGGAGACTTTGACGTACATTCTTTTTCCGATAAACCAAAACAGCTGCGTACTGTCCGTCGTTGTCGAGAGTTGCCAGGGTTTGCCAAAACAACGTGAACCGAGAAAAGTCCGTCAATGCCATCACTGTAATTATCAAAATGAAACCAATAAACTCTATTTCTAGAAAACACCCTAGCAAGCAACTTTTGCAGTTTCTAACAAACAAGACCGCTTAGCCAGTGGCCATGTATAATGGGATTTGAAACTGCTCTAAGAGGTCGACGTAACAAGGTATAACGACATGACGATACGAACATTAAATTCATCTTTGATCAAATCCAGTGTCATTCGCGGTAGCATCTATATTGGAACGTATATGCAATCATTTTTTATCAGTTCAACACGCACGAAGCAAGCGGGCTAACAATAAGACTTCCATCATGCCAATCTCTTGCAATTGAACTTTGGTCAAGATGAGATCTAATTTCAATTAACGAAACGCCATGAGAATACTTGTGTCAAAATTGATTTAAATTCAACCCATCCCGAACCGTGACACTGTAGGCGAGCAAGTGCATGCAAATAGTATCCGGTTGCTAAGCCGTGCTGGTCGTATTTTGAAATCCCTGTAGCTGACCGTATGATTATGACTTGGTGCTAAGGACCTGTGCTTCGAGGGAAGCATTCTCCACTGTCGTAATTACCTCTGCGCCCCACAACAGAAGAAACAGATCTGCGATCAAAACAGGCGCGGGAAAACCCTCCGAGCTTTTGCGCTTTTTCCCCTAACAAGTTCCACATAATGAGATACCGTATAAATAAAGCCATCCCTGGCGACACGGAACAAAATGCTTGATGCCATTCCCATGGTGACATGGACATGTTTGGCCATCGCTGTCAGAAACAATTACACCCCTTCTCCAAAAAGGGCGACTGCTTTTCTTTCCAGTTCAGCTTGATGGTTGTACGAAGCGTTGGAACGGCTTTCGACATGCACCCACTTGTATGGCACGGACAAGTTAAAAATAAAAAAAAATAGTCTGGATGTTCCTCTGGGTATTTATACATCCTTGCATATCCACGAAGGGGAAAAGGGTCCTCTTCTACTTGCCTACTGCTTTGGTCGATATCCCAAGCCCCGTGCCTCCGAAAGCAGTGGCTCCACAATGATTTAGCACAAGTGAACTAATTGGGAGACCGGGATGAGAAGCCATATAAACTGCGGAGGCACACGCTTGCAGACAGGCGGTACGCGCGCGTTGGCCGTGCATCTCTCCAACCAATATGGTGTTGGGACTTCACGCACGCTCACCTGTGTCAGAACGCGCAAATATGGCGTCACTACTGATTTCAATATAATGGAGATCAATGGGTGTCACGCCAGTAATGTTGTCTGTTAATAAACATTTTTTTATACAGGAGACTCTGAGAATTCAAAATAAATTCTAATTGAGCAAGTTTCTGGCCCTTCCAAAATGTGTTGATTCTCAATAAAAGCGCACCCTCGTTTCATTTCTGTACCTGCTCTTGAAATACGCTTCGTACATCACGTATATAGAATCTCGCTGTGACCTCACAAGTCCGACACCATAACATGTTATGTAACATAAATCTTACGAAACTGCACCTATTTTACACACACAAATAAGTTTGCCGACTGACTGCTCGATCTCTCAGTAATATAAAATTTCTCGCGGGTGACGAGTTATTCAATCGCATTTAATGACATGCGCAAAAATGATTCAGAATTATTTTTCGTTTTTCAGGGCTTCGAATAATAATTTCATAGACCTGTGCTTTACCGATGGAGCTCCACTTTAACTACAAGGATGGATCATAAGACTTTGACCCAAGTCTTTTTTTGGCTTTGGGCGAACAATTTTCTCGGCCTACTGAATCGATACATCACGAACCAGAAAACAACGAAATTATATCTCAGTTGCTAGCCGAAAAGGTGAAGCTGTGTGATTCATACGGTGTCAGATAACACGAATGAAAGTTAATAATTATTCTTTAATATTGGAGTTCATTACACTGACACCTTATAGCTACAGAAGAATGCCTTATCATATTGGAATATGGCATTCGGAGAAAATGCAGAAGTACCGCGAGCGAGCCGAGGCCATTGTAAAAGTCTTATACCGTGCACAAAGCACTTGCTCTTGTACAAGCAGTTTACAGGCTTCCTGTACAAGTACATCTAGTTTGGTTGGTACATGTACGTGTATGTTTACGTATGTGCATGTACATGTACATGTACATACGTAGGCCTATGATTATCTGTGACCTTAGCGGGGGCGCGTTGATTTGTGGCGAAAACTCGCCGCCCAACATAATGGTACTTTATGAAGCGCTGGCGGGTCAGATCAGTGGTGGATCGCGGTCCAATTGTACGAGGTTGCAGTGTGACAAACACCTAGCCGGCCCGAGGCTATGGGTCTTCTTTCCTCCTTTTCAAACTGGAAGAATCCGCCATGTTATTACTCGGTGGGTGTTGTGTGTTTTGCGAGCTCGTGGGATCCGTTGGCTGCCTCATCGCCAATAGATTCTTGATTCGCAGACGACGTTCATAATACTGGGTCGCGTCTGGACTGATGCACAAAACTTGTCGCATTCAATTAGGGTATACATTTGGGTCGGTCGTGGAATGTGCAGGGTTAGTGGGTGATAAAGGTGCAATTGGTTTGCCACAACTCTCACCCCAGGATGTGCAAGCATCTCATCTAACAGATTTGCGTCTGTCTGAGGCTAGCTTTATGGGTCAAACGATCTGTTCACCGATCAGAATTTGGAAGCTTTTCCTCTGCTTGACATTGGAAAAGGTCCTTGGGCGGCTTTTGATCACATTTTTTTTCACGTCGAGCCAGGTACTTTTTACCACTTCATGGGACTCTAGTAGGCCTACACCTTACAAGTTACATCCTCGCTCGATTCAACGATCCTGACACAAAGAACGCGTGCGAGGCACATACGTACAATAACTCTGGAGAATAATACATGTACAGAAAATTATGTATCTTGCATGGCAACATAGCATGCACAAAATGCCTGCAATTCTACGGTGGACAAGAACAAAAATACTTGTCAAATTACATCCATTGTGGGTTGGCTAATATAGTAATTTGATTTAGAGGCTGCGTCTTCTAGCATTGGACGGTACGAGGTCTTGCTTTTGAGGATGATAATTTGGAGATATGAAAATTATAATTGCTGCGATTCGAGCCGTACAGAGTAGTCTTAGTGTGAAATGCATGCACTGAGGCATGAGCGGCGGTGATCAATAGCTTGTTCATATAATTATGCATGATATGAGTAACCGAACACCATGTCTGTAATAAACGCATTCTGAGACCAGTTTCCACTATCTCGGGGACGAGTAATTTGAGCAGTTTTGCACAATGCTTTGTAAATGGCTGGGCTGTGTCACGTGCGTGTGACGTTGTTGCTTGAAGCCATGTCTCCATCTTTCCATCAGTGCAGGCCTACAGTGTGTACAATGTTTTTGAACAAGCTCTTACAGAGACTGGGCAATACTTCACATTCGAGGAAACATAATAATGCGTGAATTTATCAATCTAAACTAAGCATATTTACTCCCCTCCCTACTCGATGCTGCAGCTGGCAAAACACAATGACTGATGTAACTGTCCCCTGGGAACGAGCGTGTTCAACTCTTCATGTCATATTTCCACCCTTTGGGTAATTCTCTCGCTTGTCCGTCCCGTTCATTTCACGCCCAGTTGCACGGGCATGCCCAACCGAGCGAGGTCTGAAGCATGTTCAGTATGATCCGTTGCCGCCTCAGCAGGCTGGACAGGAGGCACTTTGACGAGGTACTACACAAGTACTTCAATGGCCCAACTAGCCATGCCGGCTTCGAAGAAAACCCCGTGTGCGTGTGTGGAGTTGCACGACTGGACTCAACCACGATCCCTGATATCCTCTTGATTATCAAGATTATAATATTGCCATCGAGTGCTTTACTGTTTTATGTTTGGGGCAGTATAGCTCCATGAAGTAGTCTGATAACTTTTTTTTTTCTTGAAAAGGTGGCACCTTTATTTGTGCATGGAAAGCGACAGAGTACCAGTTGAACACGGCACAGTGGCACCTTACCCTGTCCCCGTCATACCCCTAACCCTATCCCTGAACCCAAAACTAAGCCTTTAACTATAGCCCTAAAGTTACCCTAAACATCAGCGCATCCAGCTAGGGCATGTTACCTTTCGTTGATTTGTTTTCTAAGAAATGGAAACGCCAGCATTCGAGAAACGGCACTGCCGTTGGTGGCAGGTGTGGAGATTCTTTTACAGATGAAAAACATGGACAGTCGTTCGCCATACAGAAAAATCCCACTTCGTCCTCTTGACCCCTAGACTTGGATACGCCACTGTCTTTACCCTGCCAAATGTCCAAACGCACCGACCCTTAATTACCAACCAAATTCCGGAAACGGAAAACCAGAAATTCACCAATTAGCAACAAACAAGAACAAATCTATTTCCTCTAAGTACTTTGCACACAAAAACCTCACAGAGGGAAAAATACCTTTGAAATTTTCCTTCAGTGATGTTATTTTCTGCTACCTCTCACGAGTGCGTAGGTCTACATCACATGCCACACAAGGCGAACATTGTGTGACCTCTGAAGGCACTTCATTACACCCACAGCTCCCACTGAATAAGCAAATACGTGTATGTAATGTACCGGGACACGCACACGTACATGTTTGTATGTGCTGTCACTGGCAGAATGGATCTATGTGTGCTGCATCCCTCACAATGGAAGGCGGGCTGATCTCTCTGATGTCACTTTATGATTCCATCGTAACGCGCACAGATCGCTATCACGGTGCGTGAAAAGACCAGAGCGTCGCGGGTTCTAATCCCGTCCGATGGCATGTATAAGTTTTGCTTTAATGTTAACACATTTTAGGTTAAGCTGTATGCAGCGAATGCGGTGCAGAATAAAATGCAAGAATACAAATGTTAATTTGCCTCTTTCAAGAAATTCCATCGCGATAAAAATTGTACATGATGATGATGACGATGATAACGACTTTTTTTGGCCTTCCTTTCACATGTTGGTGTACCACTGGGTGTTTCAATTTGCAGGCATACGTCAGAGCTATCCGGGAGCCTGGTAAAAAAGTATCTTCGCCTGTGTTTGATGAAAACTCAAACCAAACTTGTGATAAATGAAAGGTCTGATCTGTCCCTTTCTTTCAACGAATGATAAACAGTGCAACTCACGGCAGATGTCTCTTCAGTACAAAATCCAATCGTCGTACAGTGTACATGTACAGTGTATATACACCTGCAAAATAACGGGGAAGCAAAGTATATACGCGGAGGCACGGGAGAGATCATTGCGGGAAAGATTTTTCGAGCTTGAGACTTGCCTTTGCTTGGTACTATTGCGACGTCTCTCGCCGCTGCGGTAATCCCTGTGCACGCCTCCAAGATCGCATTTCTTGTCCGTTGACGTCCTGATAAATATATTTTGTCTGCCGAGGTACTAAACAAGTCCACAACACGGCGATGCAGACATATTGCAGAGTTTTATGATTTATTGCGCGCACATGGGTTTCTGAGAATGGCTGAGACTCTCTCGGCCTTGAATCCTTGTCAAGAGGTTACGAACGGAAATTTGTTGTCAATAGGGCTGACCAAGTACTGTACCGATGTGACAGCCCTGGATCGATCCTCGGGGTGTTTTTAGAAGCCATATCTCCTTCAACTAAGTTTGGAGGTTCCTTGGAGTTTAGGAGAAAGTTTGGAGTTCACCTAAGTTCTTCCAAATACAAGTCGGGGACAGTGATGTCAATGAATATGCGTAGTTTACGCCATGAAAAACACGTGCTAGAAAATGTGACTGTGTGCAATTTTTTTTTCTGTGTGCAAAGTGTACAGTTTTCTATATTGCATAAGAATTAGAATACATAAGCAATAGGCTATTCAAATATTTCACGTCAGGTTTGGCAAACATATTACTACTAGTTCGTATAACTCTCTTTATCTCAATTTCCCCAAGGGAAAATTCTATTGTGTAACTGCTTCCAAGGCCACGGCTGCATTTGGCAGGCATCGCAAACGTATAAAACTCGTGATGTCGAGGAGGTCAGACGAAGATTTATGTGCAGCGAAATAATGAATACCCTGCACAAATGACAGCCTGAGCGTTTCGGGCATAAATCGAATCTGAATCGTAAATAACTGCAGTGCATTACATGTGTATAGTACATGTACATGTACATTCTCGTCCCTGAACACGCACCCACCCACACAATATACACGCTCTGTTGACAACATACGGTCAATTCAACTTGCCACTACCTTTTCCCTGGTTCCCGTGTCAAAATTTGCCTAGTGCATGTAGTGTCATTTTATGCCGAAGTATTCTCGACATTCGGAGCCGTGTTATATAGCTGTTTGTCAAATCTTCGGGGCTGCGCGTTAATGTGCAATTTCTCTTCATCACCAGCGGTCTTCATTAAAACAGCCGTAAGTTTGCACTGTTGAAACATAGGGTTTGTAGCTCTATATGGTTGAAACAACCACGATGCAGTGCAGTTTCCTAGCCCTGTTTAAACCATGGAGGGTATCCTTCCTCCATGATTACACAGACCTTTTGCACAGTAAAAGCGATACTTTTTAAAGGGCAACCAATGGGTATAGCACTTACCAGACTGGCTGCGCATGTATCATCAGCCGAATGCTTTATATGAACACTTTGAACTATTTGAAATAAACAGTCTTCCAATTCACATGGAAAAGCGAAAGTGTGTTGTTTACCTCGGCCTACTCCGTGTTCCACTGTATTTTTACATGAAGGTCAAGAAATCTTGTGAGGGTAATAATGTATCCCCACATGCAGAGAACCACGTGCTGGCGCGCGTGCTGAAAATCAAGGCCAGATTTAACTCTCCAGCCCGCATAAGTCTTACTCTTTAAAGTTGGTATACATGTACATGTACATACATAAGACTTTCAAGCAATGGCGAAAATTCCTTTACTATCTCCGTTCTGCAACAAAGACCAAATTATGGTCGCAAAGAATCGTTCAACACTTCTATATTTATTTCAGCTATTGTTCTGAAAAGAATAGTTGTGTCCAGTGGACTGTATAATGGTCTAATAAAACTGCGTGCGTCCACATAGGTATATGTAGTTATATGACCTTTTATGATTCCAGTACGCACCTGTACAGCGGCCAGTGGCCAAATTCTCATGTAATGTAAACAATCTGCCCCGAATCCAGGACCATCATAAATCATCGTCTGCGCCCTTTGAGACACTGTCCGTTTAAGCAAATTATTGGGGAACTTAAGACGGTTAAATAGAAGTGTAATCCAATCAGCGTCTACAGAAGTGATTAGACAGCGACACGTATCTGGCTCCTAGAGCAAACACATTGTCCGTTCCTTAAATTTGTTTTCGTTGCGTCACTTGTTGTTATCACAAATAATTTTTGGGACAGGTATACGGAGCGATTTTTGTTGTGCTTTCCGATTCTTTTTTGGGGGAAACATGAATGCCTGTCAACAGGCTTGATTTGACACTGCATAGACTTAATTTGAGTTTAATATTCGAGAACACGCTAAGAGTTCTAGCTACAGTGGGATAATGTTCGGTATGACCTGCTCTGGCCGGATTCATCGGACAGATTACCCGCGACTCTCTGGCTGGACGCGCAAATGAGTGCAGACCTCTATCGGTGTAGGGTGGCATTCCCTGGTATAACTGTCGGAACTGAAGTTTCATGTGAAAGACGGGTTAAACCTTGCTCACGAGGAGCCAATAAAAAGTTACTTCAATCGGTATCCTGTCCCTTTTACTCCACTCTAACAACCGCAAAACACATCAAAGACTTGGGCGTCAGCCGTTTGCTTTAGCTCTGGCCTGAACAACCTCATGCAGTCAAGTTTGCTTCAACACATCGTATATACCAACAGGTGAAGTCGAGTATCAGATGCACCGTAGACAACACACACAAATGAGGTATTGAAGTTGACAGTGTTTGGTACAAGACCACTGATCGTGTACAGGACAACTGTACATGTACATGTATAG
The DNA here is from genome assembly GCF_001949145.1 of Acanthaster planci. Next base: position 8,769,101 of record NW_019091362.1, read on the forward strand.
GCCTACAGTTCGGATACCACAACAGTTGTTCATTTACATGATTTAGCACCACGGTTTTCGAAGTGAAGAATGACATGCATTGAAATTGGTTAGACCACTGCTCCAGTGGTTGATTTGGGGAGTGGTTTCGCTGAAAGCGAGACCTGCAATTTGACCATTACACTAAACACATCATCAATATCTGTTGGTCTTGTGCATGCATGTTTGTTATTTCCACATTTTAATCTCGGGGACTGGTGTTTATAGTGTATGCCCGGGAAAATAAATGTTGGCTTTAATCTTTGTCAGTCTATCGCCAGCTCTGTTTGAGAGGAAGATACGAAATGATGTCTCGCGTATAGCGTTGAGGCGGCCGCCGATGAGCGACGCACAACAGTGATGATCCCACAACACGGCAGGGTTGTTAAAAGCAAACTTGACCAAAGGCGCATGAACGCACGGGGCCTAATTACGGCTTGTCGTTGATATACTGAAAGAGTGCTTGCAAACGGACATGTCGATGGCCAAGAAGTATTAATCAATGTGAAGAAAAGATAATTTGTCTCTGATGAAAGCTACTCCAGATTCCAGGAATGCCTGCCGGGCAAACAGTGTCAGAAAGTCGCTTAATATTACAGGCGATGTCAAATTTTGGCATCAAGAAAAATAAACCGCATACTTTATACGTAAACAGACAAACGACAGACAACCTGTTTCTGGGTGGCATAAAAAAAAGTGAGCGCTGGAGTTCCCAGCCCTTGTAACACGACATGGTGACCCAAAATGTCTCTCCTTCTGTCTGTTTTACGATCAGGCATAAATTCTTCTGATGTGCTTTGAACGTTTGCATCTCAGACCGGTCTTATGCATGTCTGTGCAGGATTGCAGCAGTATTGAAAGCGGCGTTGGAATGATACCATAACTCCCGGAAGGCGCTCCGGATATTGTTTCAAACGAAACATTGATTCGTGGTATGAACTTTCGTATCAGTTTCGTGAATCAAATCAAATCATATCACAGAACGCTTGGAATGAGCGAGGAGTTTTCTCATCGTGTCAAGGATAATGCAAACTCAGTTTACCGGGTAGAAACAGTCATGTTTGTGTTAAGCGGATGGGTAGCTCTCTGCTTTCAGACTGGATCTACAGAAGTTAATGGGCTTTCAGCTAAAAAAAAAGGCTTTGAGATTATTGGCAGTGTTGACATTTGGTTAAGTTTGATTTACGTTAAAAAAATTCCAACATAATGCGGCGGCATGTATTTACTGTCCAACCCCGGCAGCCATTTTCCAAACATATGCTCAAATGGAAGTCATCGGCAACACCGTCTGCGCATTGTCAAAATACGCTGTCATGCACGAGACGTTTTCAGTACAAGTTCTGTTCGCTTCATTTGACTACAATGCAACCCCAACCGTTCCAACTGTGTGGCGGCTTTAAAGTTTAATTGTTGAGGGACCCTCTTGATCGCTACAAATATAGCTGCTAATCCAGCCCCATAATGACAACAAATGATCCTGGCTTGTGATCTCCCCCTCGACAATTTGTCGTCCACTCCCCTTGTCTGAGGCGCGATTTTCACAGTTTTTGCGCCAGTTGATTACGGCCATTAAAAAGCGACGGGCAGGAATCGAGCTCTGCGGTGGATCATGGCCGAGTGTAATTGGCGCTGTCGTGAATAGGCGATGAAAAGGACAGAAAAAAAAGTTCTTTCTGGCCGAGCCTCTTGTTTGCAACTGATCAATAGCTTCGTAGGAAACTGCGATGATAGTCCACCACTACCAACAATTTTTTCTTTCTGAGTTAAAGGGTGGTGATCCGTTTCAAAGAAGACCCTTTTCTCTCCACACGGGCCCGGGTGTCTATGACTAGTAATGATGTGTCCAGTAGAACCGAGTTAGGCCACCAGTAAGTAAAGATTATTAGCGTCTGTGGCACCGACTCGGAGATCCCACACACAGCGGGGGGGGGGTAAACTACCCACAATGCGCAGGGTTATTCTTCTGAGTGGTATGCGGCAAAAACTCTACTGGCCTTTTCCCCCGTTTTGTAGATCGAGCCAGCTACGCACGCACAGTGTAAAAGTTTTTCGAGCGTTTCATTATGACAAAATACAGCATTACAGTATATTTATTCCATGTATTGTTAACCGGGCAATTCTATGCTATCAGAATTTTTCTGTCACTTGTAGAAATTTGATTCATTAAAAAAAAAAAGAATACTGCACACTGAGGTCCATTTCAATTCGTCACGGTCAAATCAAATTTCTTTGTTTCGACTTACCGGACTTTCCGACGCTCTCTGCCCCCAGCACCATGATCCGGGCGTCGGTGACGTCCTGATTCATGCCGTGGCCCAGGGTGTGAGCCTGGGCCGATTCCACCACCAAGGTACCCTTGCAGGGGGACTCCCGGGGGCCCGCCATGACCCTCATGTCCGCACCCGTGTAGCCGCCCCCTTCACCGAATCGGATCTCGGTCAGTCCGTCCGGGGTCGGCGTTTCGATAGACGGCGTCTTCATTGATCGCGACAGGATGAACGTGCTCAATCCGAAAACTTGAAGTTCGAAATCGTCAACGGGTTCGAGGGGTTCGTTCCATTCAGTAGTGAGGATCTACACAGCGAAGTACGTGTACTGAAAGTAATGCTACCTTCAAGCGTGCCGTTTTAAGGCAACTTCCGTCTGCAGTGCCGTCACCATTATGCCTTTTGTTTTCCAACAAAATTCTGAAGGGTGCGAAAAGTGAAGGACTGTTTAAATAAGACACTCTGATACAATGGACTGTCGCATTCGGTCAATCGTGCGTGTCACGGCATGACGAAAGCAAGATAGAACAATAGCAGAGTCCAAATTTAAAAAAAAAATTCTAAAGAGAATTTTCAAGTTCCATCTAGTGAAGTGCAGCGGAACAACACCGATGCGTCCTTCGGTGAACACCTTGCGGTACGCTGTTGATAATCCCCAGGTTTTGGTTTTTTTTTTTACGGAATCCTGCCTCGGGGAGTATCAAAGCACAGTACTTCCCGTGTAGCCAGCGTTGACGGTATTAAACTGAACAATGCTACTGAAGGAAAAACCACTGCCAAGGATGAAACACGCCCATCACTTCTCAATGCTAATCCTGCTGATCCAAGGTTGGAACATGCGACTAAGCTTTAGAAAATTCTGCCTCCTTCCTTGAAAATGGTCCAACAGGAGCCACTGGTTATTATCATGCGGAGGGCACCTGAGGTTGAATCGAAGCTGGGATACAATAAAAGCATCCTCTCGGTGGGTCTCGAAGTGAGCATGTACACTTTCGTGCGCGAGGTTGAACGTCCAGTCAACTGAGTGGAATAGGATCATGGGTTGTGATTCAATACAATCGAATCACGAGCCGTGCGCAGAAGAGCAAGACAACGGCTGTTTTGTGTGTGGAAAATTAAGGAGCGCAACGAATAAATCGTTATGAAGATTATACGTGTACTGCGATATTTTGATATCTTGATACGATATGTCCCAGTCGTCATGTGCAATGTATTTGTGTTGAATAGAAACATGCCCACACCGAGTTTCTGTCAAGCCGTGTACATTAATATTCTGTAAAACCAGACCGTATTTGTTGACATCATCATGCATGCAATTGCTTACTAGTTATAATGATCACCGACCGAGGTCCTGGCTACACGGTTCCGAACAATCCACGGGTGTTCCAAGCGTATCTGTACATGTACTGAATAGGGAGAAAATATTTTTTCCATACTGGTTGCGTTGACCTTTGCAGTTTTCATTCGTGGGTACAAAAATTACAAAAGAAGAGAAAAAAGCACGTAGATTAGATGGGTAAAATGGGGATAAAAACATGAGTAACCTATCAATAGCAAGATGTCGTGTAGAGATGTTTTCCAGATAGCATGTACTCCTGACCGACAAGACTACCACTGACGAGCAATTCGTAACATTTTGATGACGCCACATTGCTTTGAACCGACACTCACCGTTTCAGCTTTTTTATGAGTGGCTTAAGCAGGTTTGAATTTTCCTGACATTGGATTGAAATTCAGTCCTCATTTGATGCACATTATGTTAACAAAATGGGGTAAAGTTTGTTGAATGGTGGCGGGGTGCACATCACAATATAAATGATAATCATTACTGTTAAAGTGTCTTTTTAAATGATGATGTTTTAACATGAGGGCGCTTTGCAGATTGGCATTTTTCTACATGTCATTTTGCACAATCCATTTGTGCATAAACATGATTCGGCACACATTCCCGAAGGCCAGGATCTTTTTCTGTGGACAAATGTGAATGAAAGAGAAGGGGGTGAGTGATGGGTATAAAGTTATACGGCAATAGACAGTGGAAGGAAAAAAACACATAGTCCCTACATCAGCGAAAAAGAGAACTCTGCGTTTCTTCTAATCATTTGCTCTTGTCAAAATGAGTGATAAAAGTTCAGAGTTGAATATTATTCTTTAAAAGATGTGTGCTGATGCGGCTGGCATACCCGGAACGCATGACAGTTGAAGAAATGAATGACGTAGGTTTGTAACGTTAACCGTTTGTTCAAAATTTCAGGACATGAGTAAAAATATTCAGCCTTTGTATATGGTTGTGTCCGAGGGTGAAACAGGGACCCCCCAAAAAGGCATTTATAAATTTTAATGATGAAGAACGATTTGTAGAACTATACACAATATGTATTTCATTTTCCGTCTCCCAAAAGCGACTAAAAAGCCACCATATGAAGCCTATACCCCTCAGAAAAGCCACAGAAGTTGCAGAAAGAAACCATTCAACTTTTTGCCCGATCAATCCCCCCTCCAAAAAAAGATCTGGATACGCCCTTGAGTCCTTGTATGGGAAATTATCGGTTTAAAAGACCGGGCATGCCGTTTTTGCCCAACCTGTTGTTTTATAAGTCGTCCTCTGCATTGTAGATGTGGAACTTTTGATACAGAGACCTAGGTAAATGATTTGCTTACTTGTATTGGTCGCCTAGCTAGCGGGGCTGCGTCGACTCGGGCCGGCCGCCTCTTGGTCACGCCCGGGCAAGCGGGCGATGATCGAGTCATCCTCCTCCTCTCTCTCCTCTACGGACTTTTCGTCGATCCGTGCGGCCGAACGACCCCGGAGATGGAAATATTCTAATGGATATTTGGGCCTGTGAAACCTCGTGGCGTATCCACTTGCGGTCTTGTGCAATGGTCGACGTGGAAGAAGAGAGACAGATGCAGTTGCGTCGGGAATTCGCTGACTTGAGTGCCTCATTAAAGAGTATATATATTCTGATCACAAGTGCCCCTCCAGTGAGCAGACTCATGAACTATCAACGTAGTGAGGATTTCCCATCATCAGATGGAACAGTGCAGAGGAAATTTAAACCGTTCTGAAAGCCATTTGCTACCAGTTTCAACTTGGAGTGTTGTTTTGAAGAAATACTAAGTCGACTGGGGACGTCTCAGCAAATATTTGGTCCATGATCAGGACAGACTCTCTTTCACACTGTCTTGTCGACCATTACTGCCACATGAAAACTGGAAGTCTTATGGGATCTATTATCAAAGAAAGAACATTTCAGATATGAATCAAGTTCAGGTATGTCATGTGACTGCATAACCAATGAGGTAAGTTGAGTTGGTGGGTTGCTTTTTATAGCTTGTTACCTCTTCTTATATCACTGCCCAACTCGATTCTTGGGCTGTAAAATGGGGAAGTGAAAACTTTGGTTTCTCGCTTTGTTCGTTTGTTTGTTTCCTTTTGTTCTAATTTTGATGAGATCTAGGCCCTTAGATGATATTTCCTTTATTGTTTTCTTCCCAGAAAGGATTCTTGCGCTCATGCAGTGAAACGACGATCACAGATATTAGTTTATACTTCTACAGTAGAGAAGATGTCGCTTTTGCAGTTTTTACCTGAGGGCGCTATTTCATGTCCAGGTCGGTTTGTTTTCAGGCTTGTCGATTGCTCGGTGTTGCACACTTGAGTCTACACCGAGGTTCATGTTCAAAAGATGCTTCAGCCAAAGTGAAAAACAAATTGGTTCCCATGCGAAGTCATGAATAAAGTAAACATGGTCTCTAACTGAACGACAGTTTGTAAATTTGTCTAAATCTGCACATACAAACATGTCTGTACAAATGATACAGGTTTGCGGGTTGGCTGTCCTATACTAACATTAAATTATTTACTACTACGTTAAACAAAGTCTGTTACATTTTTTGCATTCTCATGCCCTTAGGAACTGCCCCTATCTGCAGCATTTGTTGACTCGTGCCCGCTGTGGGAGGTGGGATCCTAGGGGAACGTTCCTGCTACCCTGGCATGTCGATACCTCGCACCTCGGTAAATATTGGCTCAAAGATTTGTTTTCTGGAATCGTGCTTACCTTCTGGTCCCTGGTCTAGGCTTTCTCCAAACCCTCTTTGGCTGCTGAGAACTGTCATACTGGGTTCGGTGCACGTAGAGTATAATTATTAATTAGCAAGTTGACGAGTTTTCTATTGTCAGAAACTCACAATGAGTGAGAAATGACAGCCACGGGTGTCGCTAAACGGAGGGGGAGGGATTACGACAAAACCTCCGTCAAAGAAAATTAACCATTAATTTAGTCGAGAGCCGCATCTGAAATGCAGGGAAAGAGCTTGTCTGATTGCGAGCCTCTGGCGCTGTCTGATCTTCAGGGAAACATCATGTAGAAAACATCCTGAACTTTTGCAAGCAAAAACCATATTTTTGAGGGTCGAGTGTCAAGACGTCACGATGTGGCGCCTACAACAAGCATGGAGGAATAACAAATCTGGGAACCATCCATTTGGCTTGAAAATATTATCAAGAAGAGGAAGTTTGCTACGAAATAATGTAGTAGCCTACAGCCAAAGGCATTCCAGAGATGAGCTGGTATACAGCGATTCGTTCAAGGTTGATCCGGAATTTCGCACTTTTTGAACCAGTACGGGAGCCTTTCCACCCCCCTGATTTCAACAGTTATTAACCTTGCAGAAAAGATTAGTTTTGAAACTAAATAATTATTAACGATCCAACGTTGTGATATATTATTGAACTTTCCCTTCGTTTTCAAAGTTTTGTGTTACCCTTCTCTTAACTTTTCCGTTCGATTTATGTTTCATTTCGAATGAATCGCGAATTGATTTCTTTTTCTACAAATAATATTACGTGCCGTTTTCAGAGGACATCTGCCTCTATATATTACGACCAAAAAAGGAAAAAGAATACAACCTAAATCTTGCAAAAGACTGACTGTAGATTAATTTCCCTTTTTAAAGCTAGAAATGGAACGTCTTTCGTGGGGTCATTTGTACTGGCATCACCAGTTTCAGTAACATCCTTACATTTCTTTTTTTCAGGCAGGTGGTTCTCTCATTCCTCTCGTACTTTGGGTGGGAAATTGGCTTTCGAACTTTCCCTGGCTCTCGCGAGGTTGAGGACCCTATACTGACAACATGACTTATCTATCACGACTGAAATACACTGGCATGCCAAATCAATGAGAAACACAGAAACTAATCATTTACATTGCGCGTGTGATTGCACGGTTGGCTTGTATCAGGTTTTAAAGAGATAAATGCCGTCGTACTATGCAGAGTATTCTGAAGTTTGATAAATGTCGGTGGGAGACATTTGCAGAGCTATCGGATCTGTTTGTGCACGTGGGAAATGCAAACTCTTCCTGTCGCGGCAGACGGCCATCGATGTATACAGGGCTTGTACATTATCCAGACGGTCGAACTCTTTTTGGAAATGCGGACATTCTGACGGCCTCGTTTTTGTAGTCCTTTTTCCAAGGTTAATGCCACTATTAAGACTCCCTATTCTAACTTTAAATAATGATTTATCGGGATACAAATAAAATTGAGTAGTTTTCTGAGTGAAAAACCCTCGCTCGTAAATTAGTTTTCGAGTCTTCAGATTTCTTTAATTTAATTTTCTCTTTCCCCGCAAAGACTTCTGAAACGAAGGTCTTTGTAAAACTTTAATTCTAAACCTTCTTACAAATGCTAGTTTCTCTTGTCGTAGTTACATCACTTTGTCGAGGTCCTTGCGGGTAGCACGTAATAAGCAGATTACAAGCTTTTTTGCATCATTAATCGTTTCTTTTAATAATCTTCCTTGCATTGTTCGGAGATATACCGATATCACAAACACTGTTTGCCGTCGTCTGTATTTGCGCACCAAACGAACTGTTTGGCTTTTTATCACAATGTACTTGAAACCCAAGAGTTGAGTTCCTTGCCTCTTACCATCAAACTTGGGTTTTATTGATGCACAGACAGTGCGTTGTTTGAGTCGTGAATTTAAAAAAAGTTCACTCTTTCTTGCATAAATTTCTGTTATTTTGTAAATTTATTTAGTTCTCTTCCTTATATCGAAGGAATGAGCCATAAAACTCCATGTGAACGGTAAATTTCATCGAAGAGAAAACTTCGTTGAGCAAATCCTGCAAATTTCAAAAAATTAAAAAATATGTCTATTTCGACAATAAATGTTTCAATGTCTTTTTGTGATGATACAAGTAGGTGCGATCGAAGCAGCTCTTTGCTTCGCAGGTTTGGAAGCGGAAGTCGAGGTTGATGCGCCGTCTATAAAGTAAACGTCACGAGAGGGCGCTATCATGGCGCAATTTTATCCAGACTGGTACCAATTCGCCACAATGGCAGGTTATACGTTAGACGAAGTTGGAGATAGTTCTTGTATGCAGGTACTAGGTGCGCATGCTATTTGAAACATGGCGGACAGTAAAGCGGTCAATTTGGGTAAGATTTTAAGAAAAAAAAAGATGGTTTAATTATTTGCCCAAAATGTATACATTTATTTTAGGCACTCTCGTGTGTTTTATTAATTTAAGAATTCCGTCACTTAAGGTCTAGGTGTTTAGCGTGTGCAGTAAACGTTTTAACATGCATTTGTACCCCTGGACAATTCCAGAATGGAATTGTCTATCTACCAAACCACGTCAGATGTTCTGCGACTCTTGGCGCTTTCAAGACCGAGATTGACAGAATTGATCTTGCTGTTCTGTCCTAACAAGTTCATTTTACAAATTGATTCTTTTAGTTGCAACCAGATCCCATGCGGCGTCATCTGTACGGGACAGCCAGAATTTTGGAGATTGTACAGTGGCCAGCAGAAGCAGTTTAATTTAATCTTTTTTGCTGCGCTGTCTGTCATATCATGGCTGTCATGACTGTCGACGGTCTAGGCCGACATGGTCTAGGCTTGCTCTATGGTCTTGGCTAGTCTACTTCGAGAACTCTGAGTCACTAACTCCGTGATACTCCGTGTGACTTAGAGGAGACAAGGTTCACATGGCGTCGTAACGCTGGGCAGTGATGGCGTTTTGGAATCGATTTTTTGTGATGAAATGGTTCACAGCTGTAAGAAAGCTAGGCCTATCAAATCAAAGTTTCCCATGTCACTCAGCATACCTGCTTAATCTATACCTCCTAAAAAGGTGATAACAAAAGTTTCAGAGCATGAGACGGAGTATTTTTGAAAAAAATATGATTTTTGCTCAGCAATTTCTCTCTTCCACCTGGTACCGTTGACTATCACTCCATTCATGCTGTTCGTGTTTATCACTAGACTGCACATGCGTTGAGCCCACCAATGACTGTGTTTGCTCTGCAACCTGGTTCGACCATTTTTGGTGACGGGATGACATCTTGTGTTGTTTTCATCGTGGGACCACCCTAGCTGCTGCTGTGACCTGGAAACACACATCTGGTGAGACGTGCGACATGTGCTGCGCCGTGTGTGATGCTATCCCCCGCCACCGAAAATGGTCGAGTCAAGATGCAGAGCAAGTGCAGTAATTGGTGGGCTCAATGCATGCGTAGTCTGATAAACACGAAAGGCATGAACAGAGCGACAGTCAACAGGTGGAAGCAAGAAATTGTCTCTACTTTTTGGATGGCCAAAGATATGGAGGTAGTCCAGTAAATTGGCCGCCAGTCTGGATCTAGGTCTAGGCCTACTTTGAGAACTCAAATTTCACCACTCTGTCATACTCATTGTGACTTTGAGCCAGTGTAGTTTGCATGAGTCGTAATGCTATGTTTTTTTAAATCAAACTTGAGAGGCAGAAAATTCTGGACTTCATTCAAGCCATCCTCTTTTCACATTTGTAGTGTCGCACTTTAGATTTGGGATAACGATATTCAGAATTTTTGAATATTAAAAAAAAAAATTGAATTTTAAAGCTTTCCAAAAATCAGACCCATAAACAGGACCCTTAGAATTAGGATAGTTTTTTGTTGCTACTGGGCCCTGATTTGGAATGTAGGTATGACACAAACACAGGTGACCTTTTATCTTTGACATCCACCAGGTTTTATGAGCTGAAATTTTGCCAGGATGCTCACGACTTATCCCTGAGACTATGAGCGGGGAACTTTAACGCCTTTCGCCACAATTTAAAGAAGAAATTCAATTGCCACCACAAAAACCATAAACTGTGTACATGAATGTTTGCAGTGGACAAACAGGAGTAACCACTTGTCATAACCATGTTAAACCTGCATGCCTTTTTGCATGTCTTGAGTATCTTAGTGCTTGAACCCCAGGAGTAAGCTGTGAAACTCCCTCAAGAAGTGACACCCTACATCCTACTTTCTTTTCTTATATTTCCCGGCACCCAGGGAGTAACTTGTGGAGCCCATTTAAGGAGCTCCTGCGCACGGTGCATGCTGCCCTCTCTCAGAAACTCCCTGACGCCTTCTACGAGCTGGATGCTGCCATCCGCAAACACAAGCCAGACTTCATCTCCCTGCTACAGAACCCTGTAAGGAGGTTTTCATCTTGATACGTTATCGAAACACTAAAACTCTAGCTGTGGATTTAGCCAGTCACTGCAGAATCACGTGCACAACAGCTCTGACAGAGAAAAACTCTTGTAATTTTAAAAGAAACTAAATGAAGTAGAGGTCATTTCTCAATGCATGTTATTAAATGGAGTTTTAGCATTCATTATGACAACACATTCGCTCAATGACTGATCACTGAGCATTTGTCAATCTTCAGTGCTTTTGTAGCATATAATGTGGACTTGCCCCCTACTTTTTCCCATATTTGGATTTCAAAGGTTTTACGCATGTCAGGATATATACCAGTTTTAAATCCAAAGGGCCTGGCTTTATGATCAAAGTTAGCACAATGCCTCTGTGTCACGTCAAGGTGATATGTCTGGTATCTCGACTATTGCACACATTGAGAATATTTACCAGTATGCAGTGGCAAGTTTCCAGATTCGTTGTACGTGAGTGAAAGTGGCCATCTGGAATGTGACTGGTCCCTGAGACTAATGCAGCCCAGTTAGGAATTGGAATGGCAGGGTCAACAATAAATCAATGTCCCATATGCAATAGACGATGACTTTAATGTTTTAACTTTTGTTCATAGATGTACATGTAGGTGGCACATGCGTGGCACCGGTTGTGGTTCAGGCTTTGGATTAATTGAACTTTTATCATGGACAGGCCAAGAATGCCCAGCACAGACTGCAGATCCGGAAAGCAGATGTGACAGGCCTGGTAATCGAAGGCCAACCAGGGACCAAGACTTTCCCACGGCAGTTCATTGACGAGGCACTGATTATCAGTGACCTGTTTGATTTGAACGAGTATTTTGCCGTGGAGCTCCTACTCTCTGGTAGGTTCATCTCTGAATAATCCAATTACTCGCCACTCTCGGGGTGCACTGCAGGCTGCAATAATTTATCATCAAAGACGATAGATGGAGCGAGTTGAAAGATGCACCAGATGATAGCGAAGGGAACATTTTGAGCCCACTAGAGAGCCCTAAATTTGTTCTAAATTAGTGGCCATACACCAACTGTATCCCTATCAAACCCAACAAGATCTTATTTATGTGATAAACTAGGCGTGGAAAGTTAAGGGTTTAACAGTGAAGGCACCTCTTCATTTAGGAGGTTTGTTTTGGTAAGCACTTAAAGGGAAGAAATCTGTCCAACAAGTTGTTGAACTAGCATTTCCAACATTCTTCTGATCATGGAAGTACACAATGAGGAGAATGTAGAGGTTCATTTTCGTGTTATTTCCTTTTTCTGTTATTTCCAAACCCTTTTAGGCACGATGTCAAAAAGATTTTTATCGGCGAGCTGCCTCGGCTCCCCGCGGCACATTTTGCCAAGTCACCTGTCCACCCTCCACACGCGGCGCAGCGCGGCACCCAGACCAGTCTCCAGCTCATTAACCCTAACCCCCGAGGGTGTATGTAAAATCACATTGAGATGGGAGGATTTGGGACTGTAAATATCCCTATTGTGTGTTCGCTATTGTTAGGTTAACGAACAGCGTGAATAGGGAAATTCCTCTCTCACACAAGGTGCAGGGCGGCGCACTGATGCCCAATGTGAATTTCGGCCACAGAGCGAGTCCTGTGGAAGTGTGGGATCGAATTTCACGGTCTGAGTACAGTCGTTTTCCTATCTCCAGATCTGTTTTCAGCTCAAATAGACCTCCAATTCCAGTGCAATGTGGTCAGTACCCTGTGAGCCGGAGATGCGCGTACTACTACAAAACTATTTCCAAGTTCGACGACATTAATGACGACACTCAAATATTTCAAATAATTTCCTGCTTGACCGTGTAAAATGTATATTCCTGGGAGGTAATGGGCCCAGTTGCCTTTTTAGGGGCTATGGCTTTTGATTGACAATGCCTGTCTCAGCATTTTTTTTTGTTTAAACCAAGACCACGTGTAGTTTTTTTTTCTCTGCCCCATCGCGTAATGATTCTTGGCATCCAACCCACCAAAATATTACTTAAACAGCATTTATATTTAAAACTACGGTGGTTTAATGTTTCTCCCTGCCCACTGCA
>NW_019091362.1:8782379-8792516 GCF_001949145.1 Acanthaster planci
AGTCAATCCGCCAAAAATAATCATCCTCCCCATCACAGCATATGTCTCTTCATGTACGTCTCTCTTCAGACTTGAAAAAAGTGAAATACAGAAATGTATTTAAAGCTTTGCAGTGGAAATGGGATTTCCGTCTTTGGAATAGATCACGAGCTTGCTTGATGAAGGTTTTTATTCCTAGAGAAAAAATTAAGCGTGGAAAGGAATTACGGGGTGAGAAATTATATACCACAGCTGGATAGAAATTATCTAAGTCCTGCAAAACGTTCTCCAGGCAGGGATATAACATATTAAGTGTTAAGGAAGCTCTGGGAAATATTGAATTTGCTGAAACTTTTCTTGAGTCTGGGAAAATAATTTGAAAACAGGGATAAAATTTGAGGCGGGAAAATCATGATACTGAAGCCAGGAATAATTCATGAGCCATTTAAATATTAATATTTTAAGTCTTGAGAATGTATTCTGAGTCCAGCGAAAGCTTTGAGTCTTGTGGAGAATATTGATAGTCAAATAAAACATAATTTCTGACGCAGGGAAAAATATTGTGAGGCGGGAAGAAGTATTCTGAGGATGGAGATTTTTTTTTTTATACATGTATTCCTGGTTCTGGGATATTATGTTCTAAGTCTTTGGGAAAATATTTTGAGTCTGAGAAAAGCTATTCCAAGTTCCTAAGTGTTGAGAAAACATTATTTAAAGGCTAAATCAAGCTAAAGTAAATCGAGCCTGGAAAAATATTCCGAGGCAGAGGAATCAATTTCAGCACGGCCAAAACCAATACTCAATGAATACATTCGGACCCTATGGTAATTTTGGTTTGTCTTCTCGCAATCAAAAGCGCCAACTCTACAGTAAGGGGATGTAATAATTGATGTCATTGTGACTGCAGAATTTCATTTCCGGCCATTGACTGACACTGCTTTAAATAGCTGACGGTAGAGGTAGTGGGCTTTCAAGTTTAACAACCAATGATAACTGAGAATATGTAGAGCTTATATATCGATTGGTTTCTGGTTTCTTGTTTGCATCTCGACGATTGGTATGTTGACAGTTGAGCGTGGAGGAGGGCGGTTGATGACGATGGTTTGATAAGCCAGGAGGGCAGTTTAAAGTCGGTACACAGATGCCTGGACAAAATTCAAAGATGCTTTTTTTTTCCAACAGAAAGAGAAAGCCTTTAATAGTGAAAATTGCTAGCATCGGATGAGTGTCTGTGATTCTGTCGGCGCACCACGGCTGCCTACAAGTATCCAGAGTGCAGTCATCCGTGAAAGCATTATGCAAATCTGTACCCTTTGTTATGCAGGAACACTAAGTAGGTCAGTCAGCTGGGGCATGCCGACCCTCAGCGCTGTGGAGTGCACCGCAGTGCGCCGATTAAAGTCTTTTTGACATCGTGCCTTAAAAACTGCTTGCTAATGACGCTGTGGCATTTGCTTATTTGTTCAATACTCGTTTGTTTATTTCCCCCTCCCCTCCCCACCCCAGGAGAGCAACAGCAGCCCCATTTTCCAGGTCTTACCCGAGGTCTTGTGGCTGTTTTGCTGTATTACGACGGCCGTAGGAGTGTCATTAATGCCCTACAGCTTCTTATCCAATCTCGCAAAGGTTTGTCATGCACGTTAAAACCTTGGTGTTGCACTGTCTAGCAGTGGCACAGAGACACTGGCAGTTTACAAGACATCTGGTCATTTTCATTTGATCACCTTGGTGAAACACGCTGTCCTATTAAACTTGTCAAATCAGGTCATTTGATTAACTTTTACTTTTCCGCATCCTTTCAGTACTCTGGAAGGTTTGAGAAGATTTTGGAGTATCGGCTTAGATATTAACCCTAACCCTGCCAGATGCAGGACAATGCATCAGGTAAAAAAAAGTCTGATGCACTTTGATGCACTGGGCAATCAACAGCAGCCGCACAAGCTGGCCATGCTGAGACAACCAATAATGCCACTGTTAGATTTTGTGGTGATTGATAACCACCGACTCCCTGGCTGTTTGGCCTTGGGGAGAGTCGACCTGTTGGATCTTGTTACACTGGACAGGCAAGCCACTTTGGCACATGATGTGTCTGGCAGGGTTTGTAACCAAAGTGGGCTGGAGGGTTTGGGTTAACAATGTGGAGATGGCAAAGGAATGTGTTTTCTCAAAGTTCATTTGAATATCTTTTGGCTTGGATTAAGACTAGATCACTAAAGACAAGATTCGGAGAGACTTATTGGGACTAGTGAAAGACTGGACAGTAGCCATGGCCTTTTAACGAGCATACTTAAAAAGGAATTTGATTAAAGCTCAAGTCGCATCTGAAAGCAGATGCAGTTAAAGTGACGTCAATCTCATCTGTCACAGGCCGCACCTGGACTCTTGAGCTAGAGGATGAAGTCTCGGACTTGACCACCCGCTTCACGGATGAGCTCATCCGAGATGGTCTGATGCGTAAGATTCTCACACTCCTCTTAGAGACGGACGTCGAGAAACAGATGGACAAACTGGGCCAGGCCAGGGCACTAGGAGATGCCAGGCACAGGCATGAGGTCAGTTTTGGAGTTTTGAGGGACATGGTTCCTCATGTTATTACTGTAAATCTTTCGTCACAAAGCCATCTCTTGGAAACGAAGTGATCTCAGTTTTGCAGCTTAGAGAGAGAGACTCGGAATCGTTTGTGATTGCAATTTTTATTGGTTGAGAATCAGTCACGTGACAGGCCACAAAGACGTATGTACCCCACATGGTGCATTACCTGATCTTGCCCAAGGTTGAAAGTGTCATATCCACTGTATTGGTATTGGCTTGACCTTGGTTAAAAGGTTGTACAGCCATGCTGGTACTGCGTTAATGTAACTGTGAGATGTGCTGTGGAGGACAGTGAAGCACTATTTCTGCTATGTTCTTCATTTTGTTTACATTATTCACTTGTCTTTTTAACTGGGCCAGTTTTGCCATAATTACACCATCATAATGTCGGCAAATGACAGCAGGATGGTAGTTAAGAAGAGATTTTGTTATTGTTCCCAAAACGAGGTCAGATGTTTGATTTTCGAGCATTACAGCATCAGCAGAAAGAAACCTCCTGAACATTCTTTGTGAGAGTGTGAACACAGCAGTTTCTAACACTGCTTTGCTACAGGCACAGTCTTAATGAGGGAGACTCTCAGTTTCAGATTTTACCCATAACAGAACTAACTCTCTGGAAAAATGGAATATCCCTGTAGTATGAGATTTGCCTCTTGAGAAAGTCCTCATTGTGTTTCCTATTGTTTGTATGTACATGGGGGTATTATATCTTGAACCTTTGCACAGAGCAAAAATGCAGGTTATAAATTGATTTGGCCTGAAGGATGGATGTTGCTTTTACTTCCTTCCAATTGGTTTCTTAGGTGATGGAAATGTTGAAGGAGATCCGTTCCTCCCTGGCCGAGTGCCTCTTTGCCTGGGCCTGCCAGTCTGCACCCAGCCGGCAGGATGCGGGCCTGCTGATTGACCACCTCAGGCGGCACGCTGGCTTGGAAGCGGACGGCCGGCTCGATGGTGTCACCTTGTCCCTTCTGATGGCCTGCCTGTACTGCCTGGATGTGGGCGGGCTGACGGAGACCAGGCCTGAGGATCGAGACGGTACGGTCCTGAGTCATACTTGTGTCAGGTCAGGTTAAACAGGTCAAATCGACCCAAAACATGACAGACATAAAGTGAATCCAACTCAAATTGGTCTGTACTACTAAGTCCGACCTGGCCTGGCACGAATTAAGGTGAAATTGACCCAAACTGAACCAACTGGATAAAGATACTAATGCAGAAACAAAACTTGAAAGAAATACACTTTTTTGCCTTGTTATTGAGCATATTGCTGTTCACATCTTGAAATGTACTTTACGAATGTAATTTTATCAGCAAATAATTGCATTGATTGCCAAATATTTTATTTCAAAAATGAATTGCAGATAATTGATTAAATATCCAATGATTCAGAAAATGGCACATGCTTAACCTACAGGCCTACAAATCTTGCTGAATGGATATCATTGGAATTGACTATGCGTTTCCAAGGTTTTTTTCCACCAGGATGTCAGACTGTGTATAAATGCATGTAAATCAAAATGAAGAGCATGCTTCACTCTTTCCAATGTAAACTCAATAGTTTAAGTTATAAGGGTAAGATTTGTGAGGCTTTTCTTGATTTCAGGATTGTTTCTGTCAGGATTTATCCGATTTAAGCATTTGTCAAATGATCGCGTTTCAAATCTGCAAAAACTCTTGAGTTTACCGTCAAGGCGTTTTTGCGCATAAAAATTGCAATAGAACGCAAGAAATGGCAGGCATGCAGCTTTTCCTCGGATCAGCTGATTTGAAAATGGAAAAACACTCGTACAGTCGTGTAAAGATTGGAATTTCCGCATGTTTTGTCAAACTCCAAGTTGCATGCCAGAAATGGGTATTTTAAAGTGTGCCCTTAGGCAGACAGATGTATACCATAAAACCTATGCTGCCAAAGGACCCTCAAGACCTCTGGTGATCATTTTGTGGATCTTTCACTTTCCTCCAATCCTCCCCCCCGGCCGCAATTAAAAAGTTACAGTAGTCTGTAACACTCACATCATTTGATCCTACCCCCTTGGATCATTCCCCTACACCAGAGTTGACCAAGCAGCTGCCGGTCCTCAACGACGCAGAGTTCCTACCCGATCTCCATCAGATGATTGTCAAAGACGAGGCAGAGTGGGCGTGCCCAGGGATCGCAGCAGTGCTGCGCTTCGCGTGGGCCCTGATGCTGCGCAACGTAGCCCAACAGCCGGAAGTCGACGGTGAGTATGTTGGAATCACCATCAGGCATGGCACAAGTTTGCTGCCGAGACTCGCGCAGGACAGTTACCTACATCCAACCAACAAAACTGTATGAGACACAAAGCTCATTAAAGGGGTCCAGTAAGTTACTGTCACATTCACCATGTTGCCCTGATGGTGCTGCATTTTCGCAAAGTTTTGAGCTCTGTATATTAAACAGGTTTTTCCTTCACATAAGTATATGAGCTAAAACTGGATTGAAACTATAGAGTGATTTCAGTTTTGAAGTAAAAATCAGTTACCAATTCAATGTCGAAACTGACAGGTACATGCAGATTTTGGTCAGTCCATTTTGTGCTAAAAAAGGGAGAAGCAACTTTGTAAGAAAATGAAGTGATTTCATTTTTTTCACTCAATTTGCAGCCTGCAGGCTGATTCACATGTATAAAATGTTATTTGTTGATTGTTTACACCATTGGGAAAACTCTGCTAACATGACGTTCTTTCTGTTACTGTGTTTTGTATCATCATCATCTAGGTGGACATTTAATTCGTAGTTGTGATGTTTTTTTTAATTTGTCCATTCCATGATGCATTCTTCTTTTCTCCTCGGTAAGATCTTGTATTCTGTCATCTGTTAAATTTGGGTCTATCATTTCCTATCCATAAACACTAACCTCACAAGACAGCATTTACCTATCCCAAGGATTAGTTGGTTTTGTCGGTGGAGAAGGTTGTTCTTCAGGTCATTGCTTTTTCTTGATGCTACCTTGCCTCTTTTGCACCTGCAGCCATGCAGGACTTTATTGAGGAGGACGAGATGATAGTGGATGATGCCATGAAGGATAACGTCTTCCGATTTCTCACGGATGCCGTGGTGGCCTCGGGGAACTTCCACCAGTTGGTGAGAATTGGCCTCATGGACAAGTTGATTTCTGACAGAAGTGCCCTTTGCAATGAAGAAATTTCCTTTCCCCTTGAAGAACAAAGTTTCTGCCCTGTCTTGTGAAGATATCTGGTATTGAGATGGTTACTGCATTCACCACATGTTAGGGTGTACCACATTAGGGACATCATTTGGTTACTGTTGGCCTTTTATGATCACTTAGTACAAGTCCATTACGGGAGACGAGAGCATGTGACCTTTTTATGCAAGCTAAATGTCAGGTATCGTCTGCAGTCGGGCAGTATCTGCTACAAAATGTGCACAGAAAATTATGTTTCAATTTATTCAGATTGTTTTTCAACCTTATTTCCCCATCATTCCTGAATGTTGATCATTTTTGAATCTGGTCGTCCCATTTTCTCCATGCAGGAGTTTTGCGCTCGGAGGCTTCATGGTCTGGTGACTGACTTCATAGTTCAGATGCCACTCAAGGTGGGAAAGACTCACTTTGAAAGAAGTTCAATTTTATATAAAAAACATTTTTAAGCTTTTATTATTGCCATTTGATAATTGCCTAAATTAGTGTCAACTTATTGCTTGATCAACTGTCAGCTTTGTTTCATTTCAGTTATAGTGCCACTTTATTATAGCAGCCACCTCTCTAAACTGGCCGCGTTAGTTGGTCCCAGTTTGATCCTCACTTAAACATACTGTAACCATGTCTTGCTATTGCGGCCACTGCATAATGCAGCCAGCGGCCAGCCCGGATGGAAGCATTTGTGTACAATTACATTGCAGTAAAACCTTTGTACTCCGGCCTTAAAAATGAAGTGCACCCTCTATTGACTTTGAAATTCTCCCCGTTGTTTAGTTCCCAGACTATGTTGTATGTTATACAAATTAAACCGAGCGCGCAGACGAATATATTGTTCACTTTGCATGCCACGCGCAAGGTTGTCGCATCGTTTGTTGTAAATGCGAAGTATTTGTGAGCTCATTTTTTATCGTTGATTTTGATTTGAAGTGTCACACTTGTGTGAAGTCTACATCATGAACAAAAGTTAAAAATGTATCCAGATTTCTTCTTGCCATTCTCGTGTCTTGGGAGCAAGAAATACCTTCAAAATAAAGTTTGTGCTTCAGACTGATACATTTTGTTAGCATTGTTAGTATCACACGTACATGTATTATTCAACTAGAGACTTTATGTGTACATACAGTCGCACAAATGTGGGTTTGTACATGTACGTGTGTATAAACATCATGAGCATGTGCACGTGTGCAGCCTCGCTATAGTGGCCACCTGCCCTAGTGGCCACAAACAGCCAGTACCGCAGGTGGCCACTATATATCAAGGTTACACCTGCTGGAGCAAGCAAGTTTTGTCTTGAATCCAAAACTAAAATCTGCTGTTTAAAGTACAAATTGCTTCACAAAAAGAACCTTCTGTGTCATTTTGATTGTATTACGACGATGAAGACCTTCATTGAAATGTCGAGTTTTAGAGGGGTGGGAGAAACATTAAGCAACATGTTACATATGAAAGCTTGTAGATTCAAGCATCTTTGAGGTATGCATTTGCCAGTTGGCTGTTGATTATACGGCAGAAATTGAAGTTTGCAATTGACCATTTTCCCTCAGGTGAAGGATATGCGTAACCGTGGTGATGACGTGGGCCGTACCATCATGGCTTATGAGCTGGAAGGAGTGGAACCGCCTTCCACTCTACCCCGGCATTTTCAGGATTTCATGAAATTGGTGAGATCTCAAAAGACTTCTATTACTTCCAGGATGTCTTGGCATTTTCAGATGTATAAAAACCTGTCTGTCATTTTCATTTCTGGCAAACTGTACCTTATGCTGAAAATGTCGGAGTGTCAGAGAACAATTAACATTGATGGTAGTTTTTAAGTATATAGAATTTTTTTTAAATCTCAGGTTTTTTTCAGCTTAGTAAACATTTTCTTTTTGCATCAAATTAAGCTTGACAAAGCCATGGCTGGCCAACGTAATAGGGCTTGTCATAGAACTGTTTCTCATCAATCTCCGTATGATACATGAACATCTTGTGCCAAAAATGAGATGGTCTCCCTTGATTGATAAAAAGAAAATAAAGATTCTACCCAGAATAACCCAGTGATGGTTTGGTCCGTGAATTGCTTAAGGGTACCATCAGTCTGAATATGAGACATTTGGTCCGATATTTTCTCAGGGGTTCCGGACAAGCACTGAGAATTGAAAGTTGCCAGCTTGTGCAGGACAATGTTTTGTTTGTAAAATACCTATCCCTTAATACCTATCCCTTAATACCCATCCCTTAATACCAAGTTCCATTTCTAACAATGTTTTAATTCTTGTAACCACTGCTGAATAATGGTGTTCTCTTTTTCCTGCCCCCTTCCCAATCATCTCTAGCTGGGTGCTCTATATGGAAATGACCCCCTTGGCTTGGAGCTACCTTTAGAGTACTGGTGCACACCGGACCATAGCAGCAGCCCCTCAGCAAGCGCTACCTATGTGTCTCACCCTCACCAGCGCCAATCACCTAGACAGGTAACAGAGAAAGTCATGTGACCCTTCAGCCTAGCCGTGTCGGAATTTGAACTATTGGAGCCTTACATTTGACACATAGTGTGCATAATCTGTTTTACAAATAACGTAAATTTTAAAAATTGAGTGCTCACTGTGCGTAGGTCATCTAAGCATAAGATCTCTTATAATCCTATAAGGACAAGCACTTTCTCTGTTGAGTTTACTAGTTTGTAATCTTACACTTTGTCATGTCGGTAGGCTGTAGAGTCCTTATTGAAAAATTACACCAAAAGGTCCTGTTTGACCATTAATGCTTTGGTGAAACTTAAGTGTATTGGCCCCCAAAAGCAGTTGAACAAATAGAATCATCTGGAAATTAATCTGTTGCATTAAAACGTTTCTTTCAAGTTAAGAATAAGGCCTTAAGAGTATCTGCCAAAATCTATGTAACTACTGTAAGGACCTTTCAGTACCAAACCTAAGACCTTTAAGTACCAAACCTATGACCTTTAAGTACTGAACCTATGACCTTTAAGTACCAAAACCTAGGACCTTTAAGTACCAAACTATGACCTTTAAGTACCAAAACCTATGACCTTTAAGTACCAAACCAATGACCTTTAAGTACCAAAACCTATGACCTTTAAGTACCAAACCTATAACTCAGTCTTCCAGACTCTGTAATAGGATTTGCAAAACTGCCATGAGATAAAGGGTAATGACTTGGACTGTATGAAGATTCCAGAGGATTATCCAAACTGATCATGTTACAAATCAGCAATTGAATAATTTACAAATTAAAAAGAATCAAAATAAGATTGACAGTTAATTGAAAGTCAACTTTTGTGAAGAAATAACTTTTCACAAAGTGTGTACATGTAAAGGTCTCTCAGCCATGAATATAAGTAACTTTCCCTCAACGTGTTCTTGTTCTGCCGAGAACCATTTGGTTAGACAAGATGCACTCCAGTTGTAATACATTTATGATTCACGCTATCTGCTGATGCTTCAATGGTTGCTTGAAACTTGCCAAAAATTGAATCCAGCATATTTGTTTAAATTCTTTTCCTTAACCCCTTCACGGCGGGATTATTTTGACCGTGACTGCTGGGCTGCGGTATGCCCTGAATGGAGGGCTTTGTCCAGCAGCAGGCCCCAGTGAACCAGCAGCTGCATGGTGAATAGACCGTAGCGAAGGGGTTAAAAGTTATGACCAATTTCAACAGCTGTGCCCATTAGATCTCCCCCCCTCCCAGCTTATATGACCCTCAGATAAGGGTTTAGTTTAGCTTGAAGCTATTCAACCTTGATTTTGTTTGTTTTTTTGGGGGGGGCGTTGTCCAGGCAAGCCTGTTCAAGTTCATCCGTATGGCTGGCGATCTGCTGCCCCCGTCTCTCTACGTTGCTTACATTGACATGCTGAGTGGTCTGGCCAATGGGGAGGAGAGCGCCAGGCATTGCTTCAACTTGCTAAAGATGAACGGCATGGGCAGTGGTAAGACAATTACTGAATGAATAGACTACTGTGGTCCTTGTAGGTGACTCGCTAGTTCCTTGAAATTTGATATGTGCTCATGTGTATGTGATAAAGTAGTGGCAGTTCCGTATCATTTACTCTGAAATAGAAAATTCAGATGAAATATTTTTGCTTAGTAAATGTATAGAGAGACCTTTGTGTTTGCTCACATTTATTGTGGCTCGTTTGTTCTTTGTGTACCAAGAATGTACTTTCATTTTCTTTTTAACAACAATGTTACAATGATGTTTTTAGAAGAGTTTCACAGCACTCATGCGTTAGTGAAAGATACCTTAAGACCCCGGTGCGAATGAAATTGCATTGTTCAGAGTCCCCATTCTGAATTGGTTGTAACCTGTACAGCAGGGTAATTGAAAGGGGGTTATTTCCAAACTGATGCTGTGCTCTCACACCAAGTCCCTGTGTG
>NW_019091362.1:8798966-8825891 GCF_001949145.1 Acanthaster planci
GGATCTCAATTTTTACGGCGGCTCTTTCCGCTTCCCGGCGCGAAGGGGTTAAACGTTCCCAAGTGAATAAGTTTGTTTTTTCCATCAATTTGAAAAAAATAGCCGGTCTGGCAATGTTTTTTTTTCTTCTCTCTTTCCACAGGTGTGTTGGGGTCCCCCCGTACCTGCCTCCATTCCATCCTGAATGTTCTCTCCCTGGACCGAGATGTCAATGCCCGCTTGGGCCCCTTAGCCATCCACGCCATGCCCCGGCTGGCCGAGCTGGCCTACGAGATGATCTACCGGCTCTGTGCCAACCGGGAGACGTCGGACCCCACCATGCGCTACCTGCGTGCCTCCCAGGATTTCTTCTACTCCCAGCTGAGGCATCTGCCCTTCAGTGGCAGCGCAGCAGGTAGAATCAAGTTGTTGCATTGATCTAGCCTATCCAAGTCTCAGACTCTGACCAATTAACTATAAAGTTTTCCTGTCACTTTTTTATGTTAATATAGACCTTGGTAGATTCCAAATTAAAGTCGCATTTTTCAACAAAAAAACAAAAGGATTTACAAAATTGTTTTCACAGGCAATGTTGAGGAAGGGCTGCGTTTGAACCAGCAGTCTTGGTTACTGAAGGCCATCGCCACGGAGATCAGACTGACCGCTGTCAATCGACAACGTTCACATCTTCAAAGATTACTACGTCTCCTCCTGGAGGATTCGCCCTCTCTTCTCTTTGGAGGTGAGTCAAGGCGTTGATGAGAATCCATCATAAAGTAACAAGTTAAACAACTAGATCACAGTATATTCACCCTTACAGCATCATTCCAGTCCAGTCCAGCACTAGTCCTCAGAAATCCTTAGAAGGCTATCGCAAGTCTTAAGCCAAGTCGCAGGCTATTGAATTGATCTGTGATAAAGACATTCCCTTGTGTGCCCTTCGGGGTTTTAACTCCCAATCTTTCTGCCGGTTCCAATTTTGCTGCTCGTCACAAATTGCCTCATTCTACCCAGGGGCGTATATGGGTACCTGTTAGGTCAGAGAGGGTTGTTGTGTCTGGTTTTTGTGCTCGGAATGGCTGCATTCCAGCCTTGTACTCTTCTAGGGAGTTGAGGTGGCTTTAGGGTTCTTGTCAAAATTGACCGTTTGTGAACTCCGCGGAGCTCGCGGACAAATATTGGCCCTTGGCAACCGGTCATCAGCGAGCCCTGCAAGCTTATTTGCATTGTCTAACAATGGACTTTGTTAGGCTGATTTTCTAGGTCCGCTGAGTCAGCGGACTAGTGAATGGGTAAGGTTCGCATATTGGAAAACGGCCACGGCCTTTGCCCAAAACCATGTGCGCGCACCTCTTATTGGCAGTGGCTTTATTCACAGGGCCAGCCAGATTGAATGTGAAAGAGAGGTTAACTCTTCATTTTTTAATGTTGAGAGTACAAATGAAGCAATCAAATGAAATTTCATGAATAATTTGCACCTGTCTACTCTGATGAATAGTTTCAAATTCTTGATTGAACACCTAGAAGTGTACTTTGCCAGATTCCGAAAATTATTGAAAGGGAGGCTTGCAACGCACGGAAGTATAAAACAGTCTGGTGCCATCCTAATTGACAGTTCACAATATATATAACAGATTTGGGGAATAATATCAAATATGGCCTCCACGTGAATAGGGTCTATTGAGCCGAAACTGGTTAGCTTTTAGCACACCGAATATTCAATGGCTGTTTCCAGTGCATGACGCACGTCGCACTACCGTGTGTGCGTGCACAGCGAGATATGTTTGCATTGTATAGCTAGCTGTGAACCCAGCGATGACATGGAAGGCAAACCTCATTTTCCACGGTATCAAATTAATTTGAGCTGGAGTTACCCTATGAAAAAAATGTCAATAATTACGTAACAAACACCCTACTCGGTTCTGATAATTTCAAAGGTTGCAATGAATTACACAAGTAATTCTTTAAATCAAACAAATTCGGCGAAATGCTTTCTTATTTTGAAGAATAGAAATCTACGTGTACACATGCACAAGTAGCTCTTCAAGCAAAGTTTTACACCACCAAATTAGAAAGATGAAATGGGGACAACTTTGAATTTTGGGGTGAATCTCCGACATAAACACGATGAAATTATAGCTTCCCCAGATTTCCGTCTTTCAATTGCACTATTGTTAGATTTCCCTTTTTAGAATCCTCACATAATCAACTCCCTGAATTGGACTTTGAAAAGGACGAAATACTGGTACGAGGCAGCATCGTGGCTGGAAAATGCCTCGAAGACACAGTTTGACCAATCA
Organism: Acanthaster planci; assembly: GCF_001949145.1. The sequence continues at coordinate 8,801,246 of NW_019091362.1, forward strand.
GAAAGCCCAGATTGTTTTAGGAAAATTCTGTCCTGACAACGAGTTCGTATGAAGAGCCGCGGAGAGTGATGCCTGCATGTCCTGACCTTCTAGACTGCTTCAGGAACATGAATGCGAACGATGCGTAATTTTTACCATAACACCAAAACCACGTTTGAATTTAGCAACAAAATTCCAGGAACTTGAAGAAATAAATCTAGAAATTTCAAAACGATCTGTTAAGGACTTCATTTTTTAATGATTTTTGCAGCCCAAGGCTGTTCCCAAACTTATATTTAAGTGGTATATTTTTACACTGTACATCGCAAACACTGCATGTCAAATGTGCTCGCGAGTCATTTTCTCTGATTTATTCTGCAGGGAATTACCTCAATGCAGCTTGTTCGCAGGTTTCACGTTTTTGTATTAAATAAGGCCTGCTACCCATCATGAATTATTTAGTAAAGCATTATAATGACAATAGACGGCCGACCGTCCTAGCCTTATTCACTTGACCACGCATGAACGAATACGGCCGTGGAGTACGCGAGTTGGTCGGCCCTTAGCAAGGGACGGATTTCCGCGTAAATCCGTGTGCAGTCCGCGGAGTTTCTTTTTGACAAGAACCCTTAGGAACATTCATGGGCCCGATAAGCAGGGATTATAAAAAGCACACTGAAAGCCTGTTGGCGCTGAAGTATGCCATGTAAAAGTATGGTATTTTTAATATTACTGTTACTGCACGGAGGCTATGCCTTGAGAAAGAATACTTTTTGGTGAAAATGAAAGTCCCTCACTGGTAACATGCATATAGCGAATTTAAGATGAGATTAAGTTGAGATAAGATAGTATGTCATACTAGCTGTCTTTTCATTTTGGAGGTACATTTTTTCTTTGGCCTGCAGATGAGGAGACTGATGAGCAAGGCGTTGCAGACGTGAGCCTGATTGCTGAGCATGGTGCCCTGGGTATGAGCACCATGTACCAGCCAGGACAGTCTAGAGTTACTGGTAAGATGAGCGGCATTGAGGGGACTTGCCTTGGGCCAGTGCCGCAGCAGTAACCTTTGGAGACAATCACAAGACCTCTGCTAGACCATCACAAGACCAACACAAGGCCTCCAATCTGAATTCGGGTCACAAGCTGATTTAAGTGCAATGCGACAAAAGCTTTCCTTTGTCATTGTACGGCCTGCTATTAATAATTGGTCTTGTGACTGGTCCCAACTACGGCACTGTCCAGAGCATCTAGTTGACCACTATCAAATTGTGGTGTTGTTGCTTAGAGCTCAACAAAAACATGGGATCACTGCAGTAGAAAAAGAGTTCTCATAGCCACTCCTAAAGATGACCTCGCAATCCCCTTCCTGCTTCTCCACGCAGGTACCCAGGTCCGCCGCAAGATCTTGACACTGCTTGACTCCATCGACTTGGTGCAGGACCTGCCTCCTTCCCTGCGCCTAGAGTACAGCGACCCCGTCACCATGGAGAAGACGATTGGGGCCTTTGAGCTACCTGCCGAGCGTGGCGGCGTGGCCTCGCTCTGTGACGTTAGGCAGCTACACCGCTTCCTGACGGCCAACCTGAACAGTCTCCAGGGGGCTTCAGCCATCGGTCAGAGGCCGCTGGTCATGCAGGTAACGTCTTTGGGTTTTGCCAACGAGAAGCCAACAGATCTACCCAGAAATGTACCTTCTACAGGTGGAAAATCAGTGTGGTACATTGCACTTTGTACAGTACCTTTGTAAATCCCAACTATCTGATTGGCCGATCATTGATCACATACCATGGAATTATTTGTTATGACTTTAAGCCATCCCCCAAAATAGAAGTTCCATTCATCTGGTCAATTGAAGTTTCATTGATAGATCACAGAAGAAATTTCTGAAATTGTACCAATACATGATACAAGGATTCATTTTATTCAGTCAGAATTAATTGAGGTGATGGAAGAATTTGTTCAGGTGTTGCTTCAATCAAATGATGACTATTTCACATTCGTGCTAAAGAAAGAATAATTCCATGAGGTGGTGAATGGCATGTTCTATTCTATGAGGCATTGATGGAATGTTCTATTCTATGAGGCATTGCACACATAAACATGATATGTATGCTGACGAAGAAACAGGAAGTTGTTGGCCTTTGTTTTATGTCATTGTAGATACCAGCGTTACATTAAATGTTAACCCCTTGATGACGGGAATTTCTTCCCGAAAGCTGACTCCAAGAATTCCAGCCTCGCTTGGCCACGAAGGCCACCTGCCAAACCGCAAATTCTCGGTTTGTGGCCCTGTGTGCTCTGCACACTTTGAATTACACGGTGAAAAGGCTGATTGTTCGGTGGCATGCAGCTCTACTCACGCTTCCACATTCCCGTTGCCTCTTTTCAAAGCGGGGACTATTGTGAAGCTGGTGATTATGATCGGTCTTTTCATTTCTGGGCTACACACAAAGGCCAATCACCATATATACAAGAGCCAGGGTCTGCCTTCTTTCACCGTGTACACTCAAGCGTGGGCCGAGAATAATAGCTGAAAAGCGGGCTGAGGATCTCAATTTTTACAGCGTGGCTAGCCACCCCCCGGCGCGAAGGAGTTAATCATTCCTCTGAATTCTTCTTATTTGGTATGCTGACACTCAAGCGAGCATGTGACTAAGTTCTCATTCTTCCAAGTATTGAGATATGTGTTATTCATACTACATTGTACACTGACTCTCTTCAGCTGAAAACACCCAACGTAAATGTTTTTCATAACCCTAACCAGGAGACCTAAAGAGTCTTTGCCCGTAATGTGTTTGTGCAAAATCTCTGTGTTTAGCAGCTCTTTGGTATGCTTTAGTATAGTATGTTCTGTGTACCTCCAAATTACTGAACAATATGGGTGGGTTTTTTCTCCCTGTTAGGAGATCGAGGCTGTGCTGCTCAACGTGACCAAACGCAACAATTTCCGGCAGGGGCTAGCGGCCAAGCGGCACAATTTTGACGCCTGGAGGCATGTGGCTGAGGTGGTGCTGACGTCATGCCCTGCCGAGGTGTTGCCCCTGGCTACCAAACAAAAAGTTGTCGTTGAGCTGTTGCAGGAACTGCTGTCCAAGGTAGGATCAAGTTTGAATCGGTTTGTGTTTCTCTTTGTCTTATGTGCATCATTGGAGATCGTTTGGTTGCATATGTGACGTTTATAAAATGCGCCCCTTTCTCAAACCTGCCCTGGTAAGTAATGTTTATAAACGTGTACCTTCGACTAATGTCCACCAGTAATTCGCCTTGAAAAAGCAATCAATTTCAAACAGTGTGGTGAATTTTAAATGCTTCCTTAAAGTAGACATTTTTTTAAATTGCTGAAAATCCATTTCTAAATATATTTCCTCCCAAGCCATTTTTCTAAAAAAAATAGTAACTGAAAAGAAAAATTGCCCAACTATTTTTGTCTGTGCCTTTGCCCGAGAACACCTCCAGACACAATAATCACAGTAGCATTTGAACTGTACCTTTGTAAAGAGATTGCTCCACTGAAGTGGACCTAGTGGAAGTGCTGCTTAAAGCTGTGTATTTCTTGAAGACAAGCCGAGCACATTGTTTGAAATGTTGGTACCCCTCCTCACCACTAGCTCTTATCAGAAGCTACACGTCTTTCTAAAAGAATACGTTTCCACGGTGTACCCACCAACAGTGCTTCTCTGTGTTTTATGCCCAACTCAACAAGATTCTGTGATCGACACTATACCAGGAGGGTTAGTGTATGTTTTTAAAATGTTATTTAACCGCACCACCCAGTGAAATTACCAGCAGTGATTTAAAATCAATGTTAGGACATGTTTCACCCCTCTACTCCTTGATTATCCAAGGTATGCGAGGAAGAGGTGACCCCTGACCTGGCCTCCCCTGTGGGTGGAGTTCTGCTGACCTTAATGACCTCCCTGAGGGAGTGCATCCTCACCGATGAAACGGAGAGCATCCCCCAGCTGCTCTCTGCCCAGTATGTCCGTGCTATGGACGGCTCCAGCGTGATGGGTGGGGGGGCAGGGCCGGCCGTGGAGAGCCGCGCCCCACTGAGGGGATTAGGGGTGGAGGTGGTGTCCCTGACCGCCATCTTGAAGGAGTTGCTCAAGTTCATCGTGATATCAGGTGCTGCATCTTTCCTAGAGCTTCCTTAATATTGTTGATGAACTGTGTAGCCACCTAAGCATTTTTTTTGTTCCAGTGAAAGTCAACAGTAAATCAAAGCAACAATGACATATGCTTTACAGTGAAAGAAAATTAGGAATTTAAGCTCTGTGTGCTGCTATAGTTGGACTCTGTTCGTTTTTGGATCTATCGAAATACTTCCAAACATCTGTGTGAATTTCAATTCATGTAGGACAGTGAGAAGAACACTATGAACTTCCACATTACAACCCTGGTACTCATACGGACATGGTGCTTGGAAGTCTTTGAAGCTGATATAAAGTCTGTTCATGATTTGTGTGTTCCTTTTTAATAATAGTGTATACTTGTTTCGTATAGGTCTACATCCTGTTAAAACTGAGCATGTTTGATGGATTAACATTGCGCAGAACCTTTGGAAAAATGTGTATAATAATCATTGATTTTTACCAACATCAGTATAATGTATGTGAGATGGCCATGAAAATATTTTAGAAGAGATCTAGAAGTTGTTGGGGCCAAGGGGCCCAGAGACGCCCTCCCCCGGCAGGAAGCTGCCCCTCCCATCAGTTGAGAGCATAGGCATAAATAATTTCCTAAGACCTCCTCTAAATGAGCCACTTAAGTCAGATTCTTAATATGTGAATAATCACATTCGTGTTGGCCTCGGCTACCGAGTATAACTTATTTATCCAATTTGAGAAAACGTTTGTCACACCGTGATTTATTCTCCCCACCGCTTCTTGTGATGCAGCCCCCTTGCTGACACTGTGCCCCCCCCATAATGTTTGAAGCTGGCAATAGGGCTGTGTAGAGCACAAGCCCTGTTTTCATGGTCATTGAGCATTGTCAAGACTTGAGATTAAATTTGTGGTGTTGATTCTTTTTGCTATTTCAGGGGGCAGCCAGCAACGCACCAGGGCCAACCTCTACGGCACCCTGCTGAATTATCTCCAGATTCCCCGCAAGCCGCGGGAGATCCCCACCATGCAAGACGGCTCCACCGTCCTCAACTCGGCACTGCTGGATGAGTACGAAACCATCACAGCCGCCAACTTGGCCACCATGCAAGAGTACGGGGAAGGGGTCATGGAGCTGGTGTGCCGGGACGCCAGTGATGGGCTGGGAGTAGGACGGGTGAGTGCCTGATGAATGCCGCGCTGCAACACAACCAGTTTTACAAATTGTCAATCCTCTCTACATTTCCCCCAAAATTTTCTCAAATATCATCACAGTGCACCTTTTGTATCATGCCAAGCCTTGAGGGATTTTTCCTGTTAATGTCTTATGGTCATTTTGACTCAAGTTTATGATAATTAGACATGCTGTTTTTACGAATGCCCATTTTGTTGAAACAGGTAGGCCGAAGATGTTAACTTTTCCCATTGATGCGCTGAATGCATGAGCCCCCATATGCTTGAGAGCGTCAACTATAAATTACCGTAACAACAAAATGTTATTTTGGATTGAACTGAAACATTCCAACATGGATCACGGTGTTCATTATGCTTTTGGTGGAACCCCGACACCGCCGTGATGCCCCAGGTTTTAGTATTTCTAACTGGTTTAATATCCTCAACTGGTGATTTCTTTGTCTATTTAATGTTTTTAAATGCACGCATTATTCACCGACTCATTCTCACAGTCGCGTAATAACTTCCTATATGACCCCAAGCTTGATTGTTAGACATTCAACAACTCTTGACAGCAAGCCCAATTTTGTTTTCAGATCATAGAGTGAACCTCAGAGTATTAGTTGAGGCAGTGTTGCAGTAGAGAACATTTTCTTGAGTATGAGTACCTTTCCATATGTATGAGTACTTGGCCATGCATGTGAGTACGAGTGGAGTACTTTGCCAGGAGGATAGGGGATTTATTTTTCTTTTGAATCAGCATGGAAAAAGTACTTGAGTACGAGTACATGTCCAGACTTCAGGTTATCTGTTTCCTACTTCTCCAAACATTTCGTTCTCAGATGCTTGCCCTGTCGGTCATTGACACCATCGTTGGAATTGACAAGCGAGGTGATTGGCTGTCTTTCCTCTCTGCCAAGGGCTACCTACGCCACCTGGTCGAGAACCTTGCTCAGGAGGACCAATCCCTCCTGGAATCTCTCCAGCCTACCCCTGAACCGCTCCGGGCGCTCTTCATCTACGAGTCACAGATGGTGAGTGCCAATAGTTTGTCCTGCCTCAACGACAGACACTCACCAAAGGAAGCTAAATCACAGAAATCAATTCCCTTCCTCCTCCCATTTTTTTTGGGGGGGGGGACCGTGGTCAAGATTGTTGGAAAAGCTCATTCGTAACACAACTCATCATACTAAACCCAACAAGATTCAATGTGATTTACACTCAACCCTGGGGCTTTGGGAACTGTTGATAGGGCTGAGTGGCCAACTTTAAAATAAGGAGGCAAAGTGGACACTTTTTTTGGCATGTACTGGTTTATGGTCTTAAAGTACGAGATACACAGGACCAATTTTTAAAACCTTCAATTTATTTGACAACTGTTTAATTGGAATAGAAGAACTAAGCCATGCTGACAAGAAATGTTTTACTTTGTAGTGGGGAAAAAAGTGAGAAAGGCTTGCACAGTCTGTTTGGTTCCCTGCCGCCAGTTTTCCAGCAGAATGTTATAACTTCCACACGGTCATTTTTTTTTTTGTCCTCCATTTACAGTCCTTGTTGGAGAAGATTGCTCTGAATCCCGTTGGCGCCCAGGCACTTCTTCGAGCAGGGCTTATGGCCAGGCTGGCCTCCTGCCGATTCCTTGACCTACGACCCGAGCACAGTACTCAGAGGCAAGTGCCATTGTGTCAAAATGTTGGCCAAGTGATTCCTTTATGGGCACAACCCTAAAACAGTGCCGATCTATTGTTTTACTTATTTTGGCAGTTTTTGGGGAGGGGGTTTCGGTCACATTATTGTTCCCCTTTTGTTCCTTCTTTCCCATCTCACCCCCGTCCTCGGTGCAATTTCAGTTTCCTATTTGATTTAGCATGTTATGAATTGTTTATGTCAGCTGTACCTCTCTGTATATTCGAAGCCACCATTTCCCCCATGACAAGTAGGCAGTCCAGACTTTGTTTTTGAATTCCCCATCCTGTTGACCTTTGACCCCCTCCAGCCGGCTGCGTATGGGGTCGACGGGCTTGGAGCCGGTGGAAGTGGAAACCTTCATCCCCAGTGTCATGCAGCGCTACCGCCAACTGCTGTTTCCGGTGCTCCGACTCTGCCTGGCAATTCTCACCTCACTGGGGAGTCAGCACAAGGAGGCAGCCAGTCAGGCGAGTCTCATTCTGTCAATGGCCCCTCAGCTGCTTGCAAATTGATCCCTTCTGTCGGGATATGTGGTTTTTTAATATTTTCGTGAAGTGTTTTGGCATGAAATGACAGATATGATGTGTCACTTGGTGCTGTGCTGGTACGGCATTCTGGTGGTTTACCATTAGGTCCAAATCCCCCCCCCCCATTTCCATTTTTGACCAGATATGGAGTTAATAAATTGTTTTTGCATTCATTTTTGAAATAGTGTTCCTTTCTTGCATCATCTTTCATTTTGAATTTTAGCCAAGGCTGGCATATGAGCTGATGGTTTACAGTACATTGTGATTGAAAGTCAACACCAAAATGGGAAAATCTTTTCACAGTTTTTCTCTTCCCTGGGAATTCTTTTCCATTTCACCAAAAATTGTGAAAAAGTGTGCCAAAAGTGGGAAAATATTTCCACAGATTTTCCCCCAAGTGGGAAAAGATTTTCACACATTTTCCAACAAATGGGAAAAGATTTTCACACTTTTTCTCACAAGTGGGAAAAGATTTCCATAGATTTTCTCTGATAGTTGGGAAATAATTTTGCAAGCTTTCTTCATGATGTAATATTTGTGCATGTACATGTAGACATCAGGAAGTTTTTGTTCTCTGTGGTTTCAAACATGCGCGCGCATCTCTGAAAAAAGAAAGGGGGGGGGAAATCAGTCTGAGACACAAGCACTTTAATTCCTTTTGGAATGCGGTAACAGTCAGGATGTCGCAGGGTGTAGATGCAGTTTGTGTGCCGCGATGCAGCATACACGAGGTGGCGGTGTTGAAGAGATTTGGTCATGTTTTTTGATTGGCGTCACGAAAACGGCGAGATAACCGGATACAAGGCATTTATTCCGAAATTACGGTACACACATCTGCCAATACATGTAAACGTAATTCACATACATGACAACATGTGGATACATGTACAGATATATGTATCTGTACATGTGCACGTATGTTAGACATCCATCCAAGTCGGTTAATATACGCTTGGCCGTGCGGTTACAACACTCAATTCTGTTAGGTCCCCTTGAGAGTGCTTTAACGGGAACCCATTCCTTTTCTGCTGTTGTGAAACACAAAAGTTTGTTCATTCTTCCCATGTCAACAGGTGCTTCATTTTGTAGTGTCCCATTCGGACATCTTCACCGCCATCTTGAGAGAGCAGCATGCTGAGCTCCAGCTGGAGCCCTTGCAGGAACTGGCGTTGGCAACTAGCGTCATCTGCACGGTAGCTGCGGACAGTGAGCCTGGCTGAGCCATTGAGCTTGGTTTTTTTTTTCCTTGTCGTTTCTTTGCATGTCGTTGCCCTGTGATCGTTGCTTTACACTTCCCAGAACTGATTAGAGTCCACCGCGGTCAACTTACCCAGACTGTCACTACATTTCCCTAGTGCTCTATTGCTACTTGCTAAATATTTTATCAACTGTAGTGCGCCTCCTATCGGTCCACCCCAGGCGTGGTCGCCGCTATGTTTGTCCTTCTTTTTGTCAGCGCTTTTTGCTTTAAACGGAACTGCCTTTCGACCTTCTTGATTTCATTGAGCATTCCGTTTTGCTAAAGCTGATCTGTGTTATCCTGATCAACCGTTGAGTATTGTATTGTATCATACTTTTAACTCATATCTTTTTGTGTCACTATTCTGTCACATTTTTGTGAAAAGTTGCATTTCATGCCTTCCGTTTTCTACACCGTGTATTTATTGCCGTACCTGGTAATGTTATTTGTACAGTGCCCCCACTATGTATACGGCTTGGCCGGTATTGTTCTTTAGCTGAGCCATTGATCTCTTTTATGTATATTTTAACAGGTCCTTCCTGGCCCGTTTGTTGCAATAATTTTATTCCCCAGGCCAGTAGTCACCCTTTATGGTGTTAATTACTTGTTTTGAGTCCCTTGGCCTGTGTAAGAATTTTCGTCCCCGCACTATCACATACTTTGTCAATTGGTTAGTCCCCCTTGTCGTTATTTTTACGGTGCTTGGCTTTGGTAACGATCCCTTTCAGCCTCCCCCATTCCTACCTTTCAATATCTCAGGGGCATGTAGCCTAGTAGTTAGGGCATGTGGCTTCTGATCGCAAGGTCGGAGGTTTGATTTCAGCTAACACTGTTTCGGCACATTTGTTTGTGTTCTCTCTTTTGCTTGCATTTCTATGCATATCTGCAGGCTCTCTACTGGCCATCATGAAAGCAACTGGGCACATCTTCTCCAAGCCGGGATTGGTTTTGATAACTCAATACCCTGCTGTGAATGCCCCCATTCGCTTCAGCATTATTAGCACCAGTCTGGGCGTCTAGGGGGTTTCACCCTCCCGAGCACCACACAGGATCAAGAGGACTAGGCTGACGTCAGCCCAGTCTCCCGTGTGTAATAGGGTTCCCTGAGCAGAGGCCCCTGGACCATTGCGAGGTGGCCATACCGTTTTTGGTATCACCGGACGGTATCGTGGCATTGCAGACACCCCGCATTAGTGAGCCCATGCCTCCAACGATACCACCTGCTTCAATTGGGACTCCAATTCAAGAGCAGAAAGGCGTGAAGCAGAAGAGGGCGAAGCAGGGTCTGTTCCCTGTCACTTTCTAGGGCTGCCCCGTTGAAAGAGCAGAAAGGCGTGAAGCAGAAGAGGGCAAAGCATGGGCCATTCCCATCATTTTCTTGGCCTGCCCTGTTGAAAGAGCCACCTAACCAACTCATGGGCTACTGCCAAGCCTACCTCCAGGGAATTTCTCCACAGGCTCTCCTGACCATAAGAGGCACAAGCGATCATGATCCTGTACCGCTTGTTCCTCTACCAAGAAATCACACCCCTCCAAGCACTGGGACTCCGCCTCTCTCACCACGGCTTTCAAGTCTTTTTCGGACATTCTCTCCAGCTCGGTCATCCAGTTGCAGGCGAAACAATCCCTATATGCCACGGCCTAAGATCCAGACCCCCTCCCAGCCGTGCTGCCGCCTCAATCTTCCCTACCTGAGAACCCTGCTTATATGTTGGGCAAGCCGCGGTCTTCAACGCTGGTTTGGAGGCCCTCACTACTGCTCACTACACTTCAGAACTGGCTTTGCCTCCGGCCTCGGATATCCGAGGAGTCTCACTCCACTTCCCCTCAGACGTCCGTGATTTCTATTCTGGGGAAGACCACAGCGGCTCTGTGGCTAGCCTCACCCGTGCCGAGTCCCATCTCCGCGTACTGGACACGATCAAGGTCTTAGACCTCCCTACTCCACCACGGGCAAGCCAAGACTCAGGGTCTCACGGTTTCTTCACGCATGCGGCTAGACTGGAGACAAACCCGCCCATCTTCCCAGTCCTCCCTCTCTTGTATGGAGACATTCAAGGTTCTCACCTCCACTAAGAAGTGGCATCCCTTCCTGGGCCGGGCTTGGAACTACTTTCAGTTCACCAAGTCAGACACTGTTCTCTCTGTCCCTGACCTTCCATCAGCCGCCAAGGACAAGATCATTGCCGATTCGCAATCTCGTCTGCGCAGAAATCAACCATTCGCGGACAGATCCCAAGCAGAGCTAGAGTCTATTCTAACCAGACTCAACAAAGTGTTGTGTCACGGCCTATGTTGTGCAGCCTTCTCGTCCCTGCTTGCGGAGTATCTCTCCTATTCCTGCAAGAATGATTCACCCATGTCCCCGGACCCGATACACATCCTGTAGCCAGGGGTCCAAGATAATTTACAGAACCTCCCATCTTCGGCAAAGACCTCTTTGCAGGTCAGTTCACTGAGACCTTTCAATCTGAGGCCAAGTGGATCAAGGCATCCCACAGTAGTTCAGCTCCACAGCCTAGGGCTGCTCTGCCTCACCGTGGGGGGTCCCCGCTCTACTTCGAGCTCCTTTCGTCCCCCCACCTTGCCTTCAGCTCCTCCTTCAACACACCACAGCTTCCCAGTGGGTCTCGCAAATCCAGTGCAAATTCCGGCTGTTTCCCTTGTCCATTCGGGAGATGCCAACGATGACTCCATCAGTTTGCTATTGGCCCCCGCTCCCAGGCCTGTCAGGGGCCGACTGCAACTTTTCACAGGGCTCTGGCAGGACATTATGTCAGACGAGCACCCCTCCCTTGTCTGACCCACATCTCCGTCCAACTCTGATCCCCATGAACTCCGTCCAACACTGGACTCTGGAGTTGGAAATCAGCTCCTTTCAGAAATAAGCCTTTGGCCCAATCTCTCACCCATCCCAGGATGGGTTCGTTTCAACATTCTTCCTCACCCTCAAGAAGGAGCCAAATACTTGGCACCCAGTCCTCAATCTCAAGCTGCTGAACAGATTCATCCGCTGGTGGCCTTTGTGCATGAAGACCTCGCGAACAGTCACTCAGTCTCTGCTGATCCCAGCCTGGGCCTGTACAGGGAATCTGAAGGAGGCGCATGTGCACATTCCGATCCACCTAAGGACCAGAGGTTCCTCCGCTTCATCTACTATGCCCAAACCTTTAGATTTGTGCCACTTTCCTGCGGCCTTTCAAAGTCCCCTAGGATTTTCACACCCGTCGTCCGGTCGATCATGGCTTACCTCTGTCGCCAAGACGTCCTGATCTTTCAATACCTCGATGACTGGCTCATTATCAGCAGATCTGCAATCGAGGCTACGTCTTCCACCTCTCCACAAGTCTGGGATTCCTCATAAACGTGAGGAAGTCGTGACCTACTTCCTTGTCACTCAGCCCCAGCTCAGGCATGGCTTCACCTCCTGGGCCTCATGGCGAGTCTCATAGACTTGGTTCCCTCCTGCCATCTCTGTATGCGTCCAGTTCAATTATATTTGCTTACAGTCTTCTGCTCCAGCCGGGACCTAATAGACTTACCTTTGCTGGTGATGAAGTTCATCATCCTGCACCTTTGCTGGTGGCAGTGAAGCTCCAGGCTCACCAAAGGCCTCTCCTTCCTGAGACCTCCACAGCAGCTCACCATCATGACCGATGCTTCCCAGTGGGGATGGGGTCCACCCTTTCTGACCATGGAGAACAAATGCATCCTAGTCTAATCTGACTACACAATGGTGGTCTCTTTTTATACATAAATTGTCACCCACTCCCCAAGCCTATGCCTCGTGATGAGAGAAATGGTCCTCTAGGCCCTGGACCACAGAATCAATCTCTAAGTGACAAACATCCCTGGATCCAACAACGATTTTGCTGATGCACTCTCCAGGGGAAACATCCACTTGATGGAGTAGACCCTTCACCCGGGAGTAGTATGGTCAGTCTTTGAGGCTATAGATAGACCCCACATCGACCTCTATGCCTCATCACAAAACGCCCAGCTACTGGTCTGCACGAGGTTCCATGACCCAGAAGCTTGGGCAACCGATGCTCTCCATCTCGGCTGTTCACTTATGCATTTCCTCCAATATCCCTGATCCCAGCCGTACTGTCTAAAATCGAGCGGGAACACTGCTGAGACCTCGTCATCACACCCTTCTGGCCTCACCAGCCCTGGTTCCCTGGTCTCACCAGACCTTGTATTTAGCTCCTCTAATACTACTGCTCAGGCTGGACCTCCTCCACCAACTTGGCGCTGGCATCTTCTACCCTTGGCCAGAGACTCTCCACCTGACCTGTTGGTCACTGTCAAACATTCAATCCGCTCAGCTGGCTTTTCTGATGATGGAAGCCAAGAGCAGAAGACAATCCATGTGCAAAGTCTACAGCAACAGACTTTGACAATTTACTTCATTGCATGCTGAACGAGGTGTGGCTCCGACCAGTGCATCTCTGAGGATCGCAGCCGCTTTCTTCCTGCACCTTTTCAACTCCGGTATACAAGTTAGGACTATCTGCAGTTATTGTTCTGCAATCTCCACCATCCACTTTGGCTTTCAAGACGGATCTTCCATGTCAGACAACAATGCTTTCAAACATCTCCTCTGCTGCAAGTCTTTCAAGACTCCTCATCCTCTCATAGGACTTGCCTTGGGTTCTAGATCTTCTTGCACATCAGCCCTTGGAACCCTTTGGTGACGCCTCTCGCATCTGCACATAGGTGAAACTCGTTTTCCACCTAGTTATTACCGCGTCTCGAAGGGGCAGTGAACTCCATACCCTATGCATTGCTGATGGACATATCTGCTGGGAACCTCAGAGCATTTGCCTCATCCCATCCGTGGGCTTCCTCGTAATGAATCAAATTGAGTCCTTCCATCCTCTGGACAAGTTTGCTCTTGACATCACTAAACACTCGGGATACTTAGACGACAAGCCCTTGTGTCTGGTTCCAACTTTCAATTATGGTACCTCGTCAGAACCAGAAATCTCAGTGACACTTCTTCTCAACCCTTCATCACTTTGGTGAAGCCTCACCGGCCTGCATCAAGAGACTATAGCCAGATGGGCTGTCTCTGCCATCAAATTTTCTAATGCTGAATGCCCTTTCCCATCTGACAATGCCACTCATCGCCACATCTGGGCACACGACTTCAGAGCAATCTCTACATTGTGGGCCAAGTTCCGAAGCGTTTCCTTGGAGGACATTTGCAAGGCAACATGCTGGAAGTCACCCTCTACCTTCACTTCATGCTACCTGACTGGCGTCTTGCAGACACAGTATCCATGGCAAAACGGTTCTGGCATCCTCCACATCGGGACTACCAGGCCACCGCTATAAAGATGGATGACTGGATATATCCCATCCTTCCTTCAGTCGGTTCTTCTCATATATATTACACTGTTTACCACTATTTAACTCAAGTGGGTCCTTGCCGACCGCCCTTGCCGCATATATAGTGACTGTCTGGGTAAGTTGACCGCAGTGGACTCCCCCCCGCAGCAGTGTGGGAGGGAGTCCTCACAGTCATACTTACCCAGACGGTCATGGCCCTCGTGTCCTCGCCACTTTTGGCTTGGCACCCTTGTGTCTCAGAAAAAGAAGGACAAACATGGCGGCGACCACGCCTGGGGTGGACTGATAGAGGGCACACTGCGGTTGATAAAATAGCAAATAGCAATGGAGCACAAGAGAAATTTGCATATGTAGTGACTGTCTGGGTTAGTTTGACCTCAAGGACTCCTCCCGCATTGCTGTCGGGGAATTTGTTTTTCATTTTGTTGGAGTTTTCTGCCATCTTTTCATGAACTTGTTCATCAGCGATATTTCACTAGAATGTTGATTATTGTTATTGTCAGCTTGAAGTAAATGAAAATGACCCAGCATCAAAGCCACAGGCCCAAGTTCATCACCATCTATGTTGAATGTTTTAATGTAAATTTTTTTACTAGGCTACAGCAAATTGCCTGGCCTTCTTGAAAGATCTAAAGTTCATGAATTGTACAACTTTGGAGAACTTGATGTTTCTATCTTCACTGAACTGTTTTTATGCAAAGGCTATTTAAAGCATTTGTGAGGTTCTGATTGGACCCTCACTTTTCATACATACATGTAAATTGAACAATTCTAGCTTTCTCAAAGCCTATAGTAACGTTTTCCAGAATTTGAGGAAAGGATTCTATGAGAAGATCCAACTATCTGAGCTTGTTCATTTTCTTCTGTTGCAGTTACCTTCTACGACCTGCCCTCAGATCCTAGCATGCCCAACCACGTCCCTATACAGACCCACCTGAGTCGCATCCACCGTCAGATCATGGCCCTGGTGCCCCGGTTCTGTGCCCTAGACCGGTGGTTGAGGGACCTGAAAAGGCTGGAGACAGCCCCCCAGGGTGGGGATGCCCCCAGCCACACCCCTCATCACAAGGATAGCATACGCCAGGTCCTGCTGGAGATATCCCGCAATGTGATTGGCTACTGTAAGAACATCGTTGTCCTATCAGGTACTTGTTTTAGGGGTTCTATGAATCATGGAGTACTGGCAGATTTGGACAATGTGACATGATAGATAGGCATTTCTGTCAGTAATTTTTTATTGTTTCAGCCATTGTTGTCATGAAAAGAAAAATTGTTCTTTAAATCTTTGAAGACTTTACCTTTAAAGACTTATTGATTTCGTAGTCAATTTTTTGAAGAAATTTTAGTCTGCTACATGTGTTTAATATGCCTTTGCATGACATGTGTTATGCCTTTGCATGACATGCCTGGTCACATAAACTTGCATGCCTTGTTCTGCATGTCCCTGGATTGAAATTTTCTTTCATGAAATGAGAGAAATACGGAAAGGTTGTCATGGAAAACTAAATGACTTCAGTGTAGTTTCTTATAAACTCAGGAGTTTTATAAAAACAGCATTGTTGTGATTTGACATGCGACATACTCAATTGGTAACATTTGGGGAATTTTTTAACCAGAACCGTGAGTTAAAAGACATTTAATCCTTGCAGAATAAGGTATACCTTGTTAATAGTAATGGAATGTAACAAAGAAGGAAGAAAACCAAATTTTGATAATGGCGTCCATCTGTATGTGCCACATTTTAAGGGTTTATAATACAGTCCCATTGGATTTAGTTCTGAACTTCAGTAGCCATTATGTGTTCCGTTTTTGTTTTGTTTTTTCCTTTGCTTCAGGTTCAACGGCCAAAGACAGCCAAATCTTGTTCACCCCAAACCTGCAGGAGGCAACAGCAAGGGATTATCAGGCAATAGAAGGTACCATTATGTTCACAAAAGCTTCCTGATAATAGATTTCAGGCTTCAGTCATTTACAAGGACCCAACAAACTTGGCAAAATGAGCAATTAACCACTTCATGCCGGGGCATTTTTCAATGTTGATGATGCTGGGCCGGCAAAAAATCCTTCAAAAATTCATCATCAACGGTTGTTTATAGCCGCAAGAAGTAATCTTTAGGCACTACTCTAAGTAGACAGGTGACCTTCATTGACGCCTGAGTATTTCAGCCAGGCCGGCAGCCTTGTAAAAAGACCCCAGATTGTGTGGTGTTATGTAACTTTCTTTTGTTCACGAACCTGGCTCAGTGCACTGCTGGCCTCTTTTCAATAGGGGCCAGATTAGCATGCAAAGGTGCTGTGTGGCTCATCGCTGCGGTGGTGGAGCGCTTTTGTCCCCGGTGGTAATCCGCTCTCAACACCCCAAAGCATTGTATAGGGTTTCAAAACAAGGCTGGATTATCACCACTTATGAGAGTGAAAAATGTTGATAATTCCCAGCAGCCTGGCCTTTTGTTCGGAGTACAGTCTTTTGTTACAGGGCCCTGTTTCCTTTGAGTTCGGAGACCCCGGCCAAGCGTATAAAGCATAGGTCTCTGATTCCGGAGTCCCCGGCAGGAAGTGGTTAATTAAGAACAACCTATGTGGCTTGAATAAATTACGTACTGCAAAACGACATAAATTTTTCATTAAAAAAATCATTGGAGCAGCAAAGTCATTCTGTGATAGATAGAATGCTCCATGCCACTTGTCTTCCCCTTGTGAAATGGAACATTCCATCTGTCACCTTCCTGTCACCTCATGAAATTATTTGTTGGGCTTTCAGTGTTTTCAGTAATTATATTTACCGAGTTGAAATAATAAGTCGGCATTAAATATACTGTGTTTAGCACAATCAAATTGTCACGAGTGGACCTTCATATATGCAAATCCTTCATAACGAAATGCAGAAGAGGAAACATAAAACCCAGCCGTGCCTGTTTGTTATGGTGTAGAAAGCTGGTACTCAACTTTGGATGATTTTGTTGATTTTTCTTCCATCTTTCAGGTGTGCACCTGTCATCGCTGGACCTGACCAGACCCCCCACCCTGGGGATCATCGTGCGTCATCTGCGGCAGGCGGCCAGCGAGTTCATGAGCACGATGGACAGCCACCAGCAGCACCTACACAAACTCAAGAACATCGCCGATCTGTCCACCGAGGAGCTGAAAGAGGTTAGTTATCTGATGAGCTAGCGGGGAGGGGGTTGGAACGAGTGACCCATGAGCGTGACCGCTAAAGGGCACTGTAACACAACTAGTGATCGTTCCCACATTTTTTTTTTTTTTAATTTCGGCAATGGGATTCATCTCAGATGAATGTCTCTGTTGTACATATTTGGAAATGTTTGCACATGAAATGGTATTTCTGTAACGCAGTGCAATTTTCAGTTAAAGTGAGTTTGTTCACTAAAGATTGAAGGTGTCTCTCTATTGGAGATTTCTTTGCACCTTGCATCATTCATGCCTAACCTTTTCATATGGGGATTGGTTTCACATATCCTATTAGCCAAGGAAATGCACTCCCTTCTCCTGAGAAGACTACTCACCAAACTCGCTAGTTTGCATGTGGTTTCTTTTCACAAGCCCCAGACAACTGTTTGAGTATACATTGTTTATAAATACTTGCAGGGCCAAACGCCCAATATTTTTAAAAAATTGTAGCTGACTTGTCAAACATTCAGATCTGTTTTATTGAGGATCTTTACATATTAGGTTTTTTCAGTTGAATGTATGACTGTTTTGTTCCATTAGCTGATCCAGACAGCATCAGGGCCCACATCAGAAAAGTTGTCTTCTAGTCATCGCTTGCAACTAGCGACCAGAAAGCTTGCCGACACCGTCCGTCAAAAAGCAGACGAGCTAGCTGTCCTTTACTGTATCCTGAAAAACACCAAACCTACCAAAAAAAAAAAGACCCTAACCCTGCATAACTGTAAATATTGTGGGATAAGATATGGTGGAATATTTGTCCAGGAGAGGTTGGGAATCAATTGTTGAAATTCTTGCCTTTTCCGTCTTCTTTTTGTCGATTTTTCTTTCCTCTTTTCTTACCTTCCAGACTGAAGTTTTTCCCAGTCTTCTAACTTTTCTTTCTCAAAAGCGGAAAGCGTTTGAAGCATTTACGTGCTTATGAATCGATGTTCACATACGTTATTAATTGGTACTTCTAACAATTCTTTAAAAATTATGTTTCAAATTTGGTGTTTAAAGTGTATCAGGTTTGCCCTATGTCCCCAAGTTCACAGACCATTTTCATGAAGAACAGCAGAAATCATTTCAGTCACCACCCTATTCAAGAAAACAAACCCATCAACACATTAAGAAACTGCTAACATATGTTTGCATTGTTCAGTTGAAATGGATGTCTTGGAGGTTGGAAATTCATGCCAACTCACGTCTGTTTCGTTGTTCAACCTTCTGCTGATTTTTTGCGTTTTATAATCAACATTCTCCATTCCTGTAGTTGTTTAATTGCCACTGACTGATCTCTTCTGAGTTAAGCCTCTGGAATGTGCCACATGTTTCATTCGCACTCTTGTCCCATGGAAAGATCCTTAACGACTGACTTCAGACATGATTGAGTGCAGCTTGTTCCTAGTCTGGCGCCACCTAGAGTTCTACCTCCTGTATTGCCAGACATCCAAAGACAGCTTGTTGCATAAATTGAGCCTGCCCAGGCAGCAGCCCAGGAATTTAGCCGGTGGGTAATTCCAGAAACTACAGGTCAATAAGTGACATTTTCGTGTCCCTGTTACATCTGACCTTTGTCATTTGACTTGGAAATATCACTGGAATTGGTTTCAAGCTATTACTATTTGTTTGGCAAGTAATTCGCATTAATTCATCACACTTAGAAGTTAGAAAATGCGTTCTGGACTTACAAAATCATCAGTCAGATGTGACAGGGACACGAAAAAAACAATGGACCCCTAATTTCTGGAATGACCCAGGTGAGAATGGATGGGCGTGTGATTACTTACAAGACAAAATCTGAGGAACAAAGGCTTCCTTTTTCCATCGATAGAACTCATGCCGTGTCCATACACTTTTCATATTACACGACCTATTCAGCTTTGGTCAAGAAAATCAAATTGTGTATTTACAAGCCCTTGACAGTGTGCGTTGCAATCAAATCAAATTTCATTTTAGATGACAATCAAAAAGGGATAGTTTTTCAGCCTGCAGTTCTTCAGTTATTGGTACCCAGTGCAGGTATTGCACTTAACTTGTCACATCATATACAACTGAACTTTTACCATTTAGTGCTACTAAGTTCCAAGTAGCCCATCATTAACTGGATTTTAAAATTGACAGGTCAGTCTAATTATTCATAGTCTCTATCAAGATGGAATGCTTTTCCTGTCTTTGGTTGGCTGTAAACCTTAAATGGCCATTTTTATTTTTAACTAAACAGCCATTACAGTGGAGGCCTATAAGAACCATAACTGGACGTTCATATTGTGTGCTCCTTTAACAAGATGTTTGCAATTCATTCTTTGGGGTTGTTTTATTGTAGATCCCAACAGATTCCTTCTTGATGGGGCAGGTGATGACCCTAGCCATACTCCCATCAGTCCTGTGCTTCTTGGCATCACAAATGATGATATCAAACAGGTAACACATGCACATGTATTGAATGTTTGAGATGTAAAACAAGAAAAACTTGCAAGGTTTCTTCAGTCTGGATGTGCTCTTTTCATAATCTGATTTTCTCACAACTTTGAATCTTTGGTTAGTTTAGAACACTGGAGAGTCCCGACAGTACTTGGCACAGTTCCAGTCTGAGTGTAGCTACCTTGAAACAGTAGAAAAATCCCTCAGAAATTTTGGTCTGCCTTGGGAGCCCTTGTCTGTGTTAGTTAATATGGAATTGAATATCTCATGTTCTGAGAAATTCTGAAATACTTTGTATAGCTAGATACATGACAAGTGCCTTCCAAAAGGCTTTTTCTTTCATTCGGGGGATAAAGTGGCTGCAGAAATAGGACTGAATGTATCTTGTGAAGTTGTTATTGATCTAAAAGCCATGGGGACATACTGAAGTGTCCACAGATTATCTAAACAATGGAAATAAGTATCAGAGCAGCCTGGCTATTGATCAAATTCTGTTCCTTTCCCCTTTCTTTCTCTCTGGTCAGCTCCGCGTGGACGCCACCAGCTGCCTGAGCGAGATGTTGCTTAAGCGCACCAGGGAGATTGAGGCCCAGTTCATCCGTGGCCAGTCCCGCTACACGTTCATCTCAGTGTTGGTGCGACGCATCAGACGGCTCCTGATGTTAGGAGCTCCTTGAGGAGCGGAAGCCCCCTTCAGTGCCGTGGACCAACATAGACCTATCTTGATCTGTGCCAGGGGTCTTCAGAAACCTACTGTACAAACTCGCAGGGGCCTCAAGAATGGAAGCAATAGAATGTCAGTCGGTATTGCAGCCTATATCCTTAACCAGAAATATACATTGCAAACATGTCTTATGATCAGGGTACCAGATGCAGACACTAGAGAACAGTAAAGATTAAACCGGGAGTTCCAAGTCCTTCCAAACCATTTGGTGTAACTTGCTTCAGACAAGAACTGGTATTGGGGATCCCCAGAGAGAAACAATTAGTTCCCACATTTTCTTGTCAGTGTAGACTGGCACCCCGACTCAGTTCGCTGTATTTCAATGCTGACAAGGTGCAATGTGGCCGGGACAACCTTAACAGCCTTCCTGTCCAAACCTGAAGCACTCGTTGATTGTATATCAATTATTTTGTTAAGCTCAACACCATGTTCTGGTCAATATGCGTTTGTATTGTTTTTTTTCTGTATCTTTTTGGAGGTGGGAAACAACGATTAGAGGAATGTCAAATACCAACTAAGAATTTTCTTCCAATATGGTTACACCTTGAAATCTAATTTCGTTCACACCTTTCTCATTTGAAAGATTTTTGAAGTTCATAAATTTACACAGTACAGAAACACATTTATGAAGCGTAACTGAGGTCTACCAAAGAATGTAGTTCATGCCATTTTGTTGGAATTCTTGTTTCACTCCAGAGGATTCCTCATTTGATAACGTCAAAACTGCAGAAAATGTTTGGATTTAGTTTTTCCCTCCTTGCTCACAACGGTGCCTTCTGTACGTAGTACCAGCCATTTACAATATATACCATCTGCTAGCTGGTAACCCTGGTTGAGAAACACAATTCCAAGGCTGGTCTCTAGATTTGCACTGATATTGTTTTGATGTGTCTGATCAAGTGAGCTGCAGTGCTCCAATTAAAGTGCTTTACTGTAATTTGACAACCAGAATTACTGTCGATGCTCGTGGACGAGCACGTTTCACTTTGACTAATAGACTGTCACAATTTGCCACTTGCACACGCGCGGGTCAAGTTGAAGAATGTGTGTGTGAGTGCAGTGCCACTGTAAATATGACATCTAAGTCGATAGACTTAGTCTATATCAAAGTGTCACTGATGAAACACATTGTTTTTGATAATCTTCCTTGGTTAAATGGCATATTACTAATGTAAAACAGCTGAAAGCTGTGGATTTGTATCTTCATTATTTCAATAAAATCTTCTTATACTCGCTTTGCATTTTCTATCCCAATTCACTTGTCTTTTACTGTCAAGCTTTTTATGTCCTATTTGTTGCTCTTACACCCTCCAGGTTTGGATGGTTCCTTTGAAATTTTTTTTTCAAAATGTAAAGTTAACCCCTTGCTAATACTTTGTCAAAAGATATCAAAATTGTCAGCAAAAAGCATTAAGACAAGCAAAAGGTTAACCTTGCATTTTTATAAAAAAAAAACCAGCAGGCGTGTCTTTTTCTTTGTGTAAATTAAACTCAAATTTTCAGAACAGCAGGTATAAGCCTTGCATTATCAACAAAAACCTGAAGAGCAAGAGGCTAGCCTTCCATCTTCAATGAAAACTGATACAGGAAGGAGTTAGCCTGGCATTTTAATGTTTAACAAAAATGGCACGTCTATTTCCTCCTGTCAATTAAATGTAAATTTCAAACAAAAACATTCAGAATAGCAAGGGTAAGCTTTGCATTTTCAACTTAACCTTAAGAGCAAGGCGTTATCCTTTCATTTTCCAACAAAACCTGAACAAGGAGCTAGCCTTGCCTTTTCAATGAAAAACGTAACAGGAAGGGGTTAGCCTTGCATTTTTATTGCTCAACAAATGCCATGTCTATTTCTTTCTGTCAATTAAACGTAAATTTCCAACAAAAACTTGCATTTTCAACAAAACCCTCGACAGCAAGGGGTAAGCCTTGGATTTTTGAACCAAACGTTAACAGCAAGTGGTTACCCTTCCTTTTTCAACTAAAAACCTGAACAGCAAGGAGTAACCTTACATTTTCAACCGAAACTTAACAGCAAGGGGTTAGCCTTGCATTTTCCACAAAAACCTTAACAGCAAGGGGTTAGCCTTGCATTTTCAACCAAACCTGAACAGCAAGGGGTTAGCCTTGCATTTTCATCTGAACCTTAACAGCAAGGGGTTAGCCTTGGATTTTTTAACCACACCATAACTGCAAGGGGTCAACCTTGTATTTTCAACAAAAATCTCAACAGCAAGGGATAAGCCTTGCATTTTAAACGAAAATATTAATATCAAGGGGTTAGCCTTGCCTTTTCAACCGAACCTTAACAGCAAGGGGTTCACCTTGCATTTTCAACCAAACCTTAACAGCAAGGGATTAGCCTTAAATTTTCAACCAAACCTTAACAGCATGGGGTTAGCCTTGTTGAAAATGCATGGCTTACTTATGAAACTTTTCGTTTGAAATTTACATTTAATTGACAGAAAGAAACAGACGTGCTATTTTTATAAAAATAAAAATACCAGGCAAACTCCTTCCTGTAACAATTTTCATTGCAAAAGCAAGGCTAACCCCTTGCTCTTAAGGTTTGGTTGAAAATGCAAAGCTTACCCCTTCCTGTTAAGGTGTGGTTGAAAATGTAAGGTTACTCGTAGCAACAAGGGGTCAGCCTTGCCTTTTCAACGAAAACCGTAACAGGAAGGGGTAAACCTGGCATTGTCAACCAAATGTTAGCAACAAGGGGTAAGCCTTGCATTTTCAACCAAACCTACTTTCAATAACAGGAATTTTCAACAAAAACCTGAACAGCAAGCAGTTAGCCCTCCCTTATCAACAAAAACGACAGCATTTTCAACAAAAACCTGAATTAGAAACCTTAATTGAATTGAAACCTTAATTGACAGAAAGAGAAGTGCCATTTTTTTAAAAATNAAAAATACCAGGCGAACTCCTTCATGTAACAATTTTCATTGAAAAAGCAAGGCTTACCCCTTGTTGTTAACGTTTGGTTAACAATGCCAGGCTTACCCCTTCCTGTTACGGTTTTCGTTGAAAAGGCAAGGCTAACCTGTTACATTCAATAAAAGGATTTTTCAACCAAACCTTAACAGCAAGGGGTTAACCTTGCACTTTCAACCAAACCTTAACAGCAAGGGGTTAACCTTGCACTTTCAACTGAACCTTAACAGCAAGGGGTTAGCCTTGCACTTTCAACCGAACCTTAACAGCAAGGCGTTATCCTTTTATTTTCAATATAAACCTGAACAACAAGGGGCTAGCCTTGCCTTTTCAACAAAAACCATAACAGCAAGGGATTAGCCTTGCATTTGCAACTGAAACTTAATAGCAAGGGGTTAGCCTTGGATTTTCAACCAAAACATTAAAAGCAAGGGGTTAGCTTTGCATTTTCAACCAAAACCTGAAAAGCAAGACATAAGCCTTCCTTTTCAACCAAACCTGAACAGCAAGGCGTTAGCCTTTCATTTTCAATATAAACCTGAACAACATGGGGCTAGCCTTGCCTTTTTTATTGATCAAAAAATGCCACGTCTATTTCTTTCTGTCAATTAAATGTAAATTTCCAACGAAAACTTGCATTTTCAACAAAAACCTTGACAGCAAGGGGTTAGCCTTGGATTTTTGAACCAAACGTTAACAAGTGGTTACTCTTCCTTTTTCAACAAAAAACAGGAGGGGAAAAAAGTAACCTTAAATTTTCAACCAAATCTTAACAGCAAGGGGTTAGCCTTGCTTTTTCAACCAAAACCTGAAAAGTAAGGGATTAGCCTTGCATTTTCAACCGAACCTTCACAGCAAGGGGTCAGCTTTGCATTTTCAATGAGAACCGTAACAGGAAGGGGTAAGCCTGGCATATTCAACCAAACGTTAACAACAAGGGGTAAGTCTTGGATTTTTGAACCAAACCTTGACAACAAGGGGTTAACCTTGCATTTTCCATAAACCTTAACAGTAAGGGATTAGCCTTGCATTTTCAATGAAAACCATGACAGGAAAGGGTAAGCCTGGCATTTTCATCAAAAACATTAAAAGCAAGGGGTTAGCCTTGCCTTTTCAAAGAAAACCGTCACAAGAAGGGTTCGCCCTTCATTTTTTATTGTTCAAAAAATGCCATGTCTATTTCTTTCTGTCAATCAAATGTAAATTTCCAACAAAAACTTGGATTTTCAACAAAAGCCTCGACAGCAAGGGGTTAGCCTTGCTTTTTCAACCAAAACCTGTAAAGTAAGGGATTAGCCTTGCATTTGCAAGTGAACCTTAACAGCAA
>NW_019091362.1:8830233-9017471 GCF_001949145.1 Acanthaster planci
TTGGCATTTTCAACAAAAACATTAATAGCAAGGGGTTAGCCTTTCTTTTCAACAAAAACATTAACAGCAAGGGGTTAGCCTGGCATTTTCAACAAAAACATTAATAGCAAGGGGTTGGCCTGGCATTTTCAACAAAAACATTAATAGCAAGGGGTTAGCCTGGCATTTTCAACAAAAACATTAATAGCAAGGGGTTAGCCTTTCTTTTCAACAAAAACATTAACAGCAAGGGGTTAGCCTGGCATTTTCAACAAAAACATTAACAGCAAGGGGTTGGCCTGGCATTTTCAACAAAAACATTAATAGCAAGGGGTTAGCCTTTCTTTTCAACAAAATCCTGAACAGCAAGGAGTAAGCCTTGCATTTTAAACAAAGATATTAATATCAAGGGGTTAGTTTTACATTTTCAACAAAAACCTGAACGTTAAGCGATTAGCCTCGCATTTTCAACCGAACCTTAACAGCAAGGGGTTAGCCTGGCCTTTCCAGTGAAAACCGTTACAGGAAGGGGTAAGCCTGGCATTTTCAACCAAACATTAACAACAAGGGGTTAGCCTTGGATTTTTTAACCAAACCTTAACAGCAAGAGGTTAGCCTTGCCTTTCCAACAAAAACCTGAACAGCCTTGCATTATCAACAAGCCCTCCACATCCAGGGTTTTTGCATTTTCAAAATTATCAGTGACAATCTGAAGACCTGCAAGGTGTTAGCCTTGCACTGTTACTTTTGAAACTATATGCATATCCACATACAGTCGCTATGAAACAATAGATCAGAAACAACAGTGACTTGCTAGTCATTTTAATTTAAAACAGTTGTGAACACAAATTTTTGCAAATTTATATAGCAAATACGTGCACCTCAAAAAATAGAATGACCCAATTTAATATGTGCGCAAGGTACTGGTAAATGTATATATCAACATTTGGCAAAGCAGAAAAGTTTACCAAAATATCCTGTGCAGATTGAGGACCTTAAGCCTAGACACACTGGGCAGAAAGTAAATTACAGGCAAGAAGAACGAAACAAGAATTGGTCGGTATCACCGTGTCTTAACCTTGGTAAATAAGATGTTGGTTAGCATTACAAGTGCTCACTGGTGAATATGTACAACAACCTTCAAATGTTAACAGTAGATGACGAGGTCGCAAACATTTGGTATGTTTAACGTGAGGAATGGAGATAAGGCAGTGTGTTAATTAAAAGGGTAGACTACCTCTTCTGGTCCTCCCTACTGTTTCAATCAGCACTGCCAAGGTTTGGTAATTTCCCAGTTATCGAGCAAACCAAAACCAACACATGTATACCATTAACTTCTAACACTTATAAAAAGTCCCCGTTCTGTGAGAGTGATGCTGTATACCCTTAAACATAAAGGTTTTTAGCCATCAGTTGAATCTTGTGACCTGGCTTAATGTTTGTGTAAATGGATAGAATTGACATGCTGGTACTATCCTCACTACTTTCCCTTTTGGTTCAAAGTATCCGAACGTTGGCCGTTCAGTCTTACTCAGTTCAATTTTCTTCTTGGCATTCTCGCAGTGCAAACACATCACAACATTCTGTTTTTCCGAGGCAGGTCACAATGAGACAACTCATAAACAAGGTACATGTACAAGTTGGCGCAGTCAATCAAATTAAGCTATGAATAACACGCTGGTAAAAATATCAAAATCGCATGAAAAAATTACACAAGAATACCAACAAATTTTCCGATGCAGCATACCCTCAAAATAGACCTAAAAGCATCTGAATACAACCTAAAATATACATACAATTTTGCTTGATCACTTTAAAAATCATATCTTGAGCAATAAAATGCACTGAATACACTAGCACAAATATAAATCAACTTCAAATCATTTACACCACATGGAACAACAAAGATAAAATATACAAGAGTTCAAATACGACAACCCATAATTTAACAAGCATAACCCACAAAAAACTTAGAAACTCGGAATGTGGCGTTAAAGAATTATTCTACCCCCTGGTACTGCATTTCTGCTTTTCTGCGAAACAGACTTTTGCGATGCTGTTATTTAATAAAACTGTGCAAGTGCAGAAGCTGAATTCATCTACAATGTACACCCACGAAAACATAGCAAACGATATCCCGGATCTAATGGTTGAACAATGCACCTTACAGGTGCATACATGTACAAACATTCTGTCTCAAAAAAAAAAACCCACACTGGCGTTTTCAGGAATTGCCGACTATTCAAAAGACGCAGGCTCTGTGGCAAGAACACGTTGCAAATACACCTACATGTACAAAGCTCTGTATACAAAAAACAGAAGAGCAAAATGGGAAACCCACAACTCCTAAAACGGTGAACGTGATAGATACCAAGTAAATATTTTGACTTAACTCTCAAGTTCACATTTAGTTTCAAGTTCACATTTAGTGTGAGGACAATACAGGAATGAAGACAATCTTAACAGGGTGCAACTTTAACTTGTCAATAGAACTTTGAGCATAATCTGCTTAGCAATGAGTAAGGTTTTGGAATGTTAAGCACGGGTGGGTGGGATTCTGAATGAAGATTTGTAAAATGGACGGAGCTGAGATAAATGTCCTCCAATTATTTGCTTTTTTTTTCTCCAAATGAATACATAAACACCTGAATAAAATGACAAAATGTTTTCAACATACATGTAAGGTGAAATGACCAATGATCATATGCCTTAAAACGAAGAATTTGTTTAACTTTAAAAATCTTAAACAATATATATTGATATAAAATGTGATAAATAGTAAATGGTCAATTTTTTTTAGATTTGAGATTTAAATAAATAACGAATTAAACACTTCCCTCAACTGGAAAAGAACAGTAAATCAAGTTTATATAACAAATTCTGGAATAGCAGAACAAGTAGGCGAAAAACAGCATTGACTGATTTAATACAAATGATTAAAAATAGGTGGATTATGTCTTTTTTGTACACACAAAATGACTTTGGAAAATATATGAGGTCTACCAAAGAGGCCAAGCCTTTGAATTGAAAACATATTCAAAAGTGATTTCCAAAAATTCCCAATGAAAAGAGTACAAAATAGATCAAATTTCTGTTCATTTGAATTGCCCATTTCCTGAAAATAGGAGGGTAGTGCAGTACCTTCAGGCATCTGGTATTGGTTGAAATGCAAAAAAAGTCCTTGAGTTTTTAATTTGTAAATTTTGGAATTAATTAATAATCACCCACCAAGAATATGCACGACACCAATTTTTAATGTACCGTTTCACGGTTCAATGCATGCTGCTGTAGATGGATTATAAATTGCTTCAATTTGCATATTACGAGCTTTCAATGGAAGTACATTAATATAATTCAACATCTGGGAGTCAAGGCATTTTAAACCAATGGCGTCAAGCTGCTTCAATGGTATATTTTTTTGTATTTGATCAGAGCTTTTGTTTCATACATGTACGGGTACATATACAGCATCGGCAAAATACCTGCACAAGACCAACTTTGTTTACCTTGTTTCGGTCGGAAATTATTCCTGGCTTGAGCTGTTGCCTCTCTGGCAATCTAGCTTGAAAATCTAGCAACCTCGTTAATAATGTGCTTTGGTTTTACTCCCAGTTGGTTGCTGCAAAATAAGAAACCCTTTCTCTCTGTGGTTTACCCTTTGCTTTATCTCTTGGTGCTGTGCTTACAAATTTCACAGCAATTTTACGATTGATTTTCAATCCCATACCACAAATATACCAGAGATTATCCGACTACACAGTCTTGGAAGGCCTGTCCGAGTGGCTATGGCTTACATGTAAGGCCTGGCTTTATTTTTAGTTAAATTGCTCTTTACTTTTCATACTAGGCTTACTGTATAACATGTGAAAGCTCTAAAATTCTGATATAGTTTTTGTTTAGACAACATGGCTACTGAACCGGCGGCCAGTCAAGTGAGGTAAATTTTGAGCATGGTGATGAATGAGGCATCTGTGGCGGCTCGCTACCGGAAGAAATGTGAGCCAAGGCGAGTAGCATCTAATAGCAGCAAGACTTACCGGAATTTCCTCGCCTCCCCCTCCTTACCCACTGACTAACCTCAGCTTCTGCCATCTTTCTTGTACTTGGCCTGCACCAGGAAGAAGTCATCGGGCACGGCTTCCCCCGCCTCTGTGGTGATGCTGCCCCGGCTGACCCGGGTGATCTTGGAGGCCTCGTGCCGTTTCAAGAAGTGCTCCAAAGTGTCCCAGCCCCCGCCCACACGGACCATTACATGCCGGCCACGTAACATCTGGGATGCCAAATGAAATAACACTTGAGGAATGCAAGCCGCTGAAATGCACATTTCAACATGCTCATCTTGTTTCACATACGTGGTGTGGACATTCCTTTGTTCTCCTGTGGTTAAGAAAACCCAGGTAAAATATTCCTTTTTCTCCAACTAGGCTGACTCCGAGCAGGAGTTTTCATGATGATTTCCTGGACTGTTCCTCTTCACTTTTCTACAGATAACCCTGACTCAAAATGCCTCTGTGGCTGTTTTTCAGAGAGCGACAAAGTTGCGCGAACGTGTGCGAGTCCACACAACACCATCGCACCCTACATGAAAGAGTTTTTTTGTGCAGAGGTCCACACTGCGTATGGCACACCTGCACATTTGTGTACACAAGTCAAAACCTATGACCACATCAATACTGATGTCTTCAAGAAACCAGCAACAAATTCAAAGGGCTTCTTTTTAACTAAACTTAATTGAAAAAACAGACAGTATTCCCTGGCACCTTGCTTTTCATCAAGAAGCTGAAATTTGGCAAAATTTATGGTGTGGGAAGCAGGTAATACTTTCTTTAATAGTTATCTCATTCACCATGTCAGCCACATTTCATTACATTCAGTATAATCACACTATATTACAAAGCAACCTTCAACCCTCTTGGCACTTTGCAAGGATCCTTTCTGGGTCTGTCTATCGTGTTGCCTGGCAAACTCAGACAAAAGCTCAACATGAATACCCTTAACCACTTCCTGCCGGGGACTCTGGAATTGGAGACGTATGGTTTATATGCGTGGCCAGGGTCTCCGAACTCAAAGGAAACAGGGCCTCGTAACGAAAGACCGTGCTCCGAACAAAACACCAGGCTGCTTGGCATTATCAACATTTTTCTCTCTCAAAAGTGGTGATAATCCAGCCTTGTTTTGAAACCGCATATTAGGCTTTGGGGCATGTATAGCGAGCGGATTACCACCGGGGACAAAAGTGCTGCACCACCGCAGCGATGAGCCACACAGCATCGCTGCATGCTAATCTGGCCCTATTGAAAAGAGGCCAGCAGTGCACTGAGCCAGGTTCGTGAACAAAAGAAAGTTACATAACACCGCACAATCTGGGCTCTTTTTACAAGGCTGTAGGCCTGGCTGAAATACTCGGGCATCAATGAAGGTCACCTGTCAACTTAGAGTAGCGCCTAAAGATTACTTCGTGCGGCTATAAACGTCCATTAAATGAAATGATGAATTATTGAAGAATTTTGAAAAATGGAAAAAATGATAATTATGCCGACCCAGCATCATCAACATTGAAAAATGCCCCGGCATGAAGTGGTTAATATGTTATCAAATCACCTAACTACAGCAAAACTAGTTCTGGATTTCTACAGATTATGGGGACACAAATAGGTTAATAGATTTAACCCTATGCACCTTGTATTAGAAACAGTACTGAACCTAACACTTCAGCAGATACAGCGGACTGTAATTACATGTACTGGCTCATGACTGGACAGGACCTGTTAAATTCCAACAAGTCGACCCTACTGAAGTTTAAGTCATTTGGTATGGATGGGTCTATGCAGTATACACGTAAATTGCACAGCAGTACCAAACAAAATCAAGCACAGTACCACTAGCCAGTCACTCGAGGGAGTAACTGCTTCTGTGCTCCCACTCAAGCAAAATCCAGCACCATTATCTAAAGGCTGGTTCATACTTCGCGCAAAAGCAAAAATGAATGCAAATTTGGGAGGTCATAGCCAATATTTGCATAAGAATTTGCAAAAGTTGAATACATTTCAACTCGAGCCAAATTTTGTTGCAAATTTTTCTTGCTGTCAAATTCGCGTCACTTTCGCATTCGTCTGAAATATGAATCAGCCTTTAGGTCTTAATTCCTCACGCTAACAACGCTCAATGGGAAGTTCTTCATGCATGGTACCAGACCCTCAAACCTCAACAGATCCCTCAATTAGAGTTGGACAGTTTTGAGGTAGATAGCATTTGTTAGGGGAGACCATTGAGAACACTCACCCTGATGAAGACCATCTTGCCACCAATGTTATACCTTCCCTCTGACACCCTTCGGATGTCAAGACCAAAGTCACACTGCTTGGCGACATTCATCACCTATAAACATAAATTACAACACTGGTTATAAATATATATTGAAAATTGTGATGTGTGCATTGAATGAGTTAATTTCAATTAAATAAATTTTCCACTAATATATGAATGCACATTTGCTTGTACAAACACACATGTACCAACAGAAGTCTTAGTAAAAAGGTCCAGTCAAGTGCTGTGCTCGTGGTTTAGAGAAACGCGATAGAGTTCACACAAAGGTACACAAGAAAATGTCTCATGGACTTGACTGACCCAACCTGGCTTCAGGATTTACAAATGCACATGTACAAGGATGAAAAACAACTCAGAGACAGTTAGACTGACTGACAGACACATAGACAAACTCTCGCCTCCGTATCCAATAAGCTGGTAGCTTTCTTCTTAGTGACGGCAGAGGCTGGCCGAGGATTCTGCTCTTCTTTCTCAATCTCCTTCTCCAGTTTGACCAGCCCTGGGGGGTCAATGCCGTAGCGGCCCGCTAGCCTGGCCAGTTCATACAAGCATACCAGCACATTCTGGGGCGTTTTCTGTAGCACTGAGAGAGAGGGGAAAACAGACAAGAGAGTTGGAAGATGTACTGCCGGAGCAGTCTTTCTATGTCAGTAGTCAATCAACAAGCCCTCATTTGTAAGCATTCAAAGACCTAAAACTCTTCGGAGTTTAAAACACAGGTTATTGTCAAGTTATGAAAACATTTCAAAACCCAAGAACTTACTTTTTCAATAAGTAAAGGGATACTTTCCCTCATCTAAACAATAAACAAGAATCATTTAAGAAATAAAAGTGGAAATGCTTGATCAAACTGATTATCAGACACGCCAATGACATCACCAATTTTACAAATGACCTGAAGTATGTCATCGTACTACATTAAATTGAAGTGCAGCTGCAATGAATTTTTCTTAGACATAATTTTTCCTCAACTTTGTACTCTTCTACGATGTTTGAAAACTCTTTTACTTTCCTATTTGGTTAAATGCATTGAAAAGTGTATGCTTTTAAACAATTAAAATTATTTGTGCTTTCCCAGAAAACTGAGGGCACTGTTGCGGTGAGCTCATTATGGTAAGCCATGGATCAGTGCATAGGCATTTCTGTTCAAATTGTGAACCCAGAATTTACTAACTGCAAACATTGTTACCCACATCAAGCAACAATAAATCAGCAGAGACGAGAAAACCAAGTCTAGGAAAATCTACAAATATGCAGGACTTCTTTGTGTACAAACCAATGTACCATTCAGGCTTTTTCCTGAGATGACATCATAGTTCTGCTCATGAATATGGAAATACTCATTAGCATAAACAACAAAATGTGGTAAAATGCTCTTTGAAACAGTGAAACAAAAGTTGAAAATAAGGTTAACTGAGACAAAAAAGATGCCTTTTGGAGGTTTGCATTCAAGAACACTGATTGCAGCTAAATGAACACACTGCGCTTTACAACTAGTGAAATCCTGGTAGAGCATACTTTTTATATGTATGTAACTTCAACTTCTGAAAAGCACTTCCTTTTCTCATGTTCACATACACAAAATATTATTCTGTTGCTGTGCAATTTTTTCACAACATTTTAAATATTTTCCCAGCCTCAAATAACAAGCTAGGCATGTGTTCAAAAGTTTTTGGCTGTGCTCAACCAGCATGGCCCCACAATGAACATGATTGAAAGGGATTCACTTCCTGAAGGGAAATCAATGACTTCCTGAATGGGGCATTGAATGGTGAGTGGGAACTGACAGGCTGACAACTGTGACTTTCTGAGACACACACCAACAGTTTCAATACATACGTCTTTCTATCTGACTGTGAACACAGTGGAAATATGTGACATTATTTTTAATGAGGGAGGTTGGAAGTGATCACGAGGGAAAGGCAAGCTGACCTTGAGCTGAAATGTTATTTTTCAAACCCTACAGCTGAAGGGGGATACAAGGCTAAATTAGCAGTGTAGACAGAACTTTCTGGCAGGTTTCTGAACGGTTTACATGGTAACATGGAATGCACTTGTGCAACGTTTGAGAATTTAATCACCAGCCCCGAGTTTATAAGGCTGTCAATTTTGAAGGGTTTGAAAGGTTATGCACACTCAGAACAGGATGACTTCAAGGGGTTTTGCCATGTGTGAGCTCTACAGGCTAGAGTGAGGAGGTAAAACTACATGTATAAAGATCTGAAGCTCAGGAGAGTTAAAATCATAGCATAAATTAGAAACTTAGTGGTAAAAAGGTAAAAAGAAACAGGTGTTTGAAAACAAAAAGCACTTGAACCTTTCAAAAGATACAACATGAAGTCATAAAACAGTTTCTTGCATGCATTCTATGGGCAAAGGGGAACAAGCAAAATGTCAGTTGCATAACATGGGCTCGCAGGTCAAAATGGATTTTTAGCATGTTGGCCCGGGCTTGGATGCTCCGTCTGTTCAAACTCACCCAAGCCTTCAGTCTCAAAGAGGCACGTGTCTTCCAGCCCAATGCCTCGGCACCAAGCCAGGAAAGTGGCCACGTTGTCTCGGGCAAAGAACGACTCAGCCACGGCGTTCTGCCGATACTTGAGCTTTTTAGAAGGCATTTTCTGCATCCCAAGAGAAACCAGAAGTAAAAAGATTTTCTTTTCAACATTTACAACCTTGGAAAGCATCAACGAAAGATAAGTTGGCAAAGTACTTTCAAGGCAAGTTGCCTGAATAGGTCTGTATTTGCATAAAAGTCACAAAAGTTGATCATAGAGGTCCATTCAAACTTAAGATACTTGTACTTTTTTTAAACTGTATACCAACAAAGCAGATATTTGTGAACAGAAACTAAAATAAAGCCCATTCACATTAAACAAAAAAGTTCCGATGGCAAAATTAATATGACGCTCAATATTTGACATTTACAGCAAATGTGCAGGTTCAATGGAATATTCAACATACTGTTCTTGGAATGTGGCTACATGTTAATATCAATAATGTGCTATCCATTCCACTAGATGTGAAACTGGTTTGCAAATGAACAGCTGAAAATTGACTTCTATTTGCCACCCTTGCAGGTGTATATTTCAATTTTCTCATTTACCATGTCATGCAAGTATAAGTATAACACAAAATGAGCATTATGGTCTAGATATCGGTATGTTGGTAGCCTGATATTCATGTTTGCCCTCAACTCTCCCAGTTAATACCAAAATTGATTAAAAACTGCTGTCATATTTCTATACTCTTTTTCAGTTGAATTTCCAACTTCATTTAAACATTTTCTGAGTGTACAGCACAGATTACTCGGGTACAGAGGAACATCAGACCACATACGGTAAGTTGGGAGAGTTTAAACATGTATACATTTTCTCATGTTTTCAATAGACTCGAGTATGAGCATTGCATCTTAAATAAGATTACTGTCTCAATGTAATTCAGGTATAGTATTCAGGTCCACGTTCAACTCTCACACTCAATGCTAAATACAGTGTGTTAGGTTAACACCAGATATGTACTGGTATTTCATATTTTTACTTCAGTTTCCAATGCCATTGGAAGAATCATGAGTATTAGGCAGATGGTCTTTGGTGAGCTGGGCCATCAACAATGGCCGATACCGGTATGCAAGATGGTTAATCCTCACAGAGCTATAAAGGTCTTTAGGAATGCCAAATATCCAAGTAAACCTGCACATTTGATGAACGAACCCGTGGAAATGTTGAATATCAAACATCGCACTTTCACTTTTAATACAAACATATACTTCACGTACATGTACATATAAGTAGGAATAATGAAATCTGCATATCACGCTGTACCCTCATAAAGTTCTTGCTTGGTTTCAATATCAATGTGCTTGAAGAAGAGCCTTCCTACTGGTACTCTGAGTTACTTACAAACATGTTTAAGATCCCAATCCAACTGAACCATTTTGAACAAACTGAGTTAGTTCCAGTCGGTTTCACAAGGTGGCATATTATCTAGACAGTACATTATAATCAGATAATCTTGACAGAACTGGCCTTCTTGACGTGGCTACATGAAACCTGACCTCAGTCTCAACTGGGCTTAATTTCATGGCGCTGCTATGCACACAATTTGACGCTAACAGAGGCTCCGTGTATTCCATGGAGACTGTATAAAGCAGTAAGCACAGCAAAGGGCACGCTAACCTCAGAAGAAATATTTGGCTAACGTAGTGACAAAACAATGAAAATCTCCATGAGCACATAACTGTATGCACAATCACAGCACACACTGTCATGAAACATGCTTACCGATGGCAAACTTAGTAAGCATGTAGAGTGAGCATGACCCCTCTGCTTAACTGTTAAGAAGCACCATGAGATTGGGGCCTGGTTGAACCAGGAACAAGTTTGATCAAGGATGATAGTTAACCATACATGTAGTTTGACTAGCTCTGATCGAACACACGTTCGTCAACAATGGCTGGACTAATCTAGTCAACTATTCACGACTAGCCCATCGAGGTTGGTCGCATGATCGCATCGTTGGTTGGCCACGAACCATTTTTAACAGCACAGTGCAGAGAGGACCAGTTATAAAACAAATGCCAGAAAGACAGTATGTCACTATTTTCATTTTCAGTTTCATTTTTTGCTATTTTACCCTTCCCGCGGCCCCCTTGTTCTCCCCTTCAGCCAAATGACCTGACGGTTGACCAAGGTTATATGCACTTCAAGTTCACTGCACATGTGCCAGGCAGGTCATGACCCAACCACTAATTAACCAGTGGTTCTTGATCGAGCCTGCCCCGGTCTGCGCTACCACTGACCCCGTTTCGGCTGCATACTCACTCCTATAGCTTTGCCAGCTCGTTGGCACTCAACAGCCTTGTCTTGGATGAGCTGAGCTAATTTGCATAGAAGTACGCCATTGGCTATGGAATCCATAAACCCCGTGGTGGTGATTTTCTCTCCTGCAGAAGATGGGAAAAGGAAAGTTCAAGCAGTCCCTTTTCTCGGAATAGTTATCGTATGATTTTTCCCTTGGGCGCCCTGTAAAGTCTCACTTAAGTTAATGGAACTAATTTGCCCAGCCGTCTCTCACATACTTTTCTCTCACCCCAAAAACCCATGTCAGTGATTCTTTTGGGCCTTCTTATGGATCCCTTTGTCAGTCTGCTCATCCCATTCTCTGTTGAGTACCCGTGTCTTCTCAAAGTTCAGCTTAGTCTCCTCATCTCCTTGTCTGTCCTCATCTACATGTACATGTTTTTCCATATATCATTCTTCCCTTATGCCTGTCTCAACTGTTCTGCCAAGGCCTTCTTATAAATAAGTTTTAAGTCAGAGGTTTACGGTAGCACCAGTGTGTAGTATTCAGCGTTGTACTGTGAAACGTCTTATGACTGTCTTGACTACAACACCAGTAGCACCATGCCAAAAGGTACCCGGTATCTCTTTTGTGAGTAGACCTGTTTGTCCTTCTTTATGCCAGCCGGTGTCTCTCCCTCACCACCTCAAGGATCAATTTGATTTATCTGTCTCTGTCCTGAGATAGATATGTCAAGGAATTGTTTTCTCACCTAATACCCGTGTCAGCCACTCGGCCAAGTCTTCTTTCAGTGGTATGAGACTTTCCTCGGCTCCTCGAGCTATCTCTTGGAAGTACTCATCCCCTTCGGATGACCCATCCATGTCATCCATCTTGGTATCCACTTGTCCATGCACAATCTGGGTAAACAAGCAACAACAAAATTTTTTTTTTTTAATAAATTTTCACAAAATAACGCTGAGACAATACATGCAAACAATTGCTTCATGTCAACAGATCACTCAAAGTTCCTTTTAACTTCACAAACCGAACAACATCACTTTGTCAGACATGCACAGTTCTACTAGTTTCCCGGTTTGCAAAATTAAGATCAATTCCCACCACGCAATGACTGACTATTCCATTGTTCCCGTGTGACACAGTGATGTACATGTACATGTAAATACACATTATGGGTTCGTCATCCATGAGGCTTTGGGGATAGTATCATTGGTAGCTGGCTGTGCAGTTTGAAAAAGTCAAGTCACAATTTACGCAAGCCTGTTTGTTTTTTCAATTCGCTGGAATTCTGATATATGAAATAATTTTCTTTAAATTAGTAAATTCTTCATTACAAAATTAGCTTGTTACAATAGTTTCAGGCGTGGTTATTTTTATATTGACGTCGTCCGGAACTGGTCAAACCAATCCAGAACTAGAAAAAATGTCATCGTCGCTTATGTCGATCCCGTAATTGAAAGCTTAAATTCTGAAACCAACCAACCCAAGGGAATAATTTTGGGAACAAGGAAAATGACTGTACCTGTTGAATCAAACTTTATTTCACTTGACTGGTTCCCATCCCCATTATATACATGTATCTGTTATTCACAGTGAGAGAGAAGAAAATATCGTAGGGATGGAAACCAGTTTAATAATACTGCAGAGTACTACCAGTGGGTGGCACTTCAGACGAGAATCTGCACCGCAAAATGATGGAAATAATATACCAGCAGAACCTATTCATACTCCTCAAACTGAGAAGAGAATTTATGCAGGTATTGTATAAAACAAATAAACCTTAACATGTTTCACATTCGTGCAATGGTAAGATTAATTTCATGAGGAGACAGAAAGGAGCATTTGAAAAGAAATTTCACTGAATGAAATTATTCTTATCAATGTGAAACATTCATTAGCCTTAATGTCCCATCCTCCGACTTCAATATGATTTTACAAATAAATGTTTGCATGTATGATGTAGGCCTATTCACATAGGGATTAGGCCT
The DNA here is from genome assembly GCF_001949145.1 of Acanthaster planci. The sequence goes on from NW_019091362.1 coordinate 8,843,331, forward strand.
TTTTGTATGCTAGCCAAAACTGTTCAAGTGCATTTAGGCCTACCAACAGTCATGGCAGTATAACAAACAAATCTAACATCTACATGTACCTGGCATGCCTGGATACCCCCAGAACTGGCTGTGCCATCATGGCCGTGGGGTTAAATGTCCGCCCCACTCATCATGCTCATGCCCACAGACCTTGAACCCCACACTTTCTGAGGGTAGCCATACAACCTGGATTATCATTATCTGCAGTGTTACCATCAGGGATGGCCGCTGTGGTCACACGTTGCTACACGCGCGGAAACTTTGCGCTTGAACATCAACAATGTCATCATCACTCATCATGGGCCTAACGTTACGTCATAGTTTATGGTCCTTATTTTGGAAACGGTTACATGGTTAGTGGGAAAAGACTTGCACGACGTCGGGCAGGAAAAACGTCTACACATAGTCTAGGCCACCAAAATTACAGCAATTAAAAATTATCAACAAACCTGCTTAATTACGAATTTCAATGTATTCTCTGTCCACAGACACGACCATAATCATAACCGATGGAGCTACTGAAATGTGAGACCCTCGCCAAAGCTGTGTTTTGTGCTCTTCTTGAGGTTGTTTTTCACAAGTCTGGATCCCCAAAACAGAAATTATAGATATGTAGCAAAAGAGATGAGAAACTAGACCAGATAGATTGACAGCTTAGCGCCCTCAGTTTTCACATTAAAAGAGTTCTAAAAAATACCACATACCCGTATTATTACACACTGCTAGCATGGAGGGATCGTCCATGGTACCGGGGCTTACACTTTCAAGGAAATTTCCTTATTTTTTCAGGAAATTTCTTGCTATGAAAGATATGTTTTTGGAAATAAAAAATCTAGGGAAATTTGAAGGGAATTCCTCAAATCCAGGAAAATTCTTAGGGTATTATTAAATAGTTGGAAATTCTGCAATATTTTCCAAAAAATAATGGCAAATACTTGTTCCTGTTGCGTTTTCATTACGGACCCAAAAAAAGGTAGTTGTGGCTCTTAATGAAGCCATTTAATCTCTTTATTTTGTCTTTAAGCAGCTATACAAATGAAATAAGACACTACATGTCTATACTTTTTATACTTTTTAGAGGTATGCCCTAAAATTATATATTAAAAGAAAATAAATCAAAAATGAAATAAAATAAATGAGCAAGGGGCTGTGACCACCAAATCCCCAGGATCCGCACCTACTAAATATGGTTAAAATAAGGAAAAACTTAAATATTAAAAATGTCTAGAGTGAACTAAAAATAAATTCAAACAATATTACTTATTTGATGCAACGTGAACAAAATGTAATTTTAAGCAAGTAAAAAAGCAACAATTAAAACTGAAGTAAAAGAAGTTTAATTATATTCATTAAAAATTAGCAATAAACTGAAAATATTGAAAACTGAAATTAATAAATATTAAATAAAACAAACGTTAAATATAAAAACATATAAATATAAAAAAACTTCATTTTGACTAATCGTGTTATTGTATGTGTATGGACGCTGAAATTTCCCAACATCCACAGAGGCAAACAGTCACACAAATCAAGGGGTCAATTGAGGGCCGATTCATTATAGAAATGATTTGATGAAGTTACTAAATACATGTATTAAGGAAACCATTGTTTTGGAATCCTTCTCGGTCTTATTTGTTAATACGTACTGTGAAGTCCGATAATCCTTTTCCATCTTGTTAATATTGTTGACTGCCAAAGTCTGAGGCAAAAGTTAATTTGGATCTGGGGAAAAAAAAACAGGATTTAGAATTCCATAACTACCAGATTCGAAGAGGCAAACGATAGATCATTACTCATTGTCGAGTCTAAAATTGTGTTTCTACTTTTTATTTCTCTTCTTTTACCGGAGGGAAACACCTCTTTGTCTCCCCCTTCTGACGTCCATGTATAACTCTCTCCTACAGTTGTCTTTCCAGTACATGCATTCTTATCAAGCCATTTCTAAATGCACTATCAAAAGATTCTTTTCCCCAAAGTAAGACAAAAGTACATCAAACATAATACAAACTTGATGTTTATTTTCATACAGCGATGACGGTCCTTAAGTCTGGAACTCACTTCAGAATAATTTTTAAATCAGGTCTACGATCATACCTGATCTCTAGGAGGAAATTAGGCGATAATTAGACTCGGGGCACTGAGTCACAATATTGATTTCCCCAATACCTTTTGTTCTTCTAATTAGCCATTGGAGGTAAAGGGAATACATGGGCTGCATTGAGACCCTGCTATGCACCTTCTCCCTTCCCGGAGGTTGCTGAGTACAATGACATTGGCATTGTCAGGGGTGAAGAAAGTTGCCCTTTATGGATCGAATATAGTGAGGGCATAGTGAGGGTCGACAAAGGACAGGAGACGGCTTTCTTGGAGTGGAACACCGGTACGGTTCACCTTGAGGTGTACCTTGGTACTGCCTGGTGGGGTAAGGCATGTGGAGAGTAGACCTCTTACGACTTTTGCGAGTAGCCGGTGATTTTGAGGTCAAGTGGATCCCCATTTGAAAGGGATTTCTTCAAATCAAAACCATCCAAATGAAGAAATGATAAAGGAACTGTTAGTCAGGATGTGAAAAAAATTCATCTTTTAATAACAATATCTGTACTCAGAAGACTGTTCAACAGTGTTTATCAAACAAAGACACAAATAGTTGGACATACATAACAATCGAAGGCTGAAGTGAATTAATCTATTGCCTGCATTCTCAGCATGAATATAAATATAAATAACCAATTTTTATCAACACTTTCATATATATACAAATATCTTGGAAGCTAAGGCACATCTAAAGATGCAGACTTTTTTCCACACTAGAATAAATTTGTAAGAGCGTCAATAGTGGCATTGAGACGTGAACAATATGTAAATTGGGCAGGCATATATGACTCTTGCGTGGTACAGGTTTTCACATTCAGTATAAAAGAATGCCAACATTCTTACATGTATACAGATATATAGATCTTTGGTTCTGTGGATCTGCAAAGTTCATTGGTAAACATGGGCATTCCTAAGGGGAAGGTGGGTACTTGCTTCATTGGGGAAACCTGGAAAATAAGGAGGAAAGCAATATAAATGAGAAGATGGAGACAAAACAGGATAAAAATCACCCACTTGCTTAAGAGGAAACTGGAAATTGATTCCTCCCAACTGTTGATGGTATACTGCATCAGATGGATGCTGATGAGAGGGTCCCCACTGGACAAAGTACTTTGACCACCCCCTTGGAAAAAAAAAAATTGTGGAGACATGCCCATGTTGATAAATTAACCAATTGATTACACTTATAAGTTGACATTCCTTAAAATGTTTAAATGTTTCAGCTTTCTCTTCATTTGTTTCTCTCAATGACACCTTTCTGCGCTCAAAACCGTTTTTCTGATTTTTCCTTTTAACTTTTTTTTTGCAGACTAGAACGCCGGAAAATCACATCCTCCCACAAACAAGTTTTAATACTTATTTTTAAAAAGTGCAAATACTTATCAGGAAGCCATATGTCCTAAAAAAAAATCACCCAAATATGACGCCAAGCACAAAGAAATGAAATGGTTTATAAAGGGCAGTATCCCTGAATCTTGATGAATACCGAACTAAATCTGGAGTAAATCCACATGAATTCCTCACACAGAATTTGGGATTTTAAAATCCTTTCATCATTCCTATTCCCAGGGGCTATCCACGTCTGGAGAAGAGGTGAGGAAAATTTCTCCTCATCCCGCCCAAAATGTGATAGAATTCTAGAAATTACTCCTTTTTCATGTTGGAACTTACATTTCCCAACTGGCAACATGTTAGCAGGGAGGCACCCTCCCCCCCAAGATGCCACTTCAATGAAAAACATAGGAAGACTGTTTTTTTCCTTTCATCAATACTGAACTTACAATGTAGCTTGAAAATAAGAAAATGTGACTGGCTCTGTAAAGATGACCCTTGGGCTTATGTGTGACAAAGTGATTTTAAGTGATGCCCAAGGATAGATGTTGATAAGGATTAAATTTCTGTATTTTTGAGCTCTGTTGCACATTCTATTCCCGAAATACAGTACAATTTAGAATTGATCTCTGGCAGATGTACGGAATGGTCTGTTGCATACAGAGGCATAGCATGACTGAAGGGCCTTTTTGGCAGAGTGGGTCACAAATATACCTCGTGCTTTCGACATGCTGTTGTTTGTGGAGCTGCGTAAGTGATGTTATTTTGGGGGGTCTTTTAACATAAATCACTATGTGAATGGACAACATGACAAGTGGTTTGCCAAAGACAAAGGAATCACACGAAAAGACAGTGGCAAACCTTTGACATGCATATCCCAAGTATGAAATGAAATTGACCCAGATACTGTGGATTCTGTAAGTGGGAAATGAGCCTGCTTCAGATCAGTCAGGTTCTCTCATTCCCCTCAGATGCTGGAAGGGACATTGCTAAGATAAGGAGCCAAATACTGCAAAAATTACACACACAAAAGTGAGCCTCACAAATCAAAAAACGACTAAGCACATCCAGTGAACATAAATATTGCGAGTCCAAAAAAAAAAGGAAAAAAAAAACAGACAAAAGTTCAAGCATTTAAAAATCAGAGGCCAGGGTAAAATAGTGTGAGACACAAAAGGAATGAATACAGAACAATTGGGAAGACTTCCTGGATATGTGTATGTGAGATTTGAAGTTAGATGAGGCCAGTTTCTTTGGAAGAAGAAATAACATCATATCAAGATTTCAACTTAGATTAGAGCAACACAACACACAGTTGGCCAGCCATTTATGTTGAGTTGGGAAAAAGTACAAATGACATAATGTCATAAATTCGCTTGTAAACTGGTATAAGTTGAAGCATGCAGACCATCTGAATTCGTAGATGTGAGTCGCCATCTACACAGAAATCTTGTGACAGTAACACACCCCTCAAGATCAACAACCTTGCAAAAAATACCACCCACATGCTAACACTACTTTTAAAAAGTTAATGAAGTAGCCAAAAAGATCTTCCGCGAGATTCTATCCAAATGCACTTTCGAATTGCAGTTTAAGAAAACGGGGACAGGTCTGATGAAAAAAAAATATGTACTTGATGTACATGTAAGTTGCCTATAGGCACACTGTGCAAGAGTTATGAACTCCCTGTCAACGACCTGGTTTGACTCCTTATTACCTTATGAATGTTGAATGTTTAAAACTGCTCTGGCCAAAGCCAGAGGTATATTTCTCCTTTTGTGTAGCTGGTGATAAGGATGGGGGTGCAGGTAGCTTGGAAATACCACCCAGTCTCAACTCACTGTGTGCATCCAAATGCTCACAAGGTGGGATATACCTTCATCTTCCCAGAATGGAATGAATGCCACTTGCTGAAAGAAATGTCTGCTCATGGGATAAGTCCAGCAGGCCACGACTGTAACAGTGTACACAGAGCCAGACAACCAGATGGCAGGATACATGTGAGGCATTTATCTTCCCTGTGAACATTCCCTTTCAGTACTTATTGATGTGCTGATTCGCTGAGGCAAGCAACTCCCATGTCATCACAGGAATTAACTGCCAAAACCTGCAACTCCAAATGGCAAGGTTGCATAGCCTGGGAACTGCTGCTTTAAACATCCTGATTCCCTCAACGACGTTCTCTCTGGGGACGGACGTGGACTATTCAAAGATGGGATTTGTGCCGAGATCCCAACGGCAACAGGCCCATTCTTACACTTCGCTACACCACCGTGCTCGATTAAAACAAGATATTTGTCAAGCACTTCTGCAGGAAAGTTGAAAATTCTCCCAATTACGACAGAGATATTGTGTGCCTTAAAAAATGAACAAATACTTCAATGAAGTTTTTACGCACACACAGCACCAGCTTCCTAGTTTCCAAAATGCCTACACTATTTGTGCTGAAACTTAACATTTTTATGGATGGCCTTTCTGGAAAAAAATACCTTAAGGCCACCAATGGTATGGTAAATACATAAACATCTGCATATAGAAGCCATCTGAATGGAGGTAGTGTGCATACTATTTTGGAGGTGGGGTGTGGTGTCTCAGGTCTGTGTAAGGCCACAGCAGGTCCTTCAATGTTCTCCAGGGTGAGTAGGAGACGGGCCTTCCTTGGAGACAGGTTTCCAGAGGCACCATGGTGACGAACAAGTACACCAGAGCAAACAGGAAGACGGATACGGTGAGAATAAGACGGGTGATGCGGGTGGCGCGTGGCCAGCGCTGACATATTTCTTGCAACTGCCGAAGGATTTTGTTGTTGCTCTTTTCGGCTTGACTGTTTGGGAGGATCAGGCCAAATGTATAAAAAAAAAAAAAAAGTAAAGTCAGCTTTGATTTACCAATTTCACAAAAAGAAAATGTCTCTCAAAAGACTGTGCAAAATATAATAGATCACACAGGTTATACTCGACTGCCTTTCTCCCAAACCCAGCATCTTTGCTGGGCTACTCACAAGTCTTTCTACCAAACCACACATCTTTGTCTGGCTACTCACGAGTCCTTCTCCCGAACCACCCATCTTTGCCAGGCTACTCACATGTCCTTCTCTGTCTCCTCCCGTTCCTGTTCTTCCTCAGCATGGTCAATAAGTTCCTCTAGGCTCTCACAGAAGGCCTTCTGTTGCTCCCTCAGCTCTGCCAGCTCGTGGGTGACCTGGGTCCTGATTCCTTGTTCATACCTTGGAGGGAATGAAGTGAAAGACACTATTATCTCAGCAATTTCAAAGTGCTTTAAAATTACTGTCTCGTTCATCAGGCAAGACCATTAACTAGCCAAGCAAAGTCTCTGCCCTCACAGGCACCCATTAACCACTTCCTGCCGGGGATTCCGGATCCGGACACGTATGCTTTATATGCGTGGCTGGGGTCTCTGAACTCAGACAAAGGCAACAGCGCCTTGTAACAAAAGACCGTACTTGGAACAAAAGATCGGGCTGTTGGGCATTACCGACATTTTTTCACTATCAAAAGTGGAGATAATCCAGCCTTGTTTTGAAACAGTATACCACGGTTTTGGGCATTTAGAGTGAGCGGATTATCACCAGGGACAAAAGCGCTCCACCTCCGCAGAGATGACCCACACAGCACCGCTGCATGCTAATCTGGCCCTTATTGAGAAGAGGTCAGCAGCGCACTGAGCCAGGTTCGTGAACAAAAGAATATTACGTAACACCACAAAATCTGGGCTCTTTTTTACAAGGCGGCAGGCCTGGCTGAAATACTCCAGCGTCAATAGCTGTTGTCTGTCAGGCTAGAATGGACACCAGAGAGTCCTTCACGTGTTTGTAAGTGTCCAGTAAATGAAGACAGGAATTTTTAAAGAATTTTGAAAACAGAAAAAAATGATAATTGTCCCTGACCAGCATCATCTACATTGATAACTGCCCCCGGCAGCAAGTGGTTAAAAGTAATGATGGTGAGAGGCAATTCAGCGTAAAGTGACCTGTCCAAGATATTACCAGATGCTGGATTCGAATCCCCAACCCTGTGATCGGGAGTCATAACCCCTACCAACAAGGCGACACGCACCCATGTACTGATGAAATCAGTGTGATCAGAAACAGACAGCAAACTCAAAGGATGTTTCCACAGTATAAGGACATAAACCTGAAAGTCCATTTACACTGCACAGCAATCGTCTTGAGATGAAAAAACCACACCCGGTGCTAGACACAGACTTGATAACGTGAGTGTTAACCTTACAGACAATACAGGCACAGTGCTGTACTTTGGATTGGTCCTTCATTTCAATATCGATGCCAGAGCATAAAAAAATTTTGAGTTTGTCCCTGGCTCACCCCTTGTGGAAGACGTCGTCCTCCTTGATGTTCTTGGTGTCACCGCCGCTGCTGCTGTCTGCCTTGGCCAGGCCCTTCTTGACTGCCTCCTGGTCCAACATCTTGGGGAAGGTGGAGACCATGGGCGTGGCAGGGAGAGACACGGCATCCCTGCTGTTGGGGCTCGGCAGTGGGCTGGATGGACTCAGTCTGCATGCAGTGGGAAACGTAGGGGTGGGGAGCGGCAATCAAGAGACACAAATCACAAGGCATAAAGCAAATGCCAGAGATTTGAACCACAAGGAATTAGGAGAAAAATGTGCCCATGCCTTTTGCCGTGCTTATTGCTTTGGTCTTCATAAAACACACCAAACCTCTGTTGGTGTAAAATCATGCACTAAGCAGCGCTGTGAAATTGAGCCCTGGAATGCATGACCTGAAACTTGTTTGAACAGTACCATCATGCCACATGATCGTGGCCACTTTGAAAGTCGGCAGCAAAGCGGCATCCTGTTGACAGCAATGCAACAAAGCATGGTGTGAATTACAGAACTGGAAAAAACAATCATCAAACCAGTTTTGGAACTCCAATATTTGTCACTCATCACGATTCACAAAACACCTCATGCAATGTCAGCAAGTATGCTTTAAACGTAACTCTACCTGAACTCCACCTATGCTCAGCCCAAAAAGGATTCTATGTATTTTACAATGCACCGGGGTGGAAGGCTAAGGTTGATGTCTCTAACTTAAAGGTAAAAACCTTCCAGTCATCAAACGACTCACAAAGATGCTTATGTTCGACTGAAAAACCCTGACATTTTCTAGGACAAGACTCATGGCGAGGATGGGCTTACGATGGGGCCGAGATTGTTCCATCAAGCAATGTGTGCCTCGTGGGGCTATCATCACTGGCTCGTCGACTGACCACCACTGAGCTGTCGGTCCGTGTCAATGGGGTGTGTCTGCTGATGGTACCTGAGCTAAGGCTTCCTGTGAGCCTGGCCTTAGCCTCCTGTAAAGAAAGTGGACGTGGCTTGAAAACACTTGTGCCCAAAGAGACAATTTAACTAATCAACTCTGACAATGATAAGTTGAACTTGCAGTCTTAGTTTCATACTGTGTACTTCTTGTCTTGTCTTCAATCACCATCGAAGCATTTACTAACATGGAGGTGCCAATCGTGGTATTACGGTAACAACTGGGCAAAGACACAACATCCTTGCCTGACAACTCCAAAACTAGAATAGAAAGGAATCTGTTTATAGAAAGTTTCACAATATGATGTAACACTCAAAATGTTTTCTTTTTGGGGTAGCAGCAGACTGATTGAATGCAACAGTTATGAATAAAATAATAGTTGCGTTCTGAATTTTATGAAAGACAAAGCACGTTTATCACTTCTACATTTTTCTCTAAAAACCCCTTTAAAAATGAGAACTAAAGCAGTATGTCCAAACAATTAGACCAACTCCTCCTGGACTGAAAGATAAAAACCTCCCTACCAGGCACATTAAACCATTCGGTTAGTATCACAAGCCACTTGATTCAGGGCCAGTTCACACATCCCATCAATACATACATGAATGCCGATGGGTTTTACAAAGTTGCCTGCAAGTGTTTTGTACCAAGGCAAGATTTCACCATCCCTAACGGGTATCGGCTCAAGGCAGGTTCCCCGCAAAAAAATCCTGCGGCACATGTGGAGTGAATGCAAAGCATGAGCCTGGCCCCGCAGAAAGTGTGGTACTAACCTTGAAGTCCTCGGTATTCAGGGAACTACTGAGTTGCACAGAAGTCCGTCTCACCCCACCGGCCAAACGGGACTGTGTACACAAGGACAGGAAAACATTAGCATGGGGGGCGGGAGGCAATGGGTGGATAGCCTGAACGAGCTGACAAAGCAGAGCATGCATGTTCTGTTTAGCGTACACAGACATTTGACGGATTTGCACAGTTAAACTACTGATCCCCATGCTCGTAACCATGACATTAGGCAAAGCAATCAACTTTCGACACAATTTGGACCAAATAGAATGTCTTTATTCGGACCAACTAAGAAAGCCACACAACGGTTCAAAGAGTCTGTGTAGACGTCATGAAAGCCAACAGAGTGCGTTGCTTACGTTCAAGGATCTGATTGGTCGAACTGATTTGGTAGCAACGTCAAAAGGTACAAATGGCCACAATGGACAGTTTGCCAATTTTTTAAAAAGTAATTCTTAGAGAAGAAATACAGATTTCTCGAAGAATACCAACAGTTCTTTCCATGGTGGTTTGGAAGATATCAAGAAGTTGCAAAGCTTCTTATTTTTACATTTTATGTAAAAAAATTAAAATGCAACATGCCGAACAGCATACCCACAGCTTTATGCTCAATGAGTTGAAAAATATGCAAAATAACACTGAAGCCCTTTTAAGTATCCAAAATACACAACCGTCACAGAAATTTTGCCTTTGTTCATGAGGGGATGGGGGACGGTGGAAAGCAAACACCCAAACATCAGTCTACAGCAAGAGTGTGAGGCACGCAGGTGGGTAGCACCAGGATTGTGAAACCAAGGTAATCTCAGAGCTGACTTTGATGGGTATCATGCTTTTGCGGGTAATCACATGGCAGCATCAATACGAAATTGTCCAATGCAATGCATTCAGTAAACGTATACAGGAATAAGCATACACACACACACGTATGCATATATGTACCAGCATACCCAAGAGTAACCACACCACACAGTGACTGAGAGGCATCTGCAGTTCACCCTAAAATGAGGCATGCTTCTAGAAGGCTCTAGGGGGCTTTGGACACCAAAACTCCAGGCATGTATTATAAAATGGACCATTTTATTTTCATTTCAATAAAATCGGCTGTAATTTAGTGAAGTTTCCCCAAGTTCTGTTTGACTTTCCAAAATAACATTCCACATCTTTGATTCCCTTCCCCTTTTCCCAAACTGTTTGGGAAAATCGAAATAATACAAACAAAATTGTCCAAATGGGCCCTTCAAAATGTTGGAACAGTTTACAGCCCCCCCTGCTGTGCCCCTCCTGAACGACACATGCTGAGCACAAAGAGGGCCTTAAAAGAACCAATAAAAAGGACAGATGAGGCAACATGAATCCCAGCCACAGACTACTGAGACAAAACGTGCACTCCTCTTGAAGGAGTGGCCATCAGTGGGTGAGGCAAGCATGCAACCAGGCCGATTCATCCTTACCCCTTGGCCCAGGCTTATGCCAGAGGGCTCCGTTTGCGAGCGCGAGTGATGACCGCCAAACGAGAGTGGCTAGTGAGTGGAGAAAGCACGTTCATCAAGGGTCATAGTTAGTAACAGTTAGCAGGTAAGGGAGGTGGGCGAGGAAAGGATCAAGACAGAGAAAGCCAGTAAGGGAGAAGGGAAAAAAAGGAATGAGTGAGAACAGCACAGGAAATGTGGATAAAAAAATTAAGAGGAGCAAAACAAACCGTAAAGAGGAAGAAGAGATAAATGGGAGAACAGGGAAATAATAGAACAGGTAAGTGGAAAGGGGCAAGGAAGAAAAAGGAAAATAAACATACATGTATTTGGTATGACTGTCATTCAAGACTTTGCTAGCTTGCAGCAGACACACCATTTCTTCCTTACTGCTGGCACGTCAAACAAGTTGACACCCAAAACAATTGATTTCAGTGAGAACAGAGAAAAGGTTAGTTTTGCTGGCACCTCCCTATCTCGATGGGTCCAACCAGGTTGCAATCAAATGAAAAGTTGAGCAGACATAAATTTTGAAAGCTTGTCTGCTTACAGTCTGTGCCAAAAATTGTAAGATGAAAACTCGGTTCTGCTATTTACACAGAAAAGAACTTCAAATCAAAGGCCTCTGAACAATTTTTCTTCAAACTGAATGTGATTACAAAAAAAAACAGTTTTTTTACATAAATAAAAAAAAAGAAGTGGAACAAATGACTTATTTGGATTGGTAACAAGAGTACACTAGAGTAAAAGACACAAGGTTAGCTCTGCAAATAAAAAAATGGAAAGAAAAATCACCACTGCGTATAAATCACCTCATACAATTACATTATAAGCCACTGTTTAAAATTAAGCAACACTGCATTTGCATATATTGCTTATAGCAGGAAGAAAAACCAGACAGACAAACACCTAAAACAAGACACCAACAAACAAGAAGGAGAGGGCAAGACAAAACAGTGGATCAACAAGCACGTTCTGGAAGACCCGACAACAGAGAGGCAGAACCAACTCCTACAAACCACAAAGAACCCTTGCGATGTCATTCCTGGTATATATACTGTGTGCTGTTAGTTAAAGAGTGTTACCATAATTGCAGATATTTGGGCAGGGCATGCTGGTTACTGTGCACTAACTTCACCTGTGAACCATACGAGGAGCTAAGCAAGCCAGATCCAACCACCGTAGCCACGCTCGCTCGCCGTCTTCCGGTCTAGGTCAATCAGAGGAAGACACAACGGCAAGGTGTAAGACTTCCCGGGTACGTTATACAGACCATGCAGAGCGATGCGGGCCAGCATGCATGCATTACTGACTGTGAATACACTGGCGGAGGACGTTCAGTCACAAAACAAATGCTGTTGATGTCGGTGATGATGGAACAAGCATTGAGCTGATGAATGATTTTAAAGAGATGGAGTTTTATGCTTGACCGCGATGAGGTTGACAGACAGTTTGAAAGTGGGTAGGAAGCTGTATCAGACACAATTACCACAGATGACCCTATATTCCAGAGAGCTAACTAATAACCTCTTCCTCTCACAGCACACCCCTTCCCTACCAAATGGCGGGGACGGGCATCACTAGCTAAGGACTAAGGAGTGACACTATAGAATTCCTGGTCATGAATTTGTCGGTGAGGGCGTCATTTTAATGCAAAATTATATCCTCTCTTCCTCTAACGTCATACAAAAGCATCTTGTTTCTTCACTGTGGTAAAGAATCTACTGTGGCTGAGAATGTGATTAGGAGTGAGTACAACTACACATTCTGAGTATGAATTGTATGGAGTAAATTTCCTGGGTTTCCTGACAAACTTACATGATTTATCTGCACATGACACTTAACAATGAACTCCAGAACACAATCCATTTGCTGACATGGGCTCAAAGACAACAACCACTTATTCTGTGAATTAGCCTATATTTAGCTCTACTTTATTTAACTTTAATAGTGTACAGAAGGAATCGTTCTCCACAAACAACAATGGCTGCCTGAACAACTTTAGTATAAAGTTCAACAAACAAGACGAATGACTGAATGGATTCTCATGATGAATCACAGCTTGATATACATGTAGGCAGACTGTTGTTTTGTGCAAACCTGCCTGGCAACCCAAGAAGCAAATTTTAGAGCTTGCAGGAATTTTGTTTAGTAATGTTCAGACGCCACAAAATGAAACAAAATTGAAGAGTGATTGTGGGCCTCGGAAGATATGTGACTTTTTTCATTTGAAATATTAGGAGCATTCAGAGAAAGAAATTAACAAAAAAAGAAGGCCATGACAAAAGAATAGGTATGACAGATGTACAGAGCCTACAGGTATGACAGGTGTACAGAGCCTAAATGTACAAGAACTTTTACATTTGGAAAATCAACACAGCAAGAAATACAGGGGAATGTGTCTGTTGTAGGAACCTGGAAAAGTTGAAATATAATAACATATTGGCTAAGCAAGGCAGGGGAAAATCAAAGCCGAACTTGTGCCCCACACTGCATTTCAACGAAATTGCTGATATTGCTGAGTGAAATTACATCTTCCTACCACCACCACCGGCTTGTGAGCAAGCCTGCACGGACCCTCTCTCTTAGTCATTACCTGATTCTGGTCAGTGAGTTCGGGGCTGTACGAGTACGGCGACCCGAGGCGGGGTAACAGCGAGCAGCTGGTGGAGCGCTTACGGATTTCACAATGACCATATGACTGTGTTTTCCAGAAAAAAACATTTCACCGACAATGACCAAAAGCAACAATGAATGGAAGGATAAACATGTAAATGCACAGAGACTGATACATATGCAAACTACTGAATGCAAATAGGAAACATGATCTATTGTACATTCAACAGAGACAGAGAAAGCAAAGCAAAAGTTATGACTTTGAAGCCACAAATTTCACATGGTCACCTGTAAAATAACTCATTGGGAATATTACATTTGAAAGGGGACACATAATCACATATGAAGTGCACAATAAGCCATGTTACACATTCCAAATCAGAAAATTAATACAAAACAAGATATTTGTCAATACACAAATATTGTTGAATGGGGCAGGTTAAGGATAAAACAGGTATAAGCAGATAGAAAGGAGCTGAATCTTCCCATGCAAACTTGAAAATAGAAACTTTTTGGAGTGTAAAGGATGGATGGGTTGGTGGAACTTGGGTTTAGGTGACTGCATCCAGGCAAAACGGCACAAACTTGGAATCTTTTTAGCAGTGCAAAAACAGTGTTAAAACTTCAGGAATCTACACCATGAGGCTTAGCCAGACATTTAACGAGGTCCAATATGAGGGAGTGTTGAAGTTGATGGCAATGGTAGGAGGGCACACAAAAGAAATCATCCTGGAGAGGTGGTCTCCACAGAGAACACACCAAGGTTTTGTGGGGATGTGGCCAAAATCTTCCCTTGCCGTAGTTTTCTGGCAAGTAAGCTTAGTGTGGAATATTTCCACCCTTGTTAGGAGAGAGTGGCCTCATTTTGAGAAAAAAACATGACCTTGACGTGAATTTTTTTCTACTCTGGGTAACAATTTGCAGGTAGGAGAAAAAGAGGTCTGAGAAAAAGGGGTCTTGCAAAGACACAATTCTGTGGCAATGATTCGTACTGCAAAATCCGCACAGAAGTGTAACCCAATGACACTGGTTCATTTCTCAACCTTCATTTTAGCTTTACTGTGAAAAAAAAGTTGCATTGGCAAATCTTTAATTTGGAAGATATACATGCACCCAATTCACTCCCTGAGAAGGAAATAATGCACTGATTTAATTTTCAGATGTCAGGTTTGACCTTTGTGCCTGGATTAGGTAGACAACACATTTGAATACAGCTACAATGACATGATGACCACAGGTAATTTGTTTTGTGTGCACTGTGTTGTCAACTTGTCAAGACCTGATGGCAGATTTGGGTGGTAACCACTGGTTTCCCTTTGGTTGGTTCCTGACCGGACGCATTCTTGTTGGGGTTGGTTAGCATTTTGGCCAGCTGAAACAGGCTGGTGGGTTTCTGGCGACAGATGACGGGCCAAGGGGGGGTCGGGATATAAATGAAACACATTTCAGTCTTGGCATAAACACATGCGAGTGGCATTCTGGGTGCTCCACATTTAAATGAAGGGTGGACTGTGAATGAAAATGAACAATTGTGTAAAACATGGACGATTGATTCCAGAGTGAGAGGTTTGGCTGAAATTGGTGACACACAAGTGACATTTTCAAGATGAAGTTTTTCTCCTACAAATTGGTCAAACTTTCTTTTCAACAAATTTCCATGTGTCTCCGCAAACAGGCACTTACATTTGAACTGCAACAAGTAATTCTAGCAAAGTGGGGCAAAGCTGGAAGATATCATACACCTCTGTAAGTACTGTTCAAGCATTGTTTGGATTGGATCATCCGAGACAGATTTTTGAGGAAATCAGCCAAACCTTTGAACTATCATGCAAGGCTAAATATAAAATATTTAATACACCTCCAACAAGAGCCCAATGCTTTCTTGATGTTTGTAAACATTTATGCGCAACCCAATACCAGAAAAATGGAACTGAAATAACTCCAAAGAGCACACCACTTTTTTTTATAAACCAAAGCACAAACCACTGAAATTTCCCGGGGTTAGATTCCTGATTCAATTTGCTCCTGCCGCGTCATTTCACAATGTATCACTGCATGTCATCTGTCAACGTCTGAAACTTGGCAAAACGCATCCAAATCAACTGCACAACCGAACAGAATACACTCACAATCTTCCCCTCGCTGACTTGCCGAGGGATCAGGAACTTTTCAAAGGCTGCAATCATCATGATCAACGTTCTCATATACTGACAGCATTCCGTGCAATAACCTGCTGCTCGTAATTTAAAATCTGTGACAATTCTTGCACAGCAGAAATGACCCGGGCAGGAGTGATTACAGGACCCACTTTACTTTGTCGCACGTGCAGTCTTACCTTAGAGCTGCTGCCGGACATCGACAGTGCCCTCCGACTCAGTAGCTTGGAATCTGGCTCCCCTGTGGGTAGAACCAAACAGAAAACAGAGGGTTATAGCAACTGTTGAGCAACCAACGGCAAGGATTCAAAATTCCATTGAGAAATTCTTTGTCGGTTTCTTCAAAATCTCAAATTCTGAGCTGCCATTTCAAATCGTCCTCAAATTGTTAGTAAGCCCATTTCCACTATGCTCATGAATGCTTTTGCTTCTTGCCTTCATGTAGATGCAAGTTTTTTAAGGCAACAGATAGAATAGAAAAATTATCATTTTAATCTCCTACTGCAAATGAAAAAATTATGATTTAACCTGTTTTCTGACATGATTTCTTCAGATAAAGGTACTATGCTTGAAAACAACACGAAAAATGTGAACTGTGACTTTAAACTTGAACTCTCAGCAAAACAAAAGATAAACACCAGACAGAAGATCCGATTTATCCATCATTCAAAATTCAGATCAGAGGGTGGGATTTCACTGAACCAAAGTCTTTAAGAAAACTAAAGCCAGCGGCATTTTCAAAAAAATATATAAAATAAATAAGTTTAAAGAAGTTTTCCCACTTGTGAGTAAGCAGACGGTGTGGCACTATGACAACAGAGAGAAATGTTAGCACCAGCAACTGCAGAGTTACTTGTCTCAGTTTGATAAAGGTTCATTTCCCTTTAACTAGGTACTTCTTCGTTACTTCTGGTTCTCTCTAAATCATCACTTTTTCTAGCCAATAAAAAGCATACAAACAGAAATTTAAAAAGAAAGATCCAAATTAACGATTCAATCCACTGATAAGGCAATTGTCTGCTATCAGTGTAACTCTTAAAGTAATAAAAAAACGAGGAAAAGAATGACAAATCATCAATGCAAAGAACACTGCCCCTGAAAGGAACTTTGAACTTAAAATAACAACTTAAGCTCTAGGAAGAAAACAAGTAAATAAATGAAATACAGAGTAAGCAGTGGGTTAATGAAATTCAAAAGACCAACCACCATTCAAATGAGCAGAGGTTAATCATGCCGTGCAGAATAGGGATAACATCAAGCTGCAAGACTTTGGGGTTAGTCTAAATTTAATGATGCGTTTGCCTTGACACCATTCCCTAGTATTTGAAACTCATTCAAAGTGAAGTTATCCAAGCTGCAGTGAGGTAAGTTTCCAATTCCATAAGCAAAATATCTATAAACAATTCACACACCTCACTGTCTACTTCTAGCAAAATTAAGAAAGATCAGAGGAAACATGCTGGGGATTGGGAAGTTGAGCAAAGGTCTCTTAACAAGCCACAGATCTCTCAACATGATTTCACTACAAAACATATAACACGTAGCAAAATCAAGTCTTAGCACAACTGCACCAAAACCAAAAAAAAGGAAGTCTGCAGAGGAAACTTCGCCCAAACCAGAAACTCGTTTCTGATATTTACGATTCTTGTCTGCCAATGCCTTGTTACCAACAAGGGGCTTACCAACTGGATATATTTTCTGTCAATCTATCTTACCAACTGTGAAACAGCAGTGAATCATGTTGAGAAATCGTTTGCCACAATCAGCCACTCTTTAAGTCACAATGCCAACTCACCACACAGTAGACCAACCCAGACAAGCAGAAAATGCAAACATCACCACAACAGAATGGAGTGTACAGAGAGGAGGAGTACACAAAAGGTTACAGTTAATTCATTTCCGTTCAAAGTATCTTTCATTTCTAAACAAATGAATGCAACTTGGAGCTGCGTGCTGTATCAATTTTTTTCCACAAGGTACAAGTAATGAGGGATCTGCCTCCACAAAACACCCACAAGGCATCAAACAAAATAATTAGTTCTGAAGAGTTTCCCTTTTCCCCAAATTTGACAGCACAAAAAATGAAAAATCACTCTCCTCCCAAATCCCTTGGAACAGGTTTCACTGAATCCCGACAGAACATGTCTGTACATGTATCTATGCATGCAAAAACCACTGTATAAACAGGCAACTTCTTACCGTCTATGGAGAGATTATTTGTTATGCTGTTGCCTCGGAACAGCTTGCGATTTTCTTGGAGAAGTTTCCTGCAAGGTTTCAAACAAACATATAGTCATGATGAAGAACAAGGGAAGAGAGCCAGACATCTGGTACATTTTGTCTGATCAAGTCTGGCAGTTAATTTATGACCATTCCTCAGTTTATCACAAATTGATCACAAGTCAATCCCAAGCCAATCACAAGTCAATCATAAGTCAATCACAAGTCATATGTCTATCAGAAGTCGATCATAACTCAATCACAAGTCAAAGCACAAGTCCGTCTACAAATAAGAAAGGTGCACAGAAATGCCAAAGAGTCAAATGGAGGACATTTGAATAGCGTCCACCTTGAAACTGATTAGGAGTGACATGTGGTTGAACAGTAACTGAATCTGGATGACGGCGATTCTATTATTTATGCATTGCCCTCACACTGCCTCATGACTTCCCATTCCGACATACAGTCCTAAAGTCTGCAATCGTAAAAATCACAAAAACTGGAGGAGGTAAAATTTGAGCTCAACATCTGTCTAGAGAGGGTTCAGAAAACCCAATGCCCCGATGAGAACCTTGGGGTACTTTCCCCCAGACTCTGGTTTGATAACAGCATAATTACATCAGTGTGGATCAAAGTGGCAGATTGAATCTGCACCAATGTAAGGGGCTGGCTGAGTTTGGATTTACGTTGCCAAATAGCTTTGTCGTGTACCTTGCATCTTCTAGTTCTGCATGCTCTCGTTCAAACAGACGTTTCAGGTTCTCCACATGGGTGATCATTACATCGGTTGCTTTACTGAGCCTTCCCTCCTGAAAACAAGGTAAAGAAAGGTTTGGAAAGCTAAGCAAAGCTTGTCTACGAAATCTCATCCATCAAAAGCATGCCGAAATAATAACTAGTTTGAAGCTAGTGGTTCCCACAACCAACTACAATAAAGCCAGTAGCCTTCTGATTAAATTCAAAGCCTTTTTACCTCAAAGCTCCACTGTGTCTTTATCCCAACACACTTGTTGAAGTGTTAAGTAGAGACAAAAGCGGATAAAAAACTCCGAAAAATAAATCCGTCGGAGATGTGTATAGAAAACATATATACCACTTCCATGACTAACAATGACAACAACTTGCATAAGCTTTCGTGGCAAACAATTACTTCATGTGAAATAGTAACATTTTTTCACTGTTTATCTTTCAAAACTTCACAGCTTGTGAGCAAAGTGGTTTATTTCCTCGCCAATCAGCTCTGCAGAATGGGTTCAGTTCCTGGTTTGGTCCACATGACGATAGGGTTTTCAGTCCCGAGCTGACTGCGTGTGCTTTACCCCAAACAGTCTTTCGGGATTTTTCACACCCCCTTTAAACCAGTAACTGATTCTCAGTGACCGTCTCCTATCAACAGGACTCTGCAGGCATATGAACTACGGTGCCTAAAGCGCTTTTGAGGAATCCTTGGTTTCACAAGAAATGCTGAAAGACCAAAAAAAATGGTAAAAAGCCTTGCAAGACATACCTGCTGGACAGCACCAAATCCCTCGGCCTTGCTGGATAGTCGGAGTGAGCAGGATTGTAAGACTTCAACATGCTGCTTGATTTTGCCGATGTAGTCCCTGGACACTGTGTCCACACTTCCAAGAGGCTCCAACATCTGTAAAAAGGGTCATCAGTAGAAAATATATCAAAAATTTAAAGATCCAGTGGACGCATCTTATCAATGACAACAATAAAATCCTATAACATTTCAGGCTTTGAACAACTTACAAGGCACAAGTTCTCCTACAAATGGCTAAGAAGATGAGAATCTTGCACTTGGTTTAATGGACATATTGCAAATAGGTAGTGAAACCTAAACCACTACACCCCTTAAATCCATAATTTTTTAGACAAACATCTGGCAATCCAGAAAAAATTCTTGCAAAAACTCAAACCCGTGATGGAAATGGGCAGAGCCCCTCCACAGCCTGCAGCAAGTCAGGAAGCCCCCAAGCTCAAAGGGAGAAAGTGAACGGCACCTGCAGGGTCTGCAGCAGCCCCTCGATCTCCTTCTCGATGTTCTTCTCGGCAAGGTCCCTCTGCCGGTGCTGCAGCACCACCCGCTGCTCCAGCGTGTACTGGCTGGCCTTGAATGCCATCTGCAGGCAGTTGAACTTCTCCTCCACTTCATTCTCCGTCATGGCGTTGATGCTGGATACGAATTAGGAACAAACGGACAAATAAGAATCCCCCCAAAATGCTTAAAGTCCCAGTAAAATTGGTTTAAAAGAAAAAAAGCTCTCGCCATGGCATGAATACAGGAACATCCCATATTCCTCAGCAAGACCTGGCATGTTACACGTCTATAAAAACTGAATAGGTTTTTCACAATACTTTGAATTGCCGGCAAGGGTACAAAGTAGATAATACAAAAGGCCCCTCCTTAATACATTTTTAATAAATGTTGTTGGCCTGTCAAATACACACCGAGTTTGTCAAGTTTGAAGTGTGTAAGCACTTTGGCAAGTTGTATACACCATGTGCATCATTTCTGTCTAATTATAACAGTTGGACAAGTCAATACTGGGGCATGTGAATCTACAGTAGAACAAAAAATCTAGTCGAAGCAGGTGGATCACCTCTGAGCGATGCCACATTTGAGACACTACTGCATGGTGACACTCTGACTTGATTCGCTTCGACTGACTCCATCTCAGAGGCTAACTTTACAATGTGTGTCTTTTTACAAAAGCCTATCCCTTTACAATGAAGTCTCTCTATATATATATACAAATAACTGTGCTGATGAAAAAGCAAGCACTAAAAACGTTCCAAACAAATGAACAAAGTACTTGAATATATCAGTATCTAAACATGACAAAGACGGCAAATTTAACATTAAAAAACAATCATCATCCCGGTAATAATGCAATGTGCAATTTGTGCAGTTAGTTAAATGATTTACAGATATACAATAAATTTATTTCAGAAACATCTGTCGGATACATATTGTGTGTGCTGCAAATTCACAGCGCATATACATGTAGGCATCATCCAGTTTTGCATACTTTTATCGCATAATGATTTGTCAAAGGACAGCCAAGCAAGGTCCAAGGATTGACAAAGGAGAACTCTGGCGTCAGGTGTATTGTTCACATGGACTCATGTCATCAACAGCTTTTACTGGTCATTAGTTTGAGAATTATTGGGCTATAAAATAAAATGCAGTTAATTATGACGCACCAGAATTTGGCCCTTTTTTAACAGCAATTTGGTTTTAATTTGTACCTTTTCTGTCTCCTACAATGATCGTTACTGCTACTTTCTATTAATAATTATTCAATTAAAACAATGCCAGACTTCTACAGCAAAGTCAATGCATGTGGTAAGCACTTTTAATTCTTGGTTTTCATTTAACTCATCTCCCTACATGTGAATATGGATTGAGAGATAGACGTGAAATTGATTATTTTAATTAATACCTTGAGACTACACTGCTTTTAGGTTCCTGGATAGAGATGGGAGAATTATAAATTCTACAAATTTAGCTGGGTTTTAAGCATTCAGTGACTACTAATGCGATAAGTTTTGCAAATATTTATTTCAAAGATGGATTTGCGCCAGGGAGATGTTAATTAATTTTTGGATTTTCCCTTTCCCGACGTGTATTGAACACTGTATACTCAGTGTGCCCCCGAAAGCTTGTGAAAAAAAAACCCACAAGCGTACTCGGGTGGGACTCAAGCCCACAACGTCCTGCTTACTAGTGCACACGGCTACTAGTGAGCAGGAAGTCGTGGGTTCGAGTCCCACCCAAGTACGCTAGTAGGTTTTTTTTCACAAGCTTCCGGAGTATACAATGTTAAATACACGTCGGGAAAGGGAAAATAAAAAAATAATAATAAGTTTTGCAAATATATTTATTTTGTGGTAGTTAAATAAAGCCAATCCATTTCATCTGTCACTTTCTGATGATAACTACCAAAAATGTAAATTGTAATAAAGTCATTGTATAAATTCAGGGTCCAACAGTGTGACATTTTAGTATCCCCTGTTGCACCAGAGCTGTGTAATTTGACGTGGACATATCACTGAAATTGATATCAAACTATTTCTAATTGTTTGGCAGGTAGTTTGCATGAATTCATCACTCTTTGGAAAGTAGAGAATTCTTTCTGAACTTACAAAATCAGATGTCAGATGTAACAGGGACACAAAAAAAACATTGGACCCCTAAGTTGTAGAATTACCAAATAGAAGTTTAAATGCGATTTCTGAAAGGGGAAAGGAAACATCCTCTGTGGAAAACTCAAAACAGAAAACCAATTTAAGGTGACCTTTACTCACTCTTTGGAATAAGCACCCTTAAGGCCCAATTTTTGGAGAACTGAATCTGGAATCAGGGATTTCTCATCTGACGAAGCTGACGATCTCTCTGCATCCTTTCCCTCCTCTTCCTTGCCGACAGTGGTAGAGTCTTCCCTCGATTTGTGCGGGGTCTCTGGACCAGGGGACCCCGGAACGGGGGTGGGATGCAATGTGGTCAGTGAGGCCGCCACAGGTGGGATGGCAGATGGGGTGATCATTTCGCGGCCCTGGTCTAGCTCCGTCGCTTCCGTCAGCTCGGGCATCGTGAACTGCAAGTTGGTTTTTCGGTGCTGCTTGTGCTCCTGGAAATGAAAGGGGGGGGGAGGAGGGGTGGGTGCAGAGTAATGAGAGATAGAGAGGAGGCACCAGAATAGAGTACAAATATAAATACAAGCACTTGTTGAAATTGGCAAACTACTGAAAAATACCGACAATCAGCATTTCAACTAAAAAAAGACCTACAGAATGAACAGTTCTTCACTGACCTAATTCAACAGTAAACGACATACAAATCTCCCAAACTCCTGTCAAATCCAAGTCACATTCTCTCAGCAGTTGTTTCATTGCCAATCAACTGCTGGATCTCACCTGACTCCCTCCTCTCCATTAATTGCCTGCTTCTCTGATTTGCCGCACCTTACCTCATTTCCTTCATCTCCTTCCCCCTCTGTATTTTCTTCACGACAGTCATTGCCGTCATACACAGAGAGCCTGATCAACGTGCAGCCGTCTGACGGCCCGTTGTGGAGTATCACAGGCATGGTTTAGTCAGTGAGTGAACCACAAGGCCAACCTTTTCTGCTAGAGCACGTAGTAAGTGCATGGCCCAATATCAAGATCAAGATCACGCGGGGAGGTGTTCATGAGGTCAAATCGTAAAACATTGACTGTGTGTATCGACTGTTACCCATTGCACACGCAAGGGCCATATACGGTCCCGATTCCAGCTGCATTTATGTCCCCTAAGTCTGCTGAACCAACAACGGCAGCGTGAAGAGCCCAAGCTGAGCATTCACTCTCGGCGGACGGCTCTAAGAGGCGGAGGAATTTTAAAAGCCGGGTCCCGATTCACCCACATCCACTGGTGGAGCAACGACAGTCCTTAAACTCAACCTGCCCATGCGGGAGCGGTGGGTTGTACTGACGTGTACACAGCTTCCGAACGATCCACACATTATCACAGTGTGTTCTACTGTTTCACTTCACTATCTGTTGACTCGGGGCAAATGAGCCAGCCACTTACCTGCTGTATTTGCTTGCTGATAAAAAAAAAAAAGCCAGATAACAATCCTCTGCCATAATTTATAATTACTGCCTCAGAATTTGATTTCTTCACAGCCATTTCACAGATTGTTTTCTTTCAAAATGGACGCATAACTCTTTTCAACAAAGACAACACCTGCCTCCACAAAATCAGTGCAAGGATTTCCTAAATGTCCAACGGATCAGAATCTATTACAAAAACTTTTTGCTAAGGAGAGCACCACATATGTACAACAAACCAAAAGTCACACGCACAATCTAAACTCACTGCAAGCATTAAAAACAAACAAGAACACAAACTCCTATCCACATGTGCTGATAAACTGTAACAGGAAAAAAATTGAGCACATAAAATATGTGCTCGTAATACTTGAAAAGAATAACAATAATCTTTTCCATTAATCACAGCAGAACTGTACTTGACCAGTAGTCTATATCTGGTGGGGGAAGAAGTACATGTACTCTTCCAAAGAACATGGCCAAATGTTTATTTTGTGTGTGTGTGTGGGGGGAAGTGTCAACACTCTAAAGAAACCAAGACCAGCAAATTCTTGGTGGGAAGGGGACTGGGAAGGATTCCTTTGCGGGGGAAATCAATTTGAACAGTCGTTTTTAGAACGACTGAAGCCTTTATTTCTCCGAACGATGTAGATTATTCAGACAAACTTCAGAGCAGAAAAACCATCTTGATGGCAGATGATGCTAAAAAGATTTGTACCATTAACAATAATGGATACTGAAGTGTGTCGCGTTTTGGAGCTCAAGTCCAACCAATGCCATGTTGCACCTATTTGGATTTCATTCACTGAAGTTGTTCTGAAATTTGTGATAAGATTGCAAGCGGAAAACTACAAATACATCGTTACATATATATCTCACAGTGATAGTGCATTGACCAGTTCAACGAACAAACTGCCTAATATGCACACCAAGAACTAACAATTTTCACACTGTAATGAAATCCTTTATTGTCTTTGCTGCCAAGGCTTAATGGATTTTTCATTTTAACAAATTTCCATCTGAACGGAATTAAAAAACAACAACTGTGACTGTACACACAGTACATTAATCTCCTTCACATCTGACATTTCAGTTGAGGTTCAAAATGTTGTCTTTTAATTGAGTAAGACAAACTGTGCTGGTACTTAACAATGCTTTTTACATGTACGTGTTTTTACAATCGACTCCGAGTTGCAGCTGCACATGAAGGGTACATCTACGAGCGTGCAATATTGTCATATTAAACTCATCCCTTAGACACGGAAAATGCCAATTTAGGATGTTGACCGATTTTTTTTTAATCAAATTGCGGAGTTCTTTTAAACATTAGTGTGATGCTTTTGTGGAATCTGACAGATCCTCAGAGAGGGTGAAAGGAAATGAACTAGTAGAATCAGGACAGAAGTAAACCCACTCGACAAATGAATCGAATTATTCATGTATGAAACTGGATATTCATTTCTTGTGAAACTCTTAACGGTTTGTGTACAGTGCTTTGTCACTCCGCCCATCCTGATAGCAAAGCCAATGGTCCAGTGTGTTCAAAGCACTTAAAAGAGAGACAGTGGGTTCAAATACCCACTGAGTCTTATTGATTTTTTTTCTCAGTGTAAACTGCAGGAAAAATTACTGCATAAATATATTAAGGTAGGCCAAAAAGCTCTTGTTCGATAGGAAATCCTGAGAGTTTCAATTCCACAGTCATTGTCAGTTCATCCCTCTAACAAGCTAACATGAAAACAGAAAAATCCATGCAGGCTACAGCAGCTGTTTGCTGCTGAAGCTAGAAGGGGTTCATGTTTTGAATATTCCTTAAATTACCGGTAATTCAGAGATCTGTTTTTCGTCACAACACAAACGAGATCTTCTAATAACTAGCATGCACGATTCTCTGATAGCCACATGATTACCCAAAATCCAGCATATACTTGTATATTCTTTACACACTGTGGATTTCAGGTCTTATGTATAAATTTCAATTACAAATCTGAACCAGATGTATTACGGGTCATTCAATCAGTTCTCAAAGTGGAAGTATATGTGACCTTTCTGTGGAAGGCTAGGCAGTTGAACTGAAAGGTCTCAAAGCAATGTGCATCCTAGACGATGTCACATGCGGGAAGGGAATGAAATGTGGAATGATACTGAAAATAAGAATGCTTTAGAACAGCACATGTACGTTACCTCTCGGAGCTGGGCCAGTGGAACGATGGGCTTGACTTGAGGCATCTCTACCTGCAGGGAAGCGGTGGCTTTCAGGATGTCTGCCTTGATGTCAAAGACTTCCACTTCCGAGTCCTTCCTCTCTGACTTGGGTGTCAGCTTGTTGTCCTCCTTATCCGATTCGCCCTGGCATGCCCAACAAGTTGAGAAACCAGGTTAGTCTTGAGAATTATGAGAGTGTTCAGAGTTTTCAGTTAAAGCTGTTTTAGCTTCAAAGATATTTCCAGGCTAAAATCGGCAGCCTCAGGAACAGCACTGAATTATTTTCTTTGGCCCAACCCTCCAAACTGATCCTACAATAGTTTACAAACTGTCGTAGTTTACGAAGTCACCATGGTGTTCCTGAATCCTCTAGTGTCTACCCACGTACATGTATCTTATAAGGCAAAGTTCTGGTTTTCACGTTCACCAAAACTGTGAAAAGTAACAAGCTGTGGGTGATTCCGATTCTTTGCCAGTTTTACCCTAAAGTAATAAAACTTGAAAAGAAGATATTTACGGTATAACACGTAACAATCTCAGTTCCTGAGGGAGTGTACCTCGATGTTGTCATTTCAAGCATAAAAGGCTAATCAGACAGCCAGGCACGCACAGATATCTCAAAAGTGCACTTCACCCAACCTTTCAAACAGCTCAATTAAGATTGTGCACATGATTCTACATAAAATCTTTTGTCAATTCCGTGTCAAGTTGCTAGAACATTGCAAATTCAAATCAAATACATGTACTTACCTGTGACTAAAAGCAAATCCTCAAAGCAATATTTAAAGTACATTATAAGCATACAAAAGCTGGACCACTATGCCTGGAACAACTTCCAAATGACATACACTGTACATGCATATAAACCAGAAACAGTCTTAATAACCTGCTCAAATGCAAGTCTCTATGAGTCGGTCACCAATTCTTTGCATCAGTTTTAAGAATCAAATCCACTTTTTTCCCCAAAAACTTCAGGGTCAGCTTTCCTCATCGGTCTTTCCTGTACAGTTGACAAATTCCAGAGTTCGAGTTACAGTTCAATGCCAAGTCACTGCTGAAGAAACTTAAGCACCTTCCCAATTTGGAACGGAGCAAACTGTTTACTGTTCAACAAAGGCCAGTCAATCCTTTTCTCTGGGTATTAGTTTCAGGTCGGAACAATGCAGCTACAGGGACCATTTGTAAACTAAAGAACCTGTGTCCTTCATGTTGAACTTAAAGGCTATTTTTATCAAGTGACATTTTTAGGGATACCAACATTACCATGATACAAAACAACTGGTGATTACCACTTTAAGCAAAATGTGACTGATATTCAAAGAAATGAACAGGTTTACATGTAACCTGCTCCTCCAAAAATTTCTTTACTGCTCCTTGAAGTACTCTTGTATTCGACACAGTGATGGATGATACGTGGAAGTACGTTAATTAATACAGTTATTTGCAAAAGTTTAGGACCAACCATACAAAATGCATTAACCTGAAGAAAACCCAAACTAAAACCAATCAATCATGGCAACTTATGCTTATTTTCAATGCGTAACCTTAGCATCTTGGTTAAGCAGGTATTTGATTACATTTCCATTGAAATGTTAACAGTCTAATATTTAGTATAGTGTACTTAGACTAGTAGCTTTCTTATGCCATGCTGCCTTACAGACAATAATTATGTCATACAAGACCTGCCTTTGCAACAAAATTCATGCAAGAAATGTAATAATGTAGGACTAGTGACAGAAATACCAACAAACTTCCAGGGGGTCTTAACCTTTAGCAAATGACTGTACATGCAATACATAATGAAGAAATTTATTTCATCATTACAAGACCACTGTGTCAATCTGAATTACGTCAAATGAAAGAGGGTCGTGAGTATTCACACTTTCAAAATATTGAATCTTCGCAACAATCAATGAGTGTGTATCCAGTGCATGTGGATAATTAAAAATAACAAAGAAGCTCCATCTTCTTACTTGTACACACATTAACCTTGTTGCGATTACATACTTCATGCTTTTGGAGCTTCAGTGGATTGCACTGGTTAAATTTAGACAACAGACATAATTCATAAACACAGGTGTTGTTACAAGTTTCAAACGCAGTGGCCAAGCCTTTTTAAATCAACAGATGTGCCTTGCAATCCTGCTGAAATCACTTGTTTTCTGCTTCACAAACTACTTTAATCCAAAATCGTTTCACTCACAAATTCCTATTATAACTGTGCCTCCATGGAAGTTCAAGAACAAAACAGATGACCAATAGTGTTCCACAGAAATATTCCTAGCAATTGAGAACCGATTTCACCTCCATGGGGGGAGAACACACACGTGCACACACCACAAAAACATGACAGTAAAACTGTAACATAGATGTGCTTAGACACATAATCAAAATGCAAGGTTGTGCAAAAAAAAAGAGACCACGCCTCTTTCACTGGTTTTGGTTGTCTGAGGTCATTTAAGGTCACGACCTACATGATCTCTGTACCATACAGTTAGCCTGCATTGCTATAAATATCACTTTCTGTAATATTGGCTACTGAGATCAGGTTTCAAGCTACCTGACATTGTGAGAGATAATTTACTTTACTTTCTTTTCGTTTTTTCTCCTTTGTTCCCTTAAATTTTCGCTCTCCATCTGTAATTGGATACTGCTCAGCAGTCTTTCAAGTAAGACCCCCTGCTGACCAGAGATCATTCAACATGTCCAACTGGGCATAAACAGTCCTTCCAATACTAAGAAAAATGATGGAAAGCACACATTCATGACAGGTAATGACACAAAACACCTTTAAAAGGTTGAAACATGTGAGGCAACATGTGACAAAAAGTTTGCTGCTTTTGAAGGGCAAAGCCCCACTGAGTTGAAAACATCATCCATAAATTATATGCTGATATGGAACAAAGTCTGTAATGATTGGAGGTCAAACTGCACATGTAGGTCATCAATCCAAGTTTCTCAGGTTCATTAAAGAAATCTTGCCTCCGGGGTTGATGTACGTGTATTTTTCTGAGTGTTCCAAAGCCACTTTTTTCAACAAGAAGTGTTGGGGGTAGACGAAAAAAAAAACCGAACAATCATTACTGATAAACCGTAGAAAAATAAACTTTACATCCTTTGGAGAGCACTTGGCGGATGGACGAAAAAACACAAGCAATCTTTACGGAAAAACCATAGAAAAATAAAGTCCTTTGGAGTCTACGATCTCAAAGAGGTGAGTAAAAACGAAAGGATGAAAAATGTTTGCAAAAGGGTTGAACAAAGGAAGTGATCCTGACCTCAGCACCAGTTCTCTCCTCCTGAAGCTCTCCAGTGCTGTCTGTCGTCCCTTCCGTCACCTTGTCTGCCACAGGGTCTGTCACTTCTACTACGGAACTCGCAGGTGTCTCTGCAGGTGCCAACAGTGGGGTTGAGTCGTCTGCTGTTAGCGGGGAAGGGATGGGGCTGGGAGAGGGGGCAGGGGAGGCTGAGCGGGATCGGTCTGCCGAGCTCGGACTGAGTGATCGTTGATCTGTCACAAGAAAAATCCAATCCAAATCCTGGGTATTCCACATTTTGAAAAATGAAGTGATGCATAGCCAGCCACAATTAGCTTTTAGGCTTTCCAGAGTGATAGGTCTGCAACACAAAACCTAGAGGAGGTTGTATCAAACATGAAAATTGCCAAATATGAATCACTAGACAGATTTTTATGGCCTTATTCATGTATGTTTTAACAGCCTCCAACATGAATTAAATATGATAATACATGAGATGTCATCATTAGTTGGGAGCCATAACAGATTAACGTGGTACTTCATGTTACAACACTATGGGCATGAAACAGTAGCTATCGGTACATAGCATTATGCACTAAATCCAAATTGTATTGCTACTGGTATTCATGTGCCAAGTCAACATGACTGCCAATTTCAGGTGACATTTGTCAGCAAAATGTGCGTTATTGGAAAAAAACACATGTTCATTCAAAAAAATCCAACTTGTGTGAAAATCTAGCCATGTGGTAATGTAAGCATAAAATTAATTTTATCTGGCTTCAAGTAGGTACACGTACATGTAAATGAAGTCATGTCCAAAAGACAGCAATCCAAAAGAGAAACAGATTTCTTTTTGGGGTTTTTCTACACGTGAATTTGAAGTAAGAACACTGGTTAACACAAAACTGGAACATCTGCTATTTTTTTAAATAAAAAACAGAAATTTGGAATCAATAATAACAGCAAACAAATCTGCACCAAATTAAGAGTTTGTTGGGCAAAAGGGAAGGCAAAGGAGGTTTGCTTCCTGAAATATGAAGAAGTGTCATCAACATGTATGGCCGATGTTGTCATTTTTTCATTGAAAAAAAAAAAAGGATGAAAAGTAGATCAGTCTTTGGAAATCCCCAAACCAGAAAGCAGCAGTGGTGAACTGTGCGATTCTTTTGTATTAATGGTGAAGGCAGTTGCTAGGAATTTTATAAATTGCCTAATTCTAAATACATATGAACCTTCAGTAAGCAAAAAAGTATGGTACATACAATGTATGCCCCTTGACGGTGGCAATCCTAGAATGTGAAAGAGGTTCCCTTGGCATGAGTGCGAACGAGAATGCAATTTGTAACATCAGATCGACTTTCATGACTGAATTCTGAAATTCGGAAAAGGTGAACACATTTTAAACTTGAGTGAATTCGCCGCAATCATTTTTGTGACATGAATTTGAGTCTCTCAATAAATCCAAAGTGTTTTGGTAAGTTAAGAACAAATTTTTTTAAGTTTGAAGAGTGATTCAGTAATGCAAATCACCTGGTTAACAAATAATAATACATTCAAATCAATTTCTGTGCATTTTGGAGGAGTCCTTCAAAATGGTGGTCACTGTTTGTTAACAAAAGAAAGGTCTATAGTTATTGCTGAGACTGTATTTGGGGTGATTTTCATTTCCCTCCATACATTGGCCTCCAAACATGACCTTTCCGGGCTTGTGTAAATTAGTCAACAAAACATTCAAACTCTCTCCCTAGCAGCTATTATTCTACACATGAATAGTGCAATTAATTTGTTTGTACCAAAACTAGTGAAACTTGCATAATTAAAGCTCTAAAAGTCTTGGATTTTGGGGTAAAACATCTGTAACTCTAGACAAATCCTGAGAAATATTAACCCTCAACTACACAAGGAGTGCTGTATATGAGTGCTTCAGCCTCTCTTGTAGGTAACGAAAGCGTCTCTCTAGTCTGTGTAAAGAGTTATTAAATTCTTCTTTCTTTTTTTTTTGTTGCCAATCAGCTGACCCCCTATACGAAGGACCCAGGATCCACCTGTCTCACCTGGAGAGGCGCTTGGGGAAAACTTCCTGCCTCGTCGGTTCCTGTGTCTCTCTGAGGCCTTCTTGGAGGCCTCCAGCAGCCGCTGGCTGAATTCCTTCTCCTCCTCTGTCATGTCCACCTCAGGCAGATTGCTGCTGAGTAAGACATCCAGGCTCTTGCCATCTGACCCCGAAGAGATACCCCCCAAAAATATTGACACTAAATTCACGGCAAGATGGTGAAACAGAGGTATCAGGACCTGACCAGTATCTCACTTTACTGAGCGATATCAGATTTAACTTTGAACACGACCCCTGAAGGGACCTAAGGCTAGAGGGTAACAAAAAATCAACCACACTGCCTTTAGACATTCAGCATCAGGGGTCGTGAACAGAATGTGATGACCCAGCCTACAGGTGTGAGATTGGAGAAATATCCATGAAATAATCACCGGAGGTTTAGAGGGCCTCACAGTGACATGGGGTCTTTGGTATCAATTTTTTCCTGTGTTCTATATCAATTTTATTCTATTATTTTTTACATAAAACTCTTCAATGGTAAACTCAGGTTTTTCATATCTTTTTAAAGAGATTGTTTGAACAATTCTAAAATCAAGAAAATCATAATGAAAAAATCCTGAAATCAGGAACAAATCTCACCCTGCGGTCAAACAAAAGGAGACACAACTCATTGTGGATTACAGGCCTTTAAAGGAAAATGTGGGTTTGATCAAGGTGCCTTTTAACTTTTTTTACAGTGGCATCATCCAGTGACCCCTGTCCTGTTTACGTGGAAATCCTACGGCTCTTGGTACAAGAGTCAACAATGGCCAATTGTGGCTCAGATTTACCCAACGATGAGGTCCTCTTGTCTTTCTCCTTGTCTAGGTACGAGCGCCTCTTCAGGCGGGCAGGGGATGACTTCCTGGGAGAAGAGGAGCTGTATTTGCCAGATCTAGAGTTGAAATACCGGGTAGGGCCACAGTGAGTAATGCTGTAACCTCGGAATGTTATGGTAAAATGCTCTAACATCAGAATGTTATCGATAGTACAAGTCTCTTGACAAATGCTGTGATCGGGATGCTATACATGTATGTGATGGTTGGATGTGAATTGGCGTGCAAATTTATGTACACAATGGCAAGATCGGATCCAAGAATTCTACAGGGATATTGCAACTGGTACCCCAAATCCCATGGACGTAATGCTACCCTAGCTGAATAGTAAGCTGCATGTGAACAATTCAATTGTCAGATGTACACAAAGTGTGGAGTAAGGATTCTTAGCAAACCAACTTGATCTGAAATAGGTTTCTTGGACAGGGATGCAGTTCTTTGATGTCTGTTGGCAAAATCAGACTGAGTCAATCAACCTCTTTCCTGACACCTTCTGTGCATATTTCACACCTATCCAACACAAGCACGATCATGCAATCAGATCACGCAATATTTCTTCCCTTTACTCACACCCTAGACACCAGCATCAATCTTAACTAATCCACGTTTGTGAAATTCCAATTCTGATAACATCAGGGGCATGTTTTGGTGAATCGAACCATAAACATGTTTCCGCTTTGGTCACTGGTTAAGCATTTATGCAACATTAGTTATGCCTCTGTGATGTCATTGTGCCGACCAAACAAGAACCAAAGGTGGTCGTTAGTTCAGCACTGCTTCAAAATGGCGGCAATTTTTGTCGATCCTCAAATGAGTGAATTACGCATTTCAAAACTTGTTATCACATGCAGCGAATCAAAGAGATGCTTTCTTCTAGAACGTTTGTGAAAAGAGAGAACAGCACTGGTGAGAAACACGTGAAATATTGAGTGAAAAGGATGTTCATCAATAGTGTCGTCTGCTCCCCTGTGCTCGCCTCTGTCAGATGACATAACCGTTTCTTGGTCCTGTTTTTGTCGCCCACCCTTCACACTTTCCTGGTTATTGCTTTGACATCAGAAACATGTTTCTGGTTAGGAGTCACCAAAACACACCTCGGGGCAATACCATCCTTGCATCAATTCAAATCTTTATACAAATGATTTCTCGTCTCCCAGTAGAGGCTTTGTGTGGTAACCATCTTGTAGGGCAGGTTTTTTGTTCCACAGGGTATGCACAAAGGAGGTTTCCCTGTGGAACAAAAGAACTGCCACTCAAGATGGCAGCCATGCAAGGCCTCTATACATAACATAGCCCTCACTCCTTTACTATATAATTGCTTTTCTTTCATTATTCAACATAAAGTTTCCTCCTCATTTCCTTGGCTATCTGTGTGCAATGTCATTGTTGGCTTTTTTTTTGTCTCTCTCTTATCATATGATTACTCATGTTGCTTCATCTGTCTTTTGTTTGTGTGTCTGATTGTGTCTATTTTGCTTGTTTTTTTGTGAGAGTGTGTGTGATTACATTGTACAGTTTGTATAATTTGTCCAGGTTATTCTACCAACAAATCTTGGCTTACATGAACAGCCTGTACTCTCTTATTAATTTACTGTTTTTCTTATTAAACTATATATTAATCTTAATTAAATTAGCTTCATTGCATTACTTTATGGCTGGTGGTACCTTCTTTTTTCTTTACTTAAATAAAATATCACTACATTGCACTTTATATTACTCTGATTTGTAATGAGTGGAGAATTCAAAATAACTGCCTATTGTATTGAATTAAATTAAACTGAATTGCGTCAAATGACATATTTCACGTTAAAAACATTCAGAGCAAGTGGCCAATTCTGAAGATCTAGCATGAAGTCTGGAGGGACCAGTTGTGAGCAGATTATCCACTAAAAGTTACACACATATTCATAATTAATGGCCACTCGTCCTAATTACGGAGCCAATCTTCAGAATATCCACTGCATGGACTGTGAGCAGATCTCTGCTGGGAGTTGGTGGATGTCCACAGTCAACACCTACCCACCCACCTGTCATAGTTAGCATTCAGGTCATTGTCTTCACTGTCTGCCTGGCATCCTTCCACCACTATGTTAGGTCTTGCATAGCTGTTGGCCAGCATGTCAGCCATTCTCTGGGCAGCCTCTTGTCTGTCCTGAGCACTCTTCTGGGGAAGGAGGAAAGGAGGGGGGATGTATTGATAAAATGAGCACTTTCAACAGTTTCTAGACCTGCCTTTGAGTACTACCACCCTGGCATTTTGCCAAAGTGGTTGGCCTTTTGTCACGTACAAACATGCAGTAACGGAAAGTACTCCATTTCCATATCCTGCGAGGCAACTGATCTTTGACACTTGGAACATATGAGCTTTGTTGTCATGTTGTGGACAGAACATTATATTGGTCAGTCATTCCCGCAATCATGAGAAATACAGGTAAAGAGGAAGGTTGGGGGTCCAGATCCTGCCCAAATAAAGCTGTAAAACGTTTTGTTTTGTTTTGTTTGCTCATAGGTTTTTGGACACTAAGCACACAGAACAAATTAAAATTTATGTGGTATTTAAAGTCTCATGCATTTACCTACTGTCATCAAAAAGGTCTAGCTGTGTCAGCTGTTGTAACACTGATTTTCTATTTAAGCTTCCAAAAACCTGAAACCTTGTTTTTCCATGCATAATGAGCATTTAAGCTATCCAGCTTTGCTTCTGTGAATTTTATTTTTTGTAATTATTTTCATCCTAATCAGTTTTTCTTAAACAAAATACAAAAATGCATCGATTTTTAAATATATATTTCACTCTCTTCCCAAGCATCAAGGTTTCATGAAGCCCGGCAAATGTGTCCCACTTTTACATCAGAGGTTACATAAGACTTTTCCCTGACTTGACAGTTATCATGTTATAAGGGTTTGTACTCTACTGACAAGCCAACAAGACCATGCGACAATTGTCTACACAAGCAGCCAACATACCCTATGCAAGGACGGAAGCTTAACGTCAGGTTTTACTACGGGGATCTTAGGCGCGGCCTCTTGACTGTCACTTGGCTCTTGGTCTGGTGTTGCATGAGGGCTCTCCAAAGAGCTAGTCCTATGGTGAGAAAGTCAGCAGGATTAGCCAGTGATTAACAGCCTACATTCTGCAGAGGAGTTCATTAACAGTCTTTGTGGGAAATACGAAGCAATGGGCAGTGAATATTGAGCATGGCTTCCTTTGAAATTGCCCTTTTTGGAACAAATAAGGTCACACATGCTTGTCTCTTGGTTGTAAATGTAAATGCATATACTTTTGAGTACACATTTACATCGCCAAGGTAATCCTGGTTGCAGGATCTAAAGGTGTGTAATATAACCAAGGTAATCTTGGTTGCAGGATCTAAAGGTGTGTAATATAACCAAGGTAATCCTGGTTGCAGGATCTAAAGGTGTGTGATATAACCCGGGATGTTCCACTAACAGTGGAATAGACAGGGTTAAAGGCTACGACTATAGACCAGAAACCTTTCTTAAAATGAAAGGTTCTGGCTGACAAATTTCAAGTATTTAGCCAAATGTACATTTTGCAGCCAACTACTTTCTAACAGCAGTGCTGCGATAATTGTTTTTCTTGCTGATTGCTCAGGATTTTGGCTAAATTTGTTAGTATTTACTAAAATCCCCGTCATCTGATTGGTGGATCGTTGATCACATGGCATCGAATTATTTGTACCCACACACAGCTGGAGCATGACGGTCTCTTGGTGGTGCAGCGCACTGTAAATTACCTTTATTCAGATGTACATTTAGTGATGGCCTCAGTAACGCACTGATTTGAAGCATTTCATACATGAACATCACAATGAATGCTAGTTCATTACAAGTGTTAGATCTGCATGCAGCAATGTTTTAACACCTTAACATATACATTGGTCAACATGCAGATATGAATGATCACGCAAAATAAAGAGATCGAACGCAACTATTTAAGCAAATTTGATTTTTCAGACCTTTAAAGATACTTTTAAAGATCTCTTCTTATGTGAAAAAACTAATATTGCAAGAGAGATCTATGCACTAAAAATACAAACCTTGAAAATGGTGAGGCAAGAAAATCAGACAAATCGTCCCTCTCCAGTGATGAGCCCCTGAATGAACCCCTCAGTGGGGAACAGCTGACAGGAGATGAGAAAGCGGTGACAAAAGAATCACTCAGGTCGGATGCACTGTCCCCAGGAGAAAAAGCCTCCTCCACTGGAAGGAGGATTGCTGAGCTCAGCGTGGGCGGCCTGTTCACCAGATAGGCCTGTTTCACCTCGGCTCCGTTCGTGGTTTGGAGGGAGGACGACTGGAACTCGTCTGCAGAGTCCGCTTCTGTTTGGGTATCGGTCTCTCTATTGTGGGAATCAGCAAGACCCGTCTGGGCATAGGAGCTGCGGGAATACGGCCGGACCTGACGATCGGGAGTCCGTGGAATCTCAGTCTGCGTGGACACTGTCTGAGGTATCCGCTTCCTCTGGGTCTTGAAGTCCCGTATGAGGTTGTGGCAGAGCTCCTCGATGACTGTCGCTGGGGCGTATCTCAAGCCGTCCACAAGGCTGTCATCCTGGGAGCAATGCACTGGCTGTTGCTGTGGCAACTGGGCACGCTGGAGGAGCAGGCAGTTGGAGTGTCCTTGGGAGGCTTCGTGGGTGACTTCCAGAGTTAGAGCATCTGGAGGGAAGTATCACAAAGGTTCACAAACGACAAGCAGCATACAAGCTGCACTACTCTCTACATATATTCCTTCCCCTGGGCACCATTCTCAATACACATGTACCTGTACTCCTTTCCACTGGCATTGAAATATAAATTAGGGGCAATTCATGTACCTCATGGTAAATATTTGAGCTCAGTGTTAATGCAGCCAATTTTGCCACAATCATTTCACAATGTCATATCTATTTCATACACCCCTCTGTGTGAAGTTACAGTGTACATGTATAAACCAGCATTAACACGTTAGAGACACATACCCAACAAGACTGAACAATCTTTGTCAATTGGGCAGAAACATCCTCGTGTGGCCGGGGCTTGCTTACTGGAACCCTCCAGATCTCTTGTCCTCTTCAATCGCAGCGGTCTGTGCTCTAAGGAGAACTTCTCACGTTTCTGATAATTCAGGGTCAAAAAAAGAACAAAATATCAAAAAACCAGATTCAGTTTCTTCACTAAAATTAAAATTTAATTACATATTGACTTAATTTGACTCTAATCAGCCTCCTGCATAAACTATTTAAAAACCCCAAAAAGATTTAGGCTTTTCAGACCATCTCACAGCTGGGGGGATTCCACCCTCTCTCCTCCGAGAACTTTGCAGTCCCACACTTATCTTTTCAAAACTAAATAGGCATACAAAGACACTCATTATATCCCTGGCATTGCAATTCAATGCAACGTAGGGTTTCACTGTTTATGGTCATTTGAATTTCTTAGCCTCATGAGTGCCTGCCCGTGAACATTGAGCACATCCACCGGAAAGTTGACATTGTTTGGCAGACCTGTCTTAAAAATGTGCATTTCATGAGAACGGTATGTTCAAGTTTTACAAAATTGAAGTTAACTTGATTGGAAACCTAGAAACACTCCCAAAGGCTTGACGTGTAGAAACTACATTGCACTGATATGTCAGGGGGAATGTGGAAGAGGTTATTGTTAGGGTTTATTGTTTTAGTCAAACATGTTGGTGAAGAGTCTAATCACTATAAGCAAACACATTTCCTTGAGTAGCAGTATTTACCTAGAGGTGCACAAAATTACTAGAAGTGATCTCCTGTGAAGATACAGCCTGGAGTTAACTGCAAGCTAGACCAAATCCAACCCAGCTGCCTACAGGGTGCTTGCCATGCCAAAGGGATACCGCACGCCCATTGTGTAATCCACAACCACATGAAGCACATACTTGTACATGTAGGCCTACACCCACTCACTTTTCCTTCCTTGTGAAAAACCCTGCATTCCTGAGGGTATTTGGCCCCGCACATAGAGATTGTGTGGCCTTGGGCGGACAAAAGTAGAATCAGGGGTGTGGATGTTTATTCTTTTGGTGTTTCTCAGACTGGAAAATTCAAGTTTAATGAAATATTGTGGGCTATGAAAGAGGTCACTTTGAATTGCCAGTGAGAAAATAAGGTACCGGTGCCGGGCATTATCAGTGACTGAAAACAACAGGTTCCTTTTTAGGAAACAAATTTGAGAACTACACAAGGATGGAAGTTCCCAGTTTTCACAGTCCACAAAAGAGTCTGTTTTTCCACCGCTTACGGAAGGTGGACAGTGCAGCCCCAAATCAAACATCTTCACTGGTTTTCACATTTTCAGGTTTCAAACTGCATAATGAGTAGGGGAAAGGCACCCCAAAAGAATTAGAACAGGTTTAAATTGTGGGGCAAGTTCATTCGATGCCACAGTGCCAAGAAACCATCCAGAGAAACACTGGTTGGGGAGCAAGGTAAAATTAAACTCATTTCATAAATGACATGATATGTTTTTGCTAACTAGTTCTTATAACAGTGGAGTGTAATTTTAAGTCTCCAACACTTTTTTGGACTTCAAAAAAAGACTCAAGGATTCTGCAGGGTCAACATTTAATGCTCTAGTTATTTTTCCAAAATATGATAATAGGCACAAAGAAAGCTCTGCTAAGCTGAAATAGAGGAAGGGGTTTTCAATCTGCAGTCTAGACAATGCACAGCCACTGTGCCAGCCTGGCCAGATGCGAGGACTTACCAATGAGATGAGCTGGCCTTTGACCTTTGCAAGCTGGGTCTTGAGCCCTGTGAGGTAGGCTGACACCGTCTCCAACACCTGTCTATCACTACGGGTACTGGCGGCGTTGCTCTGTAACCAATACAGGAAACAAAAGTACTCTTACTTTTACTTTTAGTTAATGCTTGTTTCGCAGTTGGGAGTCTCACAGAAAAATGGGCCAGGGACTTTGAAATCTGGCCCAGATGTGTTAAGGACTGCATGTCAGATCAGATGGCCCAGCAAAAAAAAGAATTATAGGATTTTCACCGATCTAGGGCAATTGGCAATGGTAATCTCAGAGTCACAGTAATGCCAGGGCCTGCTCCAAACGCACTGTGCTGAATTTATGTTGTCCTCTATTGGCAGGCAATCCTGCTCGAGGGGCAAATGAAATGACA
Source organism: Acanthaster planci (assembly GCF_001949145.1). Next base: position 8,882,484 of record NW_019091362.1, read on the forward strand.
CCATAGTTGTTGATTGGTGGATTGCTGTCATCTGACTCGACCACAATGGCCAGCCCTATGCTGATTGGCCACAGCACAAAATCAAGACATTGATGTCTTGAAAGTCTTCTCCATTAGAGTGAGAGACTAAAAACGGTCACAACAACCAGGAGACATGCAGTAGTAAAATGAATGCCCAACTGAGAGCAGTATACAGCCAAAAACATTTTTTTCTTCAACCTTCAGCCAAATTAAAGAACAATGTACGCGTACTTCTTCAATCACCTTACAACTTCTTTTTGAAATGAAACTACCGGTAATTACGGCAGTTCTTATTCCAGGTTGTTTTTCTGTTAAATCTCTAAAAAGCCATACAGTGCGCAAGTCTTCTTTGTAAAACCTGTGTAGCAGGCAAGCGCGAGAGAAGGAAATGAAGACATCAGGGCAGTTTTGATCCACAATGTAATATCAAACAGACACCTAGTCGTGCACAATCTGCAAGCATGCGGGGTCAAATGGGACATGTGAACGATGGGTATTGTGATCAAGAGGAAATAGCCTTGAACAGAGGCTAACAGGATCAGACACAATAGCCAATGGCAAACATGGGAAAATCACCATCACAAAAGTTACAATAAGGGCCCCAGGATTATTCCCCCAAAACATCAGGCACTGAGAGTCAATTTTGGATACCCAATAGTGACAAAAACAGGAGAAACTGCCCAGACACATTCTTGTTCTACAAAAGTCCAGGAGGGAAAAGACCACCTGTTGCACATGTCAGGTGTTGTCCTTGTTTTTAAAGGAACAAAATAAGTGTAAAGGCCTTCTTTCTGAGGACAATTACAGACCAAAGTTTGTATTAGTTTTATAACATGATGAAAACACATTCATCCTGGAAAATGGGGATAACCGTGGGAAATATTAAATTGTGTACAGTACTCAATGATGGTGTAATGAACATAAATCCCCCTATTCCCAACTGCATTAACTTGACCCCCATCTGCTTTTCAAAGGAAAATGAAGTGTAAATATTCAAGATTCCCTGGGGCACTAACTCTTATGCATTGATCATGACACTCCCGCATTGGAGGCTATATTCTCAAGTACTGTTTTCAGGCCTACAAGGGATTGTTTGGGCTGGGAAAAACATTCAGTAATTTGAAAAACTGCTCCAAACAACTGGAGAAAACGATTGTTTTTTATTACAACAACAGTGTTCCAATGCCTTTGTTGTTGCATTCAGGAACCCAGGTCTGAAACGGGCTTTCTCAGCACTCCATGCCTATTAAAGTCTATGCTCACTCTCAACCCATACGTAGTGTTGGAAGACCTGAATTGGTCTCCATTTATCTCACCACCAAAAATACTTCAATTTGTCAGGCACATGTCTGTGAATCTTTTTAGTTTATGGTACACCAAGTTCATTGAGAGAAAAAGGGAGGAGATTTCTACTTTCAGAGAGTCAGGATACAAGTTTCATACTTCAGATTTTGATCACATTTAAATTTTGGTATGGATCTCTACAGAATACTAAAATGCAAGGACTTTACAAATTTCAAAGGAAAACTGTAAAAGAAATTCTCTGTCCGTCAACCAATTCATCAGTCCCCTCCGTTAAAATCAACATAGTTCTCAAAAATTAAAGTCTCCAAAGGTAAGTCACTAATATCCATGCTTGATTATGTCTAACCTTACTTTGGTGCTGATCAACAACCGATAATAAGTGACTCCCACTGACCTTTTTCAGCACCGGTGATTTGGCACAAAAAAGGCCGGAATGCAAAAGCTTGAATTTTTGAGAATCTGGATTGAGGCCACTCCACAAAACAGTTAATGGAGCAGATAAAGTCCTCCACAAGGCTTTCAGAGAGGTGGAATGCATGTCTATGTAGGGGGTGGTAAGGGGTGGGAGTAGAGACAGGGGACTATGGAAGAGTACCGTAAGTTCCAATGGGCAGCTCACTCCAGTCTGGGGAAAACTTTTGCCATAATTGGCACTCCAAACATTCACGTCAATCCATATTCTATGTCAAGATACCAAATCTCTAAAACACCAACAGTCAGAAGTATCACACATGATTATGAACTGACTGGTACTTTCAGAATATTTTGATCACACGTGTCTTTTGAAGTTATAAGAGTTATGCAGGTAGACATGTAAGTCCAGTTCATTAGATTTTCAGTTTGTATCTCTGTCTATCTGTACTTGGAGGAATCAAACTCTATACCAATATAAACTGTAAGTACACTGGCTGCACTGCATACTTCTTCGAATAAACATCTTTTATAAAGGATCCATGGTGGCATTTGTCTGTGATTTACAAATAGTGAAAGACCTTTTACAGCAGGAAAAGCTAGAGGGCAAGGACGGTTTGAAAGAAATGCAAACCGGGTCATCCATGCCCTCAAATTTTGTCCCTTGAAAGACAGAGGACCCAGGCAGATCCTGCATACCTAGAATCCATGAATAGACATAAAGCACATGCACCCTTGACATTACACTTATTTACCGCTTGCCCCTGACCACCCGGAAAATAAATTTTGCTGAAAAGTTTGTTCATTGTCCAGCCGCTAAGCGCCGACTTAAATGTCTCTGATCAGGTGTAAATCACTACAGGCAAGCCGTTTGCTTGTGCTATTCCAAGACAAAAACATTGCCAGCACAATAATGATTACAATGTAAATGTACCTTGTCCTGTAGAAATTGCAGCGACCTTTCACCTCAATTCCTCTTTTCAAAGTCAAATTAGAGCTATGCATGGGGCCTGGGTAAAACATGGACGACTGCGTTATTAACACCACCACATCACAGGGGTACGGTTTCGTACATGTACATCAATCATCCAAATCCACCATTCTGTGCCGTTATACTGCCTACATGTGTATGTGTGCGGGAAATACCGTGGCATCTTGCTCAGTGATCCTAACAGGCCTGAATCCTCCAAACATTGGATTCAGGAGCATTAGGGTTAATAACCCCCCAAGGTGTGTGAAACATGATACTGAAATCGGAGGACAGAAGACTCTTATTACAGTTACTTGGGGCACTTGAACTTCTCGGGCTTGAAACAATATTCCGGGCTTGAAACAATATTCCGGGCATGTAACTCTGTACTTACGGTAGAAAGCAATCCCCTCCACCAGTTAAACGCATTCGGTTTTCAGTCAAGCTGTTCTACAAATAGCTGAATCAAGTTTTGACCACATGTGAATCAAATACAAGAATAACAAATCTGATGACACAAAGCCAGACAGATCTATGTTACTGTAAGGAGAATATTAGAAAAATTTCAAGAAAAGCAAATGGAATTTTCAGGAAAACTTAATTCACAAGCTATATCCAATAAAAATTGTGATACTAATAATATAACACCTCCCTTGATACCCCAAACCTGCAATCTGACGACCACTCCAAAAACATTTCAGAGTATGTTCATTTTGCAAACATCCATGTCAGGAAACGCCCTTACAGATGTACACTTACATTTATATGTACATGTAGCTACACGTACATTTACTATAGATGCACAGAACAGTGTCTGTATGGCCAGTCTGTGCACAATGAATGCTATTGTGATACAAGAATTCTGTTGATGTAGACCTTATTGATATAAATCTTTGTGTTCATAAAGCACTTCAGTAAACAGGATTCTATTGGAGAGTAAACATATATTGTATGATGTCCTGGAAGTTGATTCCCAACTAGCAAAACTGATAAAAAGATACAGCAGGTGCAAGCAGGCTTTAACTTACAAACACCAGACTGTTTGAAATAAAATCACGTGCGCATCGTTTTGAAGTTCAAAAGTTGAATGCGGAACAGCCCGGAACACAGCAAAGTTGTTAACCTGGTATAATTTCACACAGACGCATTCTTGTTATGGGTCTCAATAAACTTGAGAGATGGAAGTGGTGGCAATTAGAAGAGCTATTTTTAAACTTCAGCCTTTGTTTTTTGGTTTTTTTTCCACTTCGGGGGAAAGGACACTGTGGTTAGTTTGTTTTGAACAATGACAGAAATGTTAGACCACATCTGATGAGATTGGTACAGGGGTGTAATCCTGGGAAGGATGGGGCACATATCCCCCCCCCAGTTCAGAGTGGTGAGCGGACAAAAGACATATTTAAATACACCGTTTTGATGTAACGTTAAGAGTGCAACTGTGCATAAAAGATGACACAGCGTCCCCTAGTGTCATGTGGTGTCCAGCAATTGCCCCCGCCCCCACCTTGTGAATTTCCGTGGCTGAACCCTGATACAGATTTATGGCACTTGATCAGCGATTGGTGATTCTCCCTAATATGTCACTTACTATGTGATGATGTAATATCATCATGATGTAAAGTGTAATATACCGTTGTGTGGGGTTTTAAGAAATACTAATTACTAATTAGAAATGCTAATTACCGTGAACTTGAGGGGATGGGTGGAGAGAATAGTTCATGCCCAGGAGTGATTTCATTGGCATTACTATTACCTACAATCCCTTTAAGACTAGGTAGTTGGAATTTAACTGGTGTATTTATTCAACATCTGCAAGAAAATAAATTTATTTGATTTGATTTGTTTCCATGGACTGCATTATTTATGCTGCCTTCTGTTTATACCGGTAAGTGGGCAGAACTGAGCTTCAAACACGTACATATGCAGGCTAGATGCCTCATATGGCTGTATTTATCCAAGCAATCTAAGAACACTACAGGGCATTTGGACATGCAGAGGGATGGGGCTGGTATGAAAGCTCTAGAGACAAATCCTCACAAATTTGACCAACATCCCAGTCATCCTTGCCATTTACCAAAGACCTTCCTGTGAGCCACAGGTCACGGCCTGACCGGCCACGAAGCTTCCTGGCCCGAAACTGTTGACCTTCTTTCCTTTTTTTCCGATGATTAAGCAACCGATCGACAAGACCAAAATCAACATTTACATGCCCGGTGCCTGGTCCGAATTTGCACCGATTGAATCCAGGGCTGAGGTCGAGTTGGACGTCCCCTGAATGTCTTATCTAATGAGATGTGTCATTAGACAAAGTTATTTGCATTCACTAGCATTTAGAACTTTTTTTTGGGGGGGGGAGAATGGCAGTTGACAGTATGATGGCGGCTGGGGAATTATAATAATTTCAGGGGAAGTTCTGTACCAGCAACCCCATTCAGTACCCAATACATCACTACTTCAGCTTGGGAAAATATCCTAAGATAGGCTTCAATTAAAAGAATTTACACTGCAACCTTCACAAATAATAATTTTACTGACAAAGCACGACAGGGTTAAAAACAGCTTCCATGTGATTTTCAGTAGTGTATACTACACTTGAAAATTCTGTGAAATTTCTTAATATTGATCTTCCATTCAACTGTGTAGAAATACCAAAATGCAGAGAATAATTGCAAGCCACACACACAACCAAAAGATTGTCTCATCTTCATTGAAGTTTTTAAGTCAAGGTTTGGCAACAATGCATGAAGAAAGTTGCGAGAAACGTTGAAGCGCACCAAGTCATTTAGGGGACACAACTAGGTAACCAAGGCAATGAATTCCTTTGCTTATTTACCACTTACACGGAGATCTGTCACTCACCAAAAGATTATGATCAAGGCAAAACATTTCACAGTTAATTCTTCACTGTAAGTTCCTCTGTGGTCTATTTTTGAGTTCACAGATGCATGTTCATATTTCACTATTCAGTATGAGAACTAACTTAAGCCATGAATATTTCCCTAACCAAAATAATCCCAGGCCCTGGGGATGCTAGCCATGAGGTGGTCATATATTTGTCTAAAGTTTCTGTGGCATTCTGCAGCAAACAGGAGCATACACTGAGAATAATGTAGAGTCGTTGGCATACATTTACACATGCATTTGTATACACCTGCACCATACACTGCAGTTACTTTTTTATACAACATTACACTATTTTTCAAAGCTTTTCAACCTTTGCTCCCATCCCAAATATTTTTTGAGCCTCTCCTTTCCTACCTAAACTAATTACAATAAATTTTATATTAAATGGCCATACTAAATGGTATGTTTTAAATAGTTTGATTTCAGAATTTTTCTATTTTATTTTGTTCATGTTATAAAAGTCACAGCTACTTTTCGGGACATAGCGCATATGTTTCAGTATGTACTGTGTGGCCACATGGAACAATACATTACACCATCATTTGATAACACAAAATGGGAGCACATTAAAATTGAACTGCACATGACTATCGGTACTGTACATATCTGCCATTTGTATGTAAATACTGTAGCATGTAGAAGACTTGTCCTTTTGTTTGGATGACTAGAATCGTAAACATTTATGCCCTGTGCAATACTAATACTTTTAACTGTCATGGTACACAACTGCGCACAAGCAAGTCCATTGCCAGTCAGCAACATGGGCCATAATTAAACCCTGGATGGCAAGGAATGATGCATTGTTTTTTATGATTGTAAAAGTGCGGGGCATGCATCACAAAGGTTCTGTCTGAATATATCGAATTACACAGTGTGTATATAATATTCATTCAGACCACTGGCAAAGAATTTCATACAAACGGTAAGCCTCAGTCACCAAGAAATGTAGATTTCAGCTTCAAAAGCCACCGTACTCAGCAAAATTGTCCATGGGCTTTGATACATATTGTAAAAGCTGGTCCACAACTGAACAGAACATGCCCGTGCACAGTGAGCCTACAAAGACTGCAGATCTGAACAGAGAAAACAAGTGCTACATGGGACGTGATTTCCAACAGTGTGCTTGCAAATCCATGGGTTGTCATAGTGTTGACTGAATGGATTCTTTACAACTGAGAACCGTGGGGGAGTTCCCATTCAACTGAAATTTACGCAGCGTTTGCCCTCCCCCCCACATTCAGCACATCCCAATGCATGCATGTCATTTCCCACGTAAATGTACACGTACATGTACATGTAGTTGAATTTTTTTCAAGTAGGCTTCACAAAACCGATTCACCAGTATTCTGAATTCTACCCTCACATTGCTGAATCAAACAGAATCAAGTGATAAAGCCGGCTTATGAAACGAAGAGAAGCAAACAGCTGGAAACAAAAACGGCAATTTGCTCGCTCCACTGCACAGCCTCATAGCAACAACATAAATCGGAACAGGTCCTCTGTCCATGTACATGACATTCACTGAAATTACAAGCCACCGATTCAAACATGCCTGTACACGGCAAGGAGAATTTCATTTCAAACCATTTCTGGATGCCTACATTTTGGAATATCTTGGTAAAAGCCTAAAGTTGATCGAATACTGGAGTATCAGTTAAAAAAAGTGGAGACAGTCTAATGCAGCGTGGATTTTCGTGGAATTTTGTGACTTTCAATAAAGCTGCACGTATGAGATGGAACATTTTAAACAAAAACAATGTGGAAATTGAAGGTGTACAGATAAAGCATTTGGCTATTCATCCCCCATCCCCCCCAAAAAAGAAGAAAAATTCTCCATCCTCCTATCCTCCTATTCCAAAAGTGGAATACATAGGAAAGGAGAAAGTGAGGAAATAGACTGATCTCAGGAAAAGTCACATGCCAACCATGGATCTTTTCAGCTACGTGTGTTATGGCTGATTCTGTCTGTAAGGACAAAAATATATGAACTGTGCAAAGTTTGCTGATGAGAATCCTACCTTTTAATCTTTCGACTCAAGATGATCAAAGACGTTACGCTTCCACTTAGTGCCTGCACTCACTGTCTTATCTGAATTTCAAAGCTCAAGTGAGCAAGGTTCTTTGTAAAATCAAATGCTACACAAGAATCACCGCCAGTGATTCTTAAAGAATTCCAGACAACTGAGGAAGTTTACCGAAGTTGCATCTTTCTTGTATCAAATTCACAGGAAATGTTTCCACTTTTCATTCTCTGTCCTGTTTTCTCTTTTCAGCGTTTTAGGTGCCTTCCCCAAACACAGAATTTCCAAATGAGAGAGCCGAAACTCGAAGGGGACTGCAACACTTCATGCTAGCTGACGTCAGTTGTTTCCTGCTACTGGCACTGTTCAAAAAAGACAAAACAGTGCTTGATGCAAACAATATTTGGCCCATTTGTCACTTTCTTTCACAGCTTTTTAGTGACTTGTAATGAAATGTATAATTATTAAATGCTATGTCAGCGCAGTTTGAATAATTCTTATTTCTGTGCAACGTTTGTCAGTCCAGTTTAGAAACAGCTGCGGTTAAAAAAAAAAAAAAAAAGGAGGCTGCCTTTCTTTTTCTTTGTGGTCCCACCCTGGAGAAACTATTTTTCATGTTCATGGTTTAATTTCAATTTCACTTGTGCTTTTCATTCTACGGTCACATCCTGTATGCTGTTCAAGATTGCATGACAGTCTTCCTGCGCAGACTATGTAACCAAACTACAATACGTTTGTTGTGGTCACATGGGCTACATGTACATCCATGTGCATGTATGGATGATTCACTGGGTACGCTAGCATGGAAGAACGGTTGTGTTATGCTACAGAGTATACAAGGATGTTAAAGCAGGAGGGAAAAACAAGGAAGAGGGCGACATGGGTGTTATCCCTCTAGTAACCACTGGGTATGACGCCACAAGTCACCTCAGATTAAGGTTACGTTTCTTTTGTTTTTACCTTTATGCTCAGCAGAGTATTTCAGAGGAGGAATTAAATCCCTTTTCATGCCGTAGAAAGTTTATTCCTAGCCTTTACAAAATCTCCAGGGGGATGCCCTGGGTGATTACAAGCCCAACAATGTTTCTCACATTGTGTACAATCAGCGTAAACAGGAAAATTTCAATTTCACTTTCACTACACATGTACGTCTCTCTGCCCTACCCCTTTCTCTTAATGATACACAAAGTCTCCTGATGGGCGGAGTATTGCATTCTGTCTAAAATGTTGAGTCCAACCCCACCAACACACATGAGAGAGATATTTCCAACATTATGGTGTTACCACAGCCCACTCCATATCCTTTCCCCCACCACGCGTCCTTCAAAGGTCATACAGCAAAAAGACACTTGGCTGTCCCCACAGCCTACTTCAGTGGAAACTGCAGGTGTCAAACGAGATGCCTGGCCAGATTGACTACCAATAAATGGGGCAGGGTTGGTACCCTTAGAGGAGTTGGGTTTGCTTACAGAACCTGAGGCACAGACTGCCCCTGAACAACACCATTCAATGCTTCTGATCTATATGTGTTACAATATCCAGCTTGTCAGCAAACCTTGATTGATGCCCACAAAGTTGTTTCATCATAACACAGTCTGAAATGTGACACAGCAAGCAATGTCACCACTCATACCAATTTGTTAAAAGCAGAAATGTACACTCATCTTGAAATAGCAGTGGCCTTCACATACAGGGGTAGCTCACCAATGTTGCACGGGAGCAATCAACTACATGTACAAGTGTATGTAGAGTGAAAAGCACTTGTTTCGCCAAGAAACTTGAGGCACCTGCTACCCAAACTCTAGAGGTTTTTAGATCTACAAATAACGGAGACATATGAGCAATCAAAGGCTTTATCCAACTTGAAAGCTCACCACAGACAAGGTTTACACTTAACCATCTGAGCCGCAGATGAACGGCTTCTGCCTTTCAAGAAGTAGTCTCCGTTCAAGAAGAGAAATGCCTTTTCAGGAAGTTTCTTGATTGTCTATTCTCACATGATGAGACTCTGAAAGCAGTTGAGATTTCTTAAAAAGAAAAACCTCTGATCAGTTGTCTTGAGTGTGTGGTCAAACAACTTGTATAAAATTATTTGTATAAAAATAACTTTCCTACAAGCCACCTAGCTTGTAACAAAGCATTAATGTATACAGGAGAGGGAGCTAGAGATTGTATTGTTCACAATGACTTTCATTGCAATTTGTAGCACTTCACAAATATCTCTTGCACTATTAACAGAATACCAGGAACTTACCTATGAGGTGCCTTGTGCCAACAACAAATTTTATCGAAATCGACTAGCACAACAAATCTGTCAGGTCTTAACAATGGTGCAAAATAGACAATCCCCTCAATGAGGGTTCTCTTGTTATTGTAATGGCCCGAAAGTAAAAATCCTTCCTCATGAACAGCCTAGAAGGCAGTGGCCAAAATAAGGCTTACAGCTACGTCTACCGTCAGCCTGAGCCTGCATGTTTAGAATCGGCAAAGACCTGGACCAAGCTCTAGACACAAGATAAAGGTCACTGCCCAAGATTTCCAAGGATTTCCCTGAACTGTTCAGACACTTGGAGGCCATGTAGACAAACAATGCCTGACCTCGCCAGTTCAGCTCTACAACCAGACAGTTTTAGGTACATGTCCATGATGTGGCCCTGTGAAATGCAAAGTTATGTGAATGAGTGCCACCCAAGGCTGACACCTTCAGACATTACTGACCCCATAGTAAAAAGACAACTTAAAAGAAAAAAAAAAAGCCAGAAGTTGGAAGCGTGCCATATCTGGTGCTTCTTACAGTTTACATAGCATACTGAAACTCTCACAGCGTCAATGTAAATCCATTTACGACATAAAAACTGATTGATGAATTAAAAATAAACTGTGTATGGTATCAAGAGTATGCTGAACTAACAAAAAAAAAAGGAAGAAACTTGTTTCCAGGCCTTATAAGCATTTATGTGTTGTGAAGTTCTGATCAAACCTTATAAAAATGTAGAAGTATTCTACACATGTTCCTATGGCAAGACTACATATACATGTACCATGAATGAACAATTAAGTGACGGTTAGTAAATGTGCTCATAAGCTAGCTGTTGTATTGAATGACAGATTCCTGAAAACTGACTTTTATAATACAGATCATCACACAATGACAAACAATTGGCTTCAAAATACATGAGCAACAAGTTTTTTTAAATATTTTCTCAACAGTTCCTTCCTAAGCAAGCTATGGTCCGACAGAGTGCACTTTGCTAAGAATGGGATGCCTGCTGCCGTGTTACTATTCCTATTGTGCACAACACAGATCAGCCTTGTGCACAGATCAGCTATGTCAAGACTCACAGCCGTGGAATAATGAACAGTGGAACACACACATGGGTCCAAAGGCACACTTACCTCCTGAGCAGACACAGCGACTTGTGGCGGTGACGGCTGGTCTTGGTGGTTGTCTCTGCTAGTCACCAGGTCAAGTAGAGCATTCAACTGGGCCCGGTGTGCATGTGCCTGCTGGGCTACCTTGGCCTGTGACACACACATGTACACCCACACCCATATCACAGAGGGCAGTATGACAACTACACAATGAAACCAGTAGAGTCAAGGTTCCATCCAAAAACCAGAGTTTGCCAAGCAAAAGTTTCTCTGTAGCCAATATCAGCCTTGATTTGAGAGTTTACAGCACAAATGTAATACAATGGTTGTCAGCACCTATCAGGATGTATAATGTTCCCTCCAGATATCAATTTCTGTGTTTTATGTAATTTTCTGTTCATTTCTCTTTTATAATAATAAAAATCACTGCCGATCAGATTTGACTTCTTTTAGCCCAAGATGACAGAGTTGGGCTTCTTTTTGAGTGCTGAAATGTTGGGAATACCCTGTTTATTCTACTTACAGGTTTTTGCCCCTACACCGATGTATATTCACGACACCGTATACTCGGTGCTTGTCCAAGAGTTTGTGAAAAATTCAGTGTCGTGAATATGTGTTGGTGTAGGGGCAAAACCCGTAATTAGAATTGACATCTCCCCGACGCAAAGTACATCTTGATTTAGTTTGCGGCGGCACCCGCTGCAACATCTGACTCAGACCGACCAGCCGACCCCAGCAAGCTCGGTGGTCGAGTGGTTGAGACATCTGTACCAGTAAGCAGGAAGTTCGAGTCCCACCTGAGTAAGCTTGTGAATTTTTTCAGGAGATCGGACAAGCACTGCATATACAGTGTTATAAATATACATCAGTGGGGGGGGGCAAAACCCGTAATTACATTTGACATCTTGAAATATATTGAGTACATCTTGAAATACCATTTATTTCTCATTAACAATGTTCATGTCATAATGACAGAACTTGCATTTCACTTTTTACCAAATACAGACATTTAAAATCCTGGGACAAAGTAAAATGGAGGCCAATTAAAACGTGTTTCAATTTCCAAGTTAGAAAAAAGCATTCTTCTCTTTTCCAATCAATATGTATGTGGATCACAAACTGTTCAACGATGGTAAAACTAACTTGGAAAGTTTCTCTTCACGAAAGTTTTTCAAGCCTGCAGAGAATGGAGTAAATATGACCCCCCACAAAATGCCAGCATGTGTGTCATCTGACCATTGCGGCAATAATCTGAAATCCATTTTCATCCTTGACAGTATAACAGACACTTTTCACCACTTTCATTACATTCCAACATCTCACTGCCAACATTTACTTTCACTGTTTTGGGATTCATAAATGAAATCAAAACCAAAGCAATACGAAGTATGTTCACTGGGTCGACATTTAATATTTCCTACAGTGGTACTTCATGGAATTTTCCTGTGAACTTTTGAACCAAACATGGCAGCAGCATCCACTGTGGCTTCTGTACCAACCTTGCCAAATATTTTTAAGTAAGATTTCCTCATTTACTTTCTGATATCCATAACGTTACCTTAAATACGGTTTCCTTCTTCCTTGCATTATCTAGAATGAAGAAAAGGTAAAAGACAACATTTCAGGGTCTTGGTAGACTTAAGTTGTTACACCAAGTCATTCAAACATTCACATCCCTTGTCATTTCATCTTTTAAATGGTAGTTGCAATCAATTTGTTTTCATACAAGCATTCAAAATGCACCTCTGTGTCCCTGTTAACCTTATTTTCACAGGGAATTTCACCGTCATTTTTTTTTTTGGTTCATGACCGCTGTGATGTCATCCCAGGAAGACTGCCTCAATGTTACACTGGTTTGTGCATGAAAGAAGTCCTGCATTTTTGTAGATTTTTCCGGACCAAATTTTCTATTCTTTGCTGATTCACTCTTATGTGGGTAACAATAAAAAACAAGCATCAATCCATTTCTCAGGAATGATTTTAGTATGTAAATTTTGGGTCCACCAAATAGAATAAAAAAACCTATGCACTAAACCACGGATGACGTCACAGCAACGGGCCCCTCAGTTGCCCAGGAAGGCATGGATAATTTTAAAATTTTAAAAAATGCACTTTACAATGCATTTAAGCAAGTACGAATGTACAAGTGTTATTCCTAAATTGAAAGAGACTAAGTTGTAGAAAAAATGTGTGGAGGAAAACTTCATTCCAGCCATACTTTAACGTGGCGAGCAAACCAACTTTTTAGAGAGTTGTGTTGTTCTATAATTTGGTTTATTCTTTTCTTAGATTAACTGTTTTATATAAATTGATACATTTGGGTAGGAAAAGGACAATGACCTCTAAGGTCTCCAAACAAGTTTGTTTTTTTTTTTAAATCAAACTTGTTTTGAGAAGAAACTTTCCTTGTCTTTGTGGTACCTATGTCCTCCTTGCCCAAAGCATAAGCAAAAGTAAATATGAAACCAAAACACTTTTCGAATCAAACTTTGATTTCAAGAACAAGGAAAGTAAAAAAGATCTAAACCTATTTTATCACTGCCCTTATCAAGGGATTGAAACGGAGAAAATATGCTTTGTACAATAGAAAAAAATTATAAAACATTTGTGGAATGAAGAAAGAAAACTGAACTTGTAACCAGTGCTAATACTCCACAAAATGTCCTCCGGCTTTGGTTTATTTTCTTTGTCCAGTCTTGATATTAAGAGTGAATCTGGTCAAGTTCCCATTCTGGATGATTCAATCAAAAAAACCTATTTTCACAAGAATCCTTCAAGAATAAAAGCTCCACTACCTTGTGCAATCTTATACTTCTTTTCCATTTCTTTAAACAGCCTGTTGAGAAAAAGGACATGAGACCAAGAAATACAGGAGTATAAACTTCATGAAACTCTTACGTAATGGAATTAGGCACAGTTGGCAAAGAGCATACTTCTTTAATAAAAATGATCTTGGGGTCAATTATCAGTCATAAAAGTCACAATATCACAGCTATCATTTGTTTTTTAAATGTCTCTTTCTTATGCCATGTATACAAAGCTGGTATAAAAATGCATCCTGTGAAAAATGCTTGTCCCCACAGTCCAATCAAATGGGTTCCTTTTAACTTCAAAGGTTCTCTCCCTGTCAACTTACCGTCTGAGTTCTCCTAGCTGTGTCTCTGCCATCTGCCGGTACTTCTGCTGTGCCATGTGAGCTGTCTCCAGGTCTTGTTGGCAGGATGAAAGCTATGAACAAGGATCAGGGTGAGGGAAAAAGAGAGAGAGAAATGTCTGTCTGAGGAACCCTCCGAGAAGACGACCACTATCTGCTAGGCAATTCCTTAATGTGGATTCGGCAGGGCAGGTGGCAGCACAATTTGGCTTTGCTGAAAGCAATCAATTAAGACTGTCTGCGGGAAGAATGTGGACTCATCAGCAATGTCATGCCACAGTTTGGATTCCCCCCTCTACTTTCTTGTGATTGGTGTCATTCTAGAAAGGCATCTCCAAAAAAAAACCAAAAACGAGGTTGTTTGAAAAGGTTAAAATAGGGAGTACAGCAACAGCCAAGGAATGCCTGATGTCCTTGAACTGTTCAATTACATTCACACTTGCTCAAGAACAGATTTGTTCCAGTTGGGAAAGCGAGTTCCGTAAAGGTCCAACTGAAAAAATAAAATAACAAAAAGATGGTTCCCAGTTTCACAATGCTCTCGATGACTCAGGGAGTACTGTCATTCCTGGATTTAAAGAAGAGATAACAATGTCATCTGTCCGATCACCTTTTTCCTGGCTTGTCCAAACACCCATTCTACATGAAGCCCGCAGTTTTTTAATGTTACAAGAAGAATATCAACTTGTTTTTCTTCATGTTATATTTCATATTTAGTCAAGGCTAAAGGAGCAAGCACTATTTATGCTCGAGCAACTTGTACAAACTCATCTGTGTTTGTCCATTTCCATGCATATATTCTATGGACTATGCTTATCAACTTTCCATAGGTTTCTCTAATTCTCCCCTCTGGTAATAAAATGGCAGCCTTGTACTGGACACAGCCCCCTTTTTCCCGGTTATTCCCATTA
The DNA here is from genome assembly GCF_001949145.1 of Acanthaster planci. The sequence continues at coordinate 8,897,553 of NW_019091362.1, forward strand.
ATACAATTGATGATTGCTTCCACTTAAAAAGAAAATGGAGTGAAATGAATTCCAATACGGACTCACATCTTTCTCCAGTTCTTCAGTTTTCTGTTTGCCCCGGTCGACATCAAATCTCAGGGTCTCGTTCTCAGAGCGGATCACTTCTAGCTGGCTTTTCGTAGCTGTCAGCTCCTTACAATGCTTGATAGCCTCTTCATACTTTTTAGTGATTCTCACATAATCATCTATGGACACAAAAATAACAACTTGGATACTCCTTATTCTTTTTGCAAAATTTAACTTCTTCCCTGTGCTTCAGTATAAAAATTAATTTCATTAGAATTAAGTGCTCTTTAACCATATTTCATTTTATTTTAGGTTTTGAGCTTCAAGCTAAAACTGACTTTATCTAAATGTTCTTCCTTCTTTTCAGTTTTGGCAAAGAAAAAAGGGAAAAAGTGAGTCCCAAGGTGGAACAGACAAAAAGGTGAAGGTTGCCCTTTTGAATTTCATATACATCTCACGAAGGAAAATCCCTAAGCGTCAGAGATTCACATTCAGAATTGTGTTGCAATCTCAGTTACAAAACCAAAACCACAAATCCGAGTTGACTGCTAAGAATGTTTATTTTACCGCAATACTGTGATATCTGAATACTAAGATCCAATAAAAGTTTCTCAGATTTCAACATCTGATACTTCTTCTCCTTTTGTAGACCTTCGTACAGTTCTACCGGTATCTGACTTTATAATGTGATAAATACGCAGGAAAGGTAGAAAAAAAAAATGGTGAAACGTACATGTAGAAATCCCACTATACGTAAATTTCTGAGTCTAAGATTTCCATGTACATGTCTTTAACCCCAAAGGAGCATATGCCCCCTCAGTATCTTTTTCTGATATCGTGATCATGCTTTTTTTCTCATGTGCTGAGCCTTTAAGATTTGTTTACACCAACTTTGCAATACTCAGACATACAGCTCTCATGCAGCTCCCATTTGTCAACAACACCAACCAAAAACGTACTCTTTTTCCACTGACGTGCTCGATGCACGCAGGCTGACACGAGCGTGGCCTTGAACTTCAAATGGCCATAACAACAAGACCAAACATGTAAGTCATATTGAGTTAAAATTTCATAGTTGTTTTGGTAAGGAGTTCTTCCCCACTCCTTCCAGGCTGTGAAATATTCCAAAAACACCAGCTCTTTTGGGGGTTAAATGAATTCTGTAATTGTTTTCTATGATAATTTAACATCAGATATTCACGTGTATTCTTTCTGTGCATACGTAAGGAACTATAATAAAAATTCACTAGTAAGGTCATTCGATATAAAATTGATAAATGGTAGCAATTTTGATAAACAATAAAAATGCATTTGCTCGAATGCCAACAAAGTGGTTTAAAGAAATACATAAAGCAAAATGCAAATACACTAAACTAATGACAACTCTTCATACCTTGCAAACTCTGCAGCATAAATGACAGCTTGTTGGCTCTATGGGAAGGTTGGATAAAAAGATGCTTTTAGAACTGTCAAAATCTGATTACCGTAAAGAGTGTAGCTCACCCCGAGCAAAGATTTTAGACTGGAGTAAAGTCTCCTACCCTACTTTGCTAAAATTTGAAAAAGAGCCACGACCATTACAGAAAGTCCTCTGAAATGTTTACAAAATGTAACGTTTACAAAATTTTGAAAGTGTTCAAGGTTATTCACAGAGGCCAAACCCGATGAACATACCACAGGGAAATTAGTTTCAGCCACCTAGTACCACTTTAAATTGACATCTGTTCTCGGTACTCTGAAGCTTGATACAGCATACAGCTTTGACAAAAAATACGGTCGTGTCTGAATTACTTGGCTGTGGCTTAAAGTTACACATGAGTCTATGATTGTGGCTGCAGCTACTGGTAAGTAATTCACACATGGCCTACATGGCCTGGAACTTGTGCTTGAAATGAATTACTGTCATTAAAAGCAATTCAGTTGATTTCTCATCTTCTCAAACAGAAACAGGTGTAATCTTTCACAGCGGCTCTATCGTTCATATTATTCCTACCTCTGCTCCAGCTGTTTCTTATTTTTAGACAGGGATGCCATCTTCTCTATCATCGAGTCTAGTTCCGTGTCCAGAAGTTGCGTGAAGGCCACCTGCAAATGCCACCACAAAGGTTGGCTACTGTGTATTGTCTTATGAATAACTTGATTCACACTTGTTACAATGCACGGACTCGGGGTTAAATGAGGGGAAATGACTTTCCACAATCCAGTTTTCCTGTGCAGCAAAGTCGATACATGATTTCTGGCGGGTTCAGTGCCAAAGGCAATTTCGTATATTTGAGTGCGTCTGTGGTAGTACATGCACTGGTATAAAACGATGCAGAACTGAAGATTTAATCGAAAATATGGTGACTAAAGTGAAACTGAGTATGACACTGGGAGATGTACCGGCATTGGCAGGGTTTGTCATTTTTTTATGTTTTAAAGCAATTTAACAAACTTCCATATTTGAGACATTGACTCCTGACTATTCAAATATTTTTTAATGATTATAAAAGGGAACAAAGAAATTGACCAAGGTGGGATTTGAACATATGACCCCCAGAATATCATACTGGTGTACCAACTGAGCTCAAACAATGCCTTGAGAAAAAAATGAGCCGAAGACAATCAAAGTATTTCACTGGAAGGCTGCTTGGTTCAGCATGTCAAAAGAGTTATAAAACAGCAAAACTAGCTTAAAATTTAATGAATGCACTCTAAAAAACAAACAAAATTCTTGGATAACTGTCCAAAAGTATGTGATCAGATATTTAAGCTGGTTATTTCACGCAGGTCAGAGTAAGACTAGTTGCCTGCATATGGAGCAGGGGATCTGTGAAATTAACCTTGGCACTGGGACGGTCTGCCGTACCTTGGGAGCTAAGTCTACACCCTCCCTCTGTAACACGTCAACGTTCTCCTCCAGGAAGACCTGCAGCTGCTTCATGACTTCCTGCTTGCGCTTTTGGAAGTGACGTGGGAGCTGGCTGGCAACAGAGGCTGAGGAGCAGGAGGAGGAGCAAGACAGTTGCCGTGACAATGGCGTCTCGGGAGCAACGTTGGAGTTGCTGCCGATGTGATTTTCAAAGTCAAAGTCTTCGTTGCCACAGATTGGAGAGGGAAGGTTTCCATCAGCAGAAACCTGGAACAGACAAAAAATACTTCAATGTAAAACCCACTGCAGTTTCAGAATGTGTCCAGCACAGACAAAAATAAAAATGAACAGGATACCGAGACAGCTTACATACATGTCCGCGTATCACAATTAAATATTATAATTAGCTGTGTTCTCTGGAAATGTGTGCATACAGTGAATGGAAAGAATGGAAATGGCACTCCTGAAATAACCCGTGAAATAAACCTCCCCTAATGGCAAATTGTGGCATTTCAGTTGCTGTACCCTCATTTGTCAGTAGAAATATGGGAAATAATTAGGAGTTCATAAAAGAGCACTTTTCAATAAAGCTCACCAAAAACTGGATGGCAAACAGTATTCAAACATTTGAGAAGTGTAGAATATGTTGCAAGATTTCCTTTGCGAAGTAAAATTGATGCCACGGGGCTTTAATGTACACATCAACAGATGTTCTGCTTCATGTACCTCACACATCAATAGTTCAAACAGAAATATCTCTTGATGGACAAAACAAATTGTGGTAGCCGGACATTTCCAGCAGTGTGTTATTTCCTAAGAGCAAGCGGTATGTGGCATTTCAATTACAAATGGGGTGAAGGTGAAAAGTTAAGAGGCATATCTCATCGTGTCTCATCTGCTGCAGACTTTCCGGCTAAACTCATTACAAGAATTTTATTTTTAGATGATATGAAGTAGCTGCAGTAACAACTTGATTACATGTGCACACACTGTACATAATGCCTCTTGCCTTCACACTTTGTTCTTAGCTCAAAACATCACTGACAGTTGGAGACTATGTTTATTAAGTGCATGAATTAGGTGAAATTCTTAACCTGGAAATGTTCTTTTTGTTTGAATCCGACTTTTCACCGTTAACTCTAATTTACACTTTTGATGCCGCATCAATTCTTTGAAGTCGTCTTGATTCTACATGATACAGCATAATACCCAGCCAGCTTGCTCAGCAGGAACTTAAATGTTCACCTCAACACCAATATCAGTACATACGGACATCTCATCAACCATCAAAGCATAAAGCTTGCAAGTGCATCAGCCAGCCGAATGAAATAATACTTGACATTGAATGGATTTGGACACCAACACTGATGCAAAGTTTCACACAGGATTCTAGCTCTAACCACTGCGAGATATCACTTGGAGGGGCGATGTGCACATGACCATTCGAGTAATATCGGTGTAACAGCACTAACTGTGAGAATATAACAAGCTTAAAGGAAGGATGAAAAACTTAATTTACGTGAAGCACAGATTCGGTTTTTTGGGGGGTCCAATAATCTGTTGCCAGAGAGACGAGATTAACTCTCCTGGGAATGCCATTGCGAGATTCCCATTAAGAGCTTTCATCAGAGTGGGTTTTTTTGTCCCCCCCTCCTTTCGACAATGCAATGAGAGGCAAGGAGTCTACAGTTTCCCTTTGGAGGATTTGGGCAGGAGTATTGGTTTTTTAGTATTATGCACATTAATAATTACTCATTCGCAGTTGGGAAATGCGACATCATCAGCACTCGACCCCAATGGGACTTGAAAAGGGGTTCATCATGGCTGAACATCAGCAAACACTGTGGCTTCAACATCTAAACAGATTTTATGAGCATGTGTTTAATTTTATAGCGAAACATCCCCCTTACCTCCCAACACAATCTTTAACTGTCATACTTTTTACAAATATCAGACATAGTTATAATGTACTGGTAAGCAATACAATAGATTAAAACCTAAAAAATTCTCAAAATTCTCCAGTGAAAAAAATAGGCTCATGGATTAAAATGCACAAAAATGTTTAGCACATAGGAATCATGAACACTAGCCAAAAAAGAAAACATTTAGTTTATAACTATCATTTTACACTTTACGTTAGTAAATGTACGTTAGTATGATGCAAACATTACTTTCCAAGTTAAAAACTACCACTGACCAGCGATCTGAGCTCCGAGTGCAGACTTCTGCCCAGTCCCAACTCTGTCTTAGGCGACGACGTTGGGGACATACTGCAAACTTCCTCACTGGGGGTGATGAGCTGCCGGGTCTGGTAGGAGTCCAACTCTTGACGAACTTCTGAGAGTTTGACCTCCAACTGGGTCTTCTCAGATTTTAGCACCTACAGCAAGAGCATGCAAGGCGGATCACGTGGGGATTAGCATACAGTTCAGGTCAGGCGAGGTGGGATAATGTCTAGGTTTGTACATGTGGGGCAATTTTCCTTTTTTGCAGATAATTGCAGAAGTCGACTTGGCTGCCTGAAATTTGACTAGGGCTGTCAGAGAGGAACAGATGACTGGTTTGAAGTTTGTAGTTTAGGGGAGGGAGGTTGAGAAGTTTGGGTGTTGGTTTTGTCTTTAGTTTGGTTGCAATTTTCAGAAACTTCTTGGAACTAGCAGACACAACTTCAGTGGAACAAACTGTCTATAAAATTAAAGCTGAATATCACTTGCAAAAGGCAAATGAAGGTTAATGTCAATTTTGTGCCTTGCTCTGTGGTTTGAACATGTACATTTAGGAGGGGAAAATGTTCCAGTGTAGCCCTTGAGTAATATTTCACCACAGTGACTAATTCTACTACACCCAACACCACCTTGTTTATTTGTAAACTTGACTTTTGAAGCCAGCTAGAACAGACTCAAATACTTATACCTAAATACATGTACATGTAATGTAGGCTAAATGATTATTGTGAAAGCCACTAGAGCATAAGTTAAGGATTCATGGGTATTTGGCCAACAGTGATGCTGGAGAGAAATGGCCTGTGGCCAGAGTTAATCAAATTTTCCCTAGGGCCTGCTCTTCTTGCCTAGCCAGACATCCAATTAAATTATACGTTATCTGTCGACTTCAAACCAGAACTTAACCTAATATTCAATGACTGACAGACCATTAAGTAAATAGAGGTTATCCCAATTACACAAGAGCCAAGTTCACTGCTAAACATCTGTGGAAACAATTAAGGGACTAGTTTAGTTACAATAACGAACATGTACCTGAAGTTCTAAGGTATAATTAGATTTATAAATTCAGAGCTTGTTGCCAGTTTCATTACACAGAATACATGTACATAGAGAGTACAGGGTTTGCACATTTGTATAACCCAATACACCAGTTCACTGTTCATTTCACTAATCACAATTAAATGGGCTATTTTTGACTGTTTTTTCACAAGCAAGCATGCAAGCCTTCTTTTCAAAGTAGTTCAGAATAAACATAAAGCACAAAAAAAAGACTCATCATTAATTAAAGCCGTACTTACATAACCTTGTACTCCAAGTTACAAGTCATTTTGAGAGATCGAGCAGGCTGCATATTGTGATAATGAGGCAGTGTTTGAAAGAAGGAACAGTGACAGGAGAGTAATGTACATACGCCTAGCCTACTGGAAGCCACCAGCTAGCAGGTTAATGCAGCTACTTCTCATAGACATGTATGTTACTCCTGAGCCGCAACAAATTGATTCACAAACGCAGTGCAACTTTGTTTACTGCTACATGTAGGTGTTAAAGGCATCTGGGCATTATGAACATTCCAACTTTTGCCTTACACTTTTACACTTTATCCTTACACTGACAGCTTCAACTGACAGCTGAGCATGTGAGGCTTAATCTTCCAAACACATGATGCAGCCTCATGACTTGTGGCCAACTGGGAAACCTAATATCGACCAAGAATATAGGGACAAGTGGTGGCCTCCAAGATTCTAAAATGTCACACCGGTCACACAACTGATACTAAGCCCCTCGTCAAATATGCAGCTTTTCCCTGTGTATACCAAGTATAGCTGAGCTAATTTACAATATATTTATACATGTCTGATCATGCACAGATAATGAGTGAAGAAGACAATGAAGAAGTGTTTAGTTTTAGAGGTGGGAGGAAAACCCCAGATAAACGTTTCAGGGAAAATCCAAGGACTCAGGTGGCCTGGGGACTGAAAACCCAATCCAAACATGGACCGAGCCGGATTCAAACCCAGGTGGATGTATCTACGTGAGTTACCCATAACTGGCCACTGCAAGATGCCAAATCTGCAAGAAAGATACTGAGGCTGTTTTCCTCTGTCTAAGCTATCAGGGACCAATTCATTATGTTGCTATGAACTAACACCATTTTGGACTCCAAGCAAGAACAGAAGATGGTGCATCTGTATTTTTCACAAGCTTTTTTTGTGAGTGTCTGCTCTAGATCTGTGTCATGAAAACAAGGGGCAACTTTTTCCAATTTTCATCTGAATGTGCACAATCTCCCAGGGTCACTGTGTAAGGGCAGGACACCTGGTAAAATTGTCATTAACTATCTACCCATTGTATGTCTTGATTACCATTAGTGGATTGCACCTGCAGAGTCTACATGTGTACAGAACACAGAATGTCAGTGACCAAGCTACAGTAGGATGACTTGATGTAAAAAAAAAAAAAATTAAGCTACACATGTTGCTCATAAGACAATCCAATGTAATATTACTCACAAGGTCAAGACAGCGGCCAGTGCATACAGTACATGGCTGAATTGAATAGGCTCATTAAAGTGGACTAAAACCTTTCACATAAATGGGGAAAGAAATGCACATTAACCTACCTGCTGACTTTCCGGCCCGAGTGGCACGAGGGAGATCCCGTTATAAAATCCATAGTATCGGCTTGTTAGCAGATCTCCCATTCTGCAACTTTACGATCCACTTGTCACGATCAACACATTACTGTCTTCAGAGAAATCGGAATTGCTTTCATTGGCGGACGTGTGCCAAAAAACAAAAACCGTCCATGGGAAGTTGCTCTAAGGGTTGAGCATTAGCAGGGGCACACAAACACGCCTGACAGCTGGATTGTGTCACCACTGCAATGATGTGGTGGGCACGTACTTCCATGCAAAGAGACACCTTTTCTTTCCTGCCTTGAAATGTCACTCCGCCTTGATGCGCCTTGTGAACTGAGAACGAAGTCAAAACCAGCAGAGATGCCTTTGGGGAAAATTGGTGCATAGCCACTGTTGTTCCTGCCTACAGCTGTGCAAAAACACTGTGGCAACTTCAAATCCACTATATGCGATTCGCATCGTGGCCGTACTTTTATTCGGAACACTTGAGGCCCATTTATTAAAAAGAAAAGCCCCTGTTGGTCAGCTGTCCATGCAGATAAGCAGTAGCAGTCGCAAGGGGAAAACTCCCCCACTCGTGGGTAATGCGCTTCCAACGGTGACTTAATCAGTAGCAGCTGAGCAGCTGATGAGTTCTGGGCTATATACGCGTGCTGGGTACCACGACAAACTTCCGAGGTCATACCTTTTCAAACCAATAACAGGAAAATCCTTTCAAAAACCTTAGGGTTCTCCTCCCACTCCATTAAAAAAAATGAGAACAGGTTGTAGCCAGGAAAACACCCTTAAATCTATGTCAATGATGGAAGGTGGAAAATTGACGCAGGAGGCTCATGTACACCAGCGGAGAATGGGTAAAAGCAAGGACACTGCAGGATATCGACAATTTTAACATAAAGTCCCCAAAATGCAAGAACATTATGCAGATGATTTTTATTAGACTCAATCTTACACCAGTGCTGTCCTGCTGGTGATGAGTCTACTCTGTTCAAAGATCTGTGTTGTTTCCCATTCCGCTGGAAAAATTTTGCCAAAATCCTAAAGAATCCAACACGGAAAGGATGAAGCGTGCTGAATCTTAAAGATTCCAAAAAGTGAAACGTTACGTCTGACCTACCAACCTGTCCACTGGTTCAGTGCTGAATTCTGTTAAGTTAGCATGTTCACTGTTGCTATACACACCACCTCAACCACCTGGGCCCCATTTCAAGCACAGAATCCTTTGTTACGGGATGTAAACATGCACACAAATGCCTCGATAACCCATGAAATACGTTTGCCGTAAGCACAGAATTTTCTGCGACGGTAAGTGCCGATTTTCCATTTACGGTAAGCAGCGCCATGAAGTTGGGCCCTGATCAAGCTTAAACCAGCTAGTACCGGCCAGCTCAATTTTCAATTTTTTTCCATGATTTCATTGATTGCCATTCAGTCTATTTCCAACATTCCCCGTAACTCTGCCAGACCTATTGGCATCATGCAAAAGTACCTGCTCATCATGTAGCTTCATTCTATATGGTGAATACTAATGAGCAAAATCTTAATCCCTCTTTGATGTATATTGTTCATAAGTACTAATCAAAGAGTGGGTCCAAAATGTGGTTCAAACCTCTTTCATTTTTATTGAAAGAGGTCTGCTAAAGTGTTTTGTTTGGGAACTTTCAAATGATTTCGTTCATTTTTTTTTTATAAATGAGAGAAAATTAAGAGACATTTACAGCTCATGAAATAAACAGTGAAAAGCTACAATATCTCTCTAAGAAAAGAGCCTCCCCCTCCCCGAGAAAAAAATTACCATGCCAGAGACAACAAAATCCATGTGATGTTTGACAAGCGGAGCAGAGTAGCACAATGTAACAGGCGGAAAAAAATCTGATTTATGAGTAAAATTGAAATGGTGAATGGGGATGGTAAATGGATTATAAATGCCAAATTGGAAACACAGAAAATAGATCATAATGCAAACAATAATATCCATTATCCAAGAAATCTCCAATATTACCTTCTAGTACAAGTATGTACTGTCTTCATAGCCTAACTTGATAATTTAAGCTAAATTTAAGGTCGAAATTTCCATTTGTGCTGACAAATAAGGCCCTAGTTATGTACCTATAATGATACCAGATTACATTTCTTCAGAGTCCATAATGACATTCCTCAGACAAGATAGAGAGACAATTACCCACAAACATAGATTTACAATTTACAGTAATCTGCCGTAACAGATGAGGAGGGCTTCTACAAACAGAATGTCATTTCTAATCCAACCCATACACAGGCATAATATGGAATATCTCCACAATGCTATTGCCATCCAGGCTAGTTTGCCCCATGTCTGTTTACCCAGGGGAAAAAAAATCAATTTTTTAGTCCCAATCAAATCTATGATATACATGTACATGTATAAAAGTGCTGAACTGCAAACTAGTAAGGAAATTTCTGCATGCACGTAAATTGCAAGGATGGGTGATCTTTTTTCCAGCAATTTGGTTGGATGCTCCACGTGATTTTACCGGGCATCTCTTCGATGCAGCATTCCCAAGAGATGCAGGGAGGAGTTGGAGATTGGAAAGTAATTCAATGTCTGACCAATTTGTTTTCAATTGTTCCCATTTCTGGGAGGGATGCCTGCAAGGAATCTTGCTGCGGAGGTTGATGTGGTCCTTGGAATTCTGTACACCCACAGGGGCAAAAACATTCCAACTGAAGGGTGCTACTGTCGTTGCCCTTAGAGATGTGCAAAATTTCTGCAAACCACGCGAAATCAAACACAATGTGTTTCACCACACTGTGGCATTATTTTTTGGCTACCCTCAGCAACTCAAGAGAAGAAAGATTAACTCATTTATAATTAAATCGAAATGTTAACTACACTGATAAACTGTACAAAAAATCACTTGATACAAAAAGCTTTTTTGTGAAGTTTGTGAGCAATATATATGAATCCTATCTCTATGGCAGACAGCATGAATGGCAGGGCACATACATCCTGATCAGATACTAGGTTTCTGTCAATGCCTGACCTAACTTGAACCATTCAGCCAAATTACAAATCAAACCACACAAAGCAAAGCAAGGCACCACTCAAACCTATCCTTGAAATTACATTTTATTTCAACAATTAGCAGACAACTGATGGCAGGCCGTATGTCACACCCACTCCAAGAAATTTTAACGACTCCCCCTTATATGGCACTGAGCAAGGTGTTTGCTGAGTGCTGCTCTTCCGCTTCCCCCCCCCCCGAGCATCTACAATTACGTGCTGCGGGCTTCGCCATCATCTGCTCTCACCTCTGATAGTTTGGGCACAAGGCCCTTTCACTGTTATGTGGGAAAATGAAACAGGTGTTGGTGATCCCATGGCTTGCTTGCACGCGAGCCGTATGTAATGGCTATAGGATGCCTCCCGTCAGTGGTGGTATTTCTCGCACCGTATCGATCAATTTCAGGGGTGGGGGTTGCGCCTATTGTGACAGGGCCTGAGGGGGAAAGGATGCTCCTGCCATTACCTTTCATTTCTACTTAAAATGTCCAGTGACTTGTGGATAATCTATCAATTTGGCTGAATCCCTCAAAATGTGTTTGAAAAAACTTGAATTTATGTGGGTAGATGAATATGATGACAGTTTCTGCTGATTTTCTGCAGGATTGGTTTCAGGGCCTGTAACTAAAAACAGGCTATGGTGACCTTCAAACTCAGTTGCTGGGTTTCAGAACAAATAACATAATTCTCACTTTACGACCCTTTTCATACGGTATTTTTTTATTCTGGCCGAGTAAATGTCAATAGTTTTTACATGGAATGTACCAGTACCTTCCAATGTTGTAATAAATTATCCATCATTTGTGCGCAGAGCTACATGTAATTCTCCCAAAAGTTCCAGAGAACACCTAAGCAGACAAAGTCAAACGTTGAACCCAAATGGAAATGTGCACAGGAAGGGACGCCAAAGCCTGCTCTTCGGGAGCATCACCCAATTACATCAGATCACGTAGTACAATGACAGATACATGTACTCTTCACTGACATAAATTCCTCTACCGACCCAATCCCACTAACAGATACTGTCCACATTCATTTGCCAAGACTTGTTTCCAGTCGTGTCCGAGGAACAGAACAAATTGGAATTTCCTCTGGATGTCCATGCATGCTCTCTGTCACAATGCCAGAGAAATAAAGAAAGAAGTAACTACAGTGGGCTCCGCCGGCCCTCACTGTTTACAAAGGAGAAACCGATCCCCACAATGCATCTTTACAACTGCACAAACAAGTTTTCCCCTCCTTTTTTTTTTCTTGTGAACTCTTCTCGTTGACAGGCTTTGGACATAAGAGGGTAATCAGGAAAAGACTTGGCAGATTAGGATACTGGATGTATAAGTTAGGATTCAAATGGGTAGAGAGGGTGATGACAAAAGTGAGATCTTTTTTTTCTCCGAGTAAAAACCCGTTGAAATAGTTCCTTTCTCGCAAAAATGTTTAGACGTCTTGCTGCCCCTTTGCAAATAAAAACTACATTTAAAACTAATAAACTGTCGCCTTTGTAATCTTTTCACTTGCAATGTGCCTTTTTTTTAATAAGCTGATATCGTGGTGGGTAAGTTTGAGGAGACAGGAAAAAGAGACAGTATTTGATTAGGCCATACAATGTACCTCACATAAAGTCGGATTTCAGATGTGATTCCTAGATGCATGCATCCAGTGTTGTAACTCTAAGGAAAAGGGTCCCATTTTGTGTCTTGAATACATGACAAAAGCAACAGCCTCTGACTCAAACACGACAACGTTACCAAACTTGCTTTTCTAAACTGTAAAGGAAACTACATGATCCAAAGGACTACCTGCTTGAGAAAACCACATGTACCCGCTCAATAAACAGAAAGCTTTGACAGGCAGTTCAACACCTCAACCAATGACATGGGCAGCCTCTCCCTAGCTGCAAATGTACAGATGCTGCAAATTTTGTGCCTATTCAGGTGAAAATTGGTTGCTCATGTACAAAAGTACATCACGCTGTGTGTGCACGTGGGCACCGCGTGCTGCATACACACCGACTCTGGCAGGCCACTCAGTGCCATAATTTCTACTCCAGCACAGAATCCAACAGGAGCCAAATTTCATCATGTTCTAAGGACAAATGTTTGCTTAGAACTAGAAACACTAAAGCACAAACAAGTTTTCGGCCAACTGTCAAGCAATATATATATTTTTGTGCCTGCTTCAGAGAAGGCTTTTGCTTAGCACAAACATTCGCTGAGTAATACCTTCTGCTACTCCAGGAAACGTGGCCCAGGCCTTCCAAGCTTTGATTTGTGTTCATATCATTCCACTGCTATAATTGACTGCTATAATTAAGAAACCAGTCCAAGCAACCGACATGAGCAGTGGTGAAATATTGTCCATTATGAAAACTATGAATCCTCAAAAAAGAAATTACTTGCGCATCCAATGCAAAATACACTGTCCGGGCAGTCCCTTCCTGGTGATGCAAAAATGTTGTCATTAATCAACACGTGGCATACTGCCATGTGAATAGACTCCTATTTTCACATTCAATACGAGGTTCTGAAAAATATGTTATTGGCTTAATGCAAGAGCTGATAAAAGATAGACAAGATGGATTTGTTGATGAACTGATAACAACATAAGCAACATTCTCCTTTGGAACCGCTCAGTGCACAGCATGTAGATACTTTGGGGGTTTGTGAGTCCTATAGAAAATCTCTAGGCAATATGGTATGTTCCCTAAAGTATAACCTGGGCAACAGTGCTCCTGGTTGTCAGGGAACAGCATAGACACTGTAAAATGTAAAAAAAAAAAAAAAAAAGGTACACTTGGCATTTGGACAGTGGAACAGTTACTAAACAAGAAATTTATGGAGATTGCCCAGCCATGTACCAGTATGACTTCAATTTCAAATGTGTCTGAAATAATTGCTTTGGTTATATAGAACCCACACTAGCCACCCCCCCCCCTCAAAAAAAGGGGCCGTATATCCTGCAATAAGCCTTTTGTGAGTAAATTTAAATAAACTCTGGTACACTGAGTTAATATCTTATTGCACATAACACATAACAATTTAAATTCCCCAGACTAAATACACTGTTGCTACACACCTTGTGATTCGGGGCAAGTTTTTGCATGGCGACCACCATCCTTGCAATGGACTGGTTCCTTTTTGCCCTTCTTATCCATTGAAAACAATGTACTGGTGTGATGCATCTCTAATGTACATGTAAGCAAAGGCTTTGTCTGCATAGCAACAGTGTGTTTCTATGTTCACCTGAATTTAAAGAACTCGGGGTACCAGATTTTATTCAAATGTAACTAGCAAAAAGCTTATTGAACAAGGCAATTATCACTCATTTTCTTACCTCCCCACTTTACTAGGTCTTAGCATCTCTTCCAGGAAATACATGTATATTATGTTTAGACATGTGACAAAGTCAACACTGAAGTCACAGTGAGTCAAATCATCTTTTCCAGGCTGCACACAACGTCGGAGGAATGCCAATTAAAAGCCACATCCTTCGTTGTAATTTTTAAAGTAAAATTTGTAATTTCAACAAAATGAATAGGTCATAAACACGATATGTATTATCTCTGGGAGGTCCTTACAAACTCCCGTAGCTGATCCTGACAAGCAATGTGTTCATTTTAGCAATGAAATCAACAGTACTAAGCACAGGCTTGCAAATGAGCAGCTCTGACGGGAATTTTTGCATCACAGAAGAAGTACATGGCGTATGCAATACAAACATTTCTCCATAAAGGAGTGGCAGCATGTGATTAATGAAAATAACCTCTCATTTTGGCGTAAGTTACCATATACTCATACGATTCAATCTCTGAATATTTACAAGAATGAGCACAAACACAGACACGAACAGGTCAGCGATGCAAACCTACTGGACATTTCTTCCATCTCTTCATGTACTTTAGCAAACTTGGTGAAAACACACATGTGCTAGCAATGCAAACCAAGTGTGGGCTTTCCTTTCTTTTTACACAGTTACTTAAGAATGCTCAGCAAAAAACTAACACTAACTCTTCTTGAACTATGAACACTATTTCAAACTGGAATCTTGCTGATGGTCTGCTTGACCGTTCCTCTTCTTTTGCTACAAATAACACTGACCACAAAAGGCCTTCGAATTTGTTTGTCAGAGAGGATAAAACCTAGTGTGGACTAAACCAGGTCCACACAAGGTTCATACAACCTGCACTTACATTTGTGTGGACCTGCTTTGATCTCAGGTCCACACAAAGTTGTCAAGGCTGGCACACAAATCCTTTATAAACTTGTTTTTACTGAAGCTCAGTGAGACTGTAGAGAGTATGACTTGTACACCCATAAAAAAGGCAGGTAAGGAGGAGGTTGACTACCTGACCCATGAGCAACATCTAAGGGGAAGGCCATAAAAACACCTGATGATGAAAGAAAATTCCACAAGACCTTGAAGCAAGGCTCAGAAGAATCCTGCAACATCTGAAGAAGCCATCAGAGCTGATGAATATAACACACTTCGCCTCCAAATCACCAAATTCCTCCACATCGGTATGAGTATGTACACCTACTGGGAATTGTTCCTTGCCAGAAGTTCTTTGTTTTCAGAGCAAAGAAGAAGAACATGTAAGTTCCATGCTGTTTATTCCTTTTGGTGATTCCAAAAATACACTGAAATTTCACCATGCAGAAACTTTAACACCCCCCCCAAAAAAAAACTCAATCAGCTCATAACGATCTATCCCAAGAGCGCAGAAAAATTGTAGCTTGCACTGTGGAGCAAAAGACGCGTGACTGATAATCCAGAAACGGAGTTGCCGTTGACTAGTTCAGCCAGAGGCTCTAATTCAATTTGCTGGCCGAGTTGCTCCCAGAGATTCTTGCCCAGGAGTACTGTGCGCCAACTGCAAGTGGCTATACGACTGATGACTGGTGTCCCCTGGTCATCAGTGAGGCTTTCCGGGATGTCATCAGCACTGCTATACAGGCTCCTCATGATGACAATCCAGTATAAGTGAGAGCTCTTGTCGTACGGCATGCCATCCTCAACCAAAGGACGGACTGTACCACTCGCCATACAGGGATGTTCAGCCACAACACAACAATTCCCTCTTCATCAACTCACTGGCACGCACTTTTGTAATTATGTGTAGTCAGATTCACCCTTCAACACGTTTTACGGGACGAGCATGATAACCACCTGATTACAAAGATGTTGTGGAGACATGGCAGACCCTATTGTATCACTGTGCAAATTCTCATTCCAGGCAAATTACTTCTTCAACTTGACTGCCTTTTCTCTTGACCTTCAGAAGGTTTCTTAACACTGAATTAAAACATGGCATTAGAATGAACAAATTCACTACTGAAACTCGGATAGGAAGCCAACAACCTTTCAAAAAAACCGACACTAACATTATCCTTTTGGAGCCACACTGATGATGAAAAGGTAAAGTACAGCAAAAATGGGCATTTGGAGAGGGATTTCAAACTACTTTTAAAAACTCCAAACTAAGAACAATGAGACAGGATATTTCTTGATGAAAAGAAACTGCCCCAAAATTTGAAAAAAAATAAAAAACCTGTAAATGCCTTGTTATTCACCCAAACAGGTTGCTGAAAGTATTGGTGACCCACCATCCCAAAACCAGGCTGATGTACCGCTAGACTAGAAAATTTCATAACCCTGAAATAGTGAAACTTCCGCTCTTCAGATTTTCATGGGAATTTTACAGCTATCACAACCTGTAAGAAGCTTACGGCAGACAGAATTTCCATTTAACATGGATCACTTTAGAGTGTAGAAAAAAGCTGAAGGAGAGGAATTGTCCAACATCACAAATACCGACTTCAGCCTGGTTTGGGGATGATGGGTCACATTTTTCAACAACCTCTGGAAAAAATGAACCGTAGGCAAATTATTCCAGTCTATTGTTTTTAATCTGTACGTACATTGAAAAGAGCTAGCAGATGTCTGAAAGTGCCTGTACAGTGATAGGACATGACATGCATGCACACACAGTACAGTTTTAAGCATCCAGTCCTTCCAAGGCAGATATGGGGAAGTCCCTGATGCTTTTATTAATTACTGGCAGGCTGAGTCGTGGACAGTCGTATGGTGATTCCGGCACTCAAGCATGTGCATAGAGACAGATGTTTCATGCCCTAGGGCATGCTGCCAAAGATGATTGTAGATGCTGTGACACGAATACTTGAGTTGTTTGCTCGTGTGTGAACAAGAGCTACATGAACATGATGGTGGCCGGCAAAACTGGCCATCAATAGGACAAACCTTGTACTGCAGTTATAGTTTGGGACCTCAAAGTTTCAAGAAATGCCTTTACCTATAAATTACAGATTACAGATTTAAATTAGAGGTTTTGAACTTGTCTCATAAAATGAAATAAAAGTCCCATTCAGGAAAACCTTCACAACTTGATAATAATTTACTGAAGCTAAACCAGAGTTTTCTTGTGCTACACAACAAGATTATTGATCAATAGAAAGTCTTTTAAACCATTGAAGAAAAGATGTAAGTTAAAAATGATAATCCCAATTGACAGAGCATGTGACTTCATACTGTTACCGTATTTGGACCAAATATACACCTAAGTTCTTTTCAAGAGGTCCAACAGCAACTTTAAATGCTGCTCCATTGAAGCTCATCTATAATGGAGTGCACTTGTAGACCACAAGCAGACCACTTGTGGGTAGACGACCAGACTGCAAACTTGATCCACAGCATCTCAATGGCCAAGTGCATGAACAACACAGATGCAGTAGTCTGGACTCAGAGGTCTTGATTTCAAGATTTTACAGTTTGTTCTGAGATCTTTGCTCATGCCAATTCCAGATGAAACAATGCAGGCAACTTCAGGAAACAGGAACCCAAACCACTGATCTTAGACTTGTTGTCAAGTCTGCAATTGGATTGGTTTAGAGTTGTCTATGAACAAGATTGTTTTGATCTACAAGTACATAACTTGCAGCGATCTACACATTATAAATTTATTTCAACCTTTGTGTAAGGTTGTTCCAAACTTGCGGATGATTGAAACTTGGCCAGTTGATGCATTTCGACTGAAGTTCACGGACAAAACACAACTACCTATGACAACTTGTCATCGAGTCTACACCAATCTGCCCTAAACACATCTCACGGGCCTTTGTTGCATCATGCAAGATTTGTGTATGATCTGTAAATGATGTGAAGAGGTCAGTAACATCAGAAAAGATGAATGTCTTTGAAAACTGGAACTTGCCTAAGCACCACTGTCACAATAATTGAGCTGAAACATTTCACAGCTTTAATTTTTCCAATGTTTACAGTACAATTGTCAGCAGTCACGCTCATGCACATCACACCTTAAGGAAATTTTTGCATTTCAACAGAGAGGACTTGAGTCAAAATATTCTTATAACAGTTTTTCTCGAGGTAGGACCCGTGGGAGCAGAACGTTCGTGTTCATTGACGAGCACTTTAGACCAACCCCCGCCGTGTCTGGAGATAAAATTCAATTAAAAGAGAAGAAGTCCCTGGATATTGATATGAAGAAGGGGGAGAGAAAGGTAATTTTTAGCACTGGGAGAGGGCATGTGATTGGCAATACGCAGATGGAATAAACAGACTTGTTAAGTCATACAGTAGGTGACCAGACAAGGACAAAGAGAGACAGTGTAAACGGAAAGAAATTCATGGACTTGGAAACAGAGAGGCTTTGAGGAAATAAATAAGAGAGAAAAGCACACCCTGCTTTCCTCGTGTTCTTTTGCAAAAAGACATTAAAGGTTGCCTGCCTGTAAATGGACTGAAATCTGATGGGATGAGTTCGCCCCAGCCCAAAAGCCTAACTTTTTACAATGTACAAGCACTTTGCTCACAAAGTGTTCTTGCATTGAACATTGAGAAATGATCAATGACATATTCTGTAAAAACTTTTCCATAAAATGAAACATAAACAGCACAAGCAGTGCCTCCGCTGGGCTGAAGAAATATTTGGTTCAAACCACTCTTATATATCAGCAACTTTATTAAATCAAGCCAGTCTCTTTGGCCAGTGTGAGGTTTGCGTTGATGTAACCAGCTGAATAAACATATCAACGCTTTCCTTAGTCTGTTTCCTCCAGCATGTCATAATGTCCAGATTGGTACAATGGATTGCACATGTATTCTCCCCCCCCCAAAAAAAAAATGATTTGTTGTTTTCAGCTGAAAAATAAACAGATTAATTCAGTTTCCTCTGCAAATGACTAAGTTCCTAATTTATCACAAGAAGCAATTATCAGAAAACATTCCTAGTAAACAAACTCGTTTATTTTTAAGATGCAATTTTGCGTTGGGGAGATGTTAATTATATACAACAGGTTTTGCCCTTACCCAACGTATATTNTTACTAGAACTCGTTTATGTCAAACAGTGCATGTAAACAGTTTCACAAACTCATCAACTTCCTTTGAGACAGACTGTTAACATCTCAAGACAAGATCTAAAAGGGAGCACAGCTGATGTTGGCAAATCTGTGACAGCATTCCCAGAACAAATGAACTGAGACACTGGGGAATAATGCCAACAAAAAAGCCAGATATCCCCCACAGTTGGTAAAGTTGCAGAACTCATTCTGGAAATTGAAGTTCTAAATCCTACTTGGCATTAGATGATACCATGATAATGTCAGCATATGATATTCTCCTCTAAATACATTGTAATTTGCTAGGTTTCATATTGTACAATAC
The DNA here is from genome assembly GCF_001949145.1 of Acanthaster planci. Next base: position 8,917,054 of record NW_019091362.1, read on the forward strand.
CAAAATATTAAAGAGACAAGTAATAATAATTATTTATTCATTTATTAAGTGCAAATTTCATATAGATATGTTCAAATGCACTGTACAATGAAGACATTAAGCGTGGAACAATGAATACATTTAAACATGGTTGAGCTGATGGCATACAAGGGTGCCTCAGGCAGCCGCCAAATGACCCACAGTCACCAACATCAGTAAAGGGGAGACAGTAAGAAGTAGGACAGTTTCAGAGGTGGGAGGAAAACCCCAGAGGAACAGTCTGGGTAAAACGTACAGAGTCAGGTAGGGACTGAAAACCCAATCCACATGTGGACCGGGCCGGGAATCAAAACCAGGACCAAAGAGGTGGAAGGCAAAGAAAGAACTACTTTGCCAACCCCACTCCCAATGTAACAGCAAGATCATTTTCTTGTATTTTTTTTCTCAATCTGCATCTTTCCTCACACACTACTGATGATTCTTCCCCACAACTTCAATGATTTAAATCATATAGCATTTTTTTTACCTCACTTTGCTGCAATATGTACCAAATTTCTTCAAACCTAAGTGGAGAACCTAACCTCACCTATTTGGATGGGAAAAACTGCCTCAGAGAAAAAGACTTTATGTAGGATTTTCCAAAACCTCAATTCCATGAATCTGGAAGTGAGTGGTTTTGAAACCATAGAACATAAAATTTACCAGGCCAGGCAGCCAAGACTGAACCTAGCCAACTCGACCAGTTCTCCGCTGACTCAAAGCCAGGTGCACCATGCTGAACAATCTACCAGAGCCTGCCATGTACAACTTCCTGTTTTTGGCTCCCTCGATAAGAGGACAGGATGGATTTTTTACTGGCGAGCTTTTCTGTGGACACACCTGCTTTTCCTGCAAACAACATTTTTCAATTTCCACATGAATGGGGGACTTGGGCTGGGTGATCGAAGGCACTCTTTTTTTTCTATTTCTTCTTCTTTAGGGAGGTTGCCTGGTAACCATGCAATTTGGCATTGGTTGAAGAAAACAGATGGAAATGAAAGGTGGCGGATGTGTGCTACATACATGTACATGTGCTCTTAACTTTGAGGAATATTCTTGTTGTGTATCACGATGACAAAACAGTCACTTGGCAAGTGTACTATGATTCCTGAACAGCAATTATTGCAAATTACCTAATACTGCACATCTTTACCAAATTCATTATCAATTATTATCAGTTCTTCACTGATATTGCATTTCTTTGAAAAATGGAGGAAAAAAAACACCGTTTCATGAACATTAATTCCAATTTCCTGCAAAATTTAAGTATAATTTTAAAAGCTGACCGTTAATACATATACATGTAGCTGGACCACTTTTCTGTATGGCTGGCTCAAGTAAATGTTTCATTGCTACCAAAGCAATGTACTCCTTGCATCCTGGATACTTGCGCAGCCTGTGATTTCACTGCTTCAAATTTAGTGCTGTGGCTCAACTCGCGCACGACATCAGTGCAGGACTGTCGTAAATGAAGTGCCGGGGTGATATTAGGATCTAGGGAATAACTACGACCTGACACGCTTCACAAACATGCTCAATGAATGGAAAATGAAAAATACCAGAACAGGGGTGGAAATCCTTAACTTGCTCACTGGGGGCTCCATGGAGAGCCCCAACTTCTCTGATGGAAGTCACTGCATTGTAAGCCTCTGTTCAAGATTTTTTTTCCACTCTGTGGCCTATGAATGGGTATATCATAAAGTTTACCACTAGCCTCCTCTATATGTATCATATTATCTTTACATCACTAAAAGGGGATGGGCCATGTAGGAATAAATTGACGTTACATGATACTTTTCAACGGTCTTATATACAATAAGTTGGATTAGCCCCTCATTTATGTCATTAAATCAGCAAACATTGGCATTTCCTGTGTGCTTCTTTCAGTCTCCCCCCCCTCAGGCAGCAGACAAATCTTAGGACAAAGGACAGACTTAACTTTCCAGACCAGAATGCATAGTTCCGGCAAGATCAGTCCGTGCAAGAATAATAATTGCTCTCAGCTCTGGCACGTAGTCAGGTATATAACTCGTATGTGTCAAGTCAACAACACTTGGTCTTGTTTCCTATGCCCTTCTCTTAACATGGGGCAGAGTTATCGGACAACTAACTTGACACGTCGCATTCATTTTGTTTCACATCGTGTCGTACACATGCAATAATTTCTATCGTGAATTGTGAATTTCGAAAGAATGCCGATAAACTGTGTTAATGTGTTGTCGGTTTTGTGACGTCTTTTCAGAGAGACAATGTTTATATTGGTGCATGAAAGAATCATTACCAAGTCAGTGTTTTGTAGTCGATCCTCTAGGCCACTGCCATACCCGTGGCCAACAGCCTCGAGTTGTAAAATCTCTTCCTGAGTGTATTCTGGTTCGAACTGATAAGGCAATTATTTCTTATGCCTCATCAGCTCCTTCAATGTCTCTTTCTTCGTCAAATAAATAAGACGAACATGACAACTGATCACTGTCATGATCGGAAAAAGCATGGAATTATCGTCGCTTGAGTCTGACATGATGGCAAGCTAATGCTAACGCTACTGCATTGTACATGTCGACACGTCGTTGCGTAACAGTAAACAGTCACCGGATAAAGGACCTCATCCTATGATGTCACAATTCTTGGGAATTTCTTCAGACAACTTTCGGTACCCGATGGCTGTTGTTTAGCTTTTGCTCCAAGAAAAGCGTGAAATAGGGTTGTGAAAACTATAATTTTTAACATATTTCCGTGCATTTTGAAATTATGCAGATGTGTTTTCTTGTTACATGTATTTTGTTTTATGTCTTGATACATGTTTTATAAGAAATCTTCCCAGCACGGTCTATCCCCTTTAAATCAGAATTTCAATTTGAGCGGCAATATTGATAATGACAAAATACTAAAATTTACATCGTGAAAAGTGCATTATTCAGTATGGTGTCAGATTTTGTTGCAAGGAGGTAGTGCCTTTACACAACAAGCAGCTCAAAACAATAAATACTCCAAATAAATGACAGTTAGCATCCACGGGAAGAACTGGGCCGTTTTCCAATACTCAACTCCGGCTCCGTCTCAGGCGTCACCTGTTTTTAACTAGCTGACTTTGAAGCTGTAAGCGCAGTAATTAGTCTAATAGTGCCACAAAACATCAAATAAGATGCAAGAAAGCCAGGAATTACAGTAATCCAATTTAATTTAAACGCTTCAGGCCCACAATCGGGGATTAATTTTGGGAACGAAGCCTGAGACGGAGCCCAAGTCGAGCATTGGAAAAGGGCCCTAGATCCATGCTTGATGAAAAACTCGTACTGGTACAGGTGCAATATTAAATGTACCATACATAAAAAAGATGTAAACCAAAACTGACAGAGATCATACATGTGCCCCAGTTTTAACAGCCAGGTCAATTTCAAGGACTTTTACTTTAGGCTAACCTCCAACTCCATTTTCCAAAAGGGTGGAAAATGACTAACAACATCAACAGGGAGTTAGCTGGAAAAGGTCAACACTTGTTTGTTGTCGCAACGAAGTTGAAGTCAACATTCTGAGGACTCCCCGGAAGGAAGCCCCTTCCTTGGATCCATATGCCATCACTAAAACAACAACCCGCTCCAGCTGAATAACAACTCACTTTTCAGAGTCAGTTTCTTCAAATTCACTCATGTACTTTGAGTGGGCAAAGGCCAATAAATTTAGCTATATACCCTTGCATGCAGTGTCTCAGGAAATTTCAATAGATAAGCTGAATCATTGCCTTAGATGAATATGACCACAGTGCAGTTTTTTTTTTCTTTTTTTTTTTGGTGTAATGCTATCAGTGTGAGTCGGTTGTAACCAACAGACTTACAAAATGAATGACTTGAGGAGCATGTATGAAACATGCACCATGACATTGGAATGCACTTCAGCCTTTTCTTTTTCTTTTAATTATTTTGTAAAGAAATCTATATAATCTACTGATTTGGCTCTGTTTTGAGAAGAACCCCTCCGTTCCAGTGGTCCAAGCCTACCACTGTATCTCTACCAGCATCAAGGGTACCAAATGACTGTGTGAAGAAAAGCACGTCCACCACATGGTTAGGCTGCATGCAATACTCCCGAAACACCTGTCACACGACAGCTGCCAAGACATGACAGAGTGTAGCAACCGCATCCAAACGAAAGTCTGGACTTTACGAGCGCCTATAATCTCCGAACTCCTGAGAGGAAGGGAATCCTCCTCATAATCCTGATGCCAATTTGACTACTAGCTGCAGCATTCCTTCTGAATGCCTGACAGACCTGGAGAAGTCTTCTGCTTCACACAAGTTCACAATTACCCTTCACCATCGATCTTCAAGCTGGTGAAATATTAGAGTTATCTACATGTACAGTAGGTGTGAGGAGAGTGGTTTAAGTGTGGGTGGGCAGGGCTTACAGGCATACGCCCCTTATAAGCTCCTACTACGCATCCCTACTGTGGCTTCCTTTCGTAAACAGCAATATCACGTTGCCAACGGCAGCCAGTTACACCCCAGGGCCCTCTTTCCCAAGATGATGATGACTCCCTCCACGATAAGAGTGTTCTCCAGAAGTCAAGCATTCTTCAGTGGATGTCTATAAACAGTTTGCTAATACATACCAAATCTTATTGCTTAATGTACCGCGTCTAATTGAAGCCCTCTATCTGATATTTGACAAGTGACTGTGCATATTTACGATTGGTCATTCGACAGCTCACCCGATTTAGACTGTACAGCTCCTCCAGATTGGCTTGCATTTCTTCACACCTCTTAGCTTTCTGAAAAACCAACAAAAGACAAGGAATCGTTGTTGACAACTGCACCACCTCATTCAGAGTCCAACCTGGTGCTTCAAACTGCCGTTTAGCAAATGGGAAGACCTCGAGGGGGATAATTGCAGTGGTTTCTATGGGTCTGCATTTCAAAACATTTCTCTTCTCTACACAGCTTTTTGAGTATGGATTTGCTGTCCGATATTTCATTAGCTCAGACCTGTCAGTTTGACCTCCCAAAATTGCACAACAATAAAAGCACCAAGGGGATTTCTTAAACATTAAGGTAAACATTCTAATTTTAACTTGTGGGCAATAAATGTAATATATATATGTAATCTCATGAAAGCCAGATTGAATAGTGAAGCTTTTCCCATATAAAATAGTAGGACGAGATAAACCACATTTAAACTAATAGATAGTTATGCACAATGGCAAAGTACAAACAAATCGGCAGTGTAAACAGTCAGAAAGAAAGTCAATTAAAACATCAAAGGTATTAAGGGCAGACATTATTTTGTACCTCTGCCAATTCTGCATTCTTGACCTCCAGATGCGTCTCAGTCTCTTCGCTTCGGTGCTGAATTTCAAGGGAAAAAAGGAGCGATTCATGGTACATGCACGTACAAATTATTAACTTTGTCGCTAATGCAGTACTTCATTTAATTAAACTTAAAGCATTTGGAAGGTATGTTGGACCATACATTGGTCTAAAATGAACAAATAAGCATAAGAAAACACTGAACAATATGTTCAGCTGTGCTTGTCAACAGACTGAACATGAAAGAATTTAAGGTAACTGTAATCTGCATCCTGGCAGCGGCAACAAACTTTATTATCTTTCGTCATTTTACATGATGATGATCGTTGATTAAAACCAACCGTCTTGACTGTTAATGCTCTTTAGAAATGTCAGAATGAAAGTACATGTACCTTGTATTCCTGGAGGACAATCTGTAATCGGCGGTGTTCCTCTTGCATGGAGTCTGCGTCGGCTAAAGAAATGCTCAGCTGTTGAATCAATCAATGAAAATTTACTCCACACTCAGCGCCACTTGTTGTGCCCTCATTTTCAAACACTCAGGCTCACCACTATCAGGTGCTTCATTAACCCCAGCAGTCCTCAAGCCTTCACCTGTTGGAGCTGAGGTTTGAGGACTGCTAAGATTAATAAATTACCTCTTCATTGAGACATATTCAGATTGACATTTATTTGCGTTGGGGGGAGGGAAATTTTTTTTTTGTAAACTCTAGAAAATTTCAAAGGAGGAGGCATGGATTTTTATATAATGATGCTTTAAGAATGTTCTTATGTTTCATTGGATTCAACTCATAAAAATGTAAAGGGAAAAAGTCGAAAAACGAAACAAATTCCAGATATTATAGAACACACTACTGTTGAACCCTGGCTATTTCTTATGTGCCCAACTAGCTGTCATTACAGACACTACAATGAATGAGAAGCTCCATGGATGATATACCTCCTCATCACAAATATCTTCTAAGTGATGAGTTCTTTTTTTTTTCCCTTTAATGTTTTAATTGGCCAACGTTTTTTTCCTCAAAAAAGAGGAGGTTTGCTTTTGATCACATCTAATGATCCCAGGAATATTATTTACCAGTGGAAAGAAATTCTAAAACATGTAAAACCAAAATTCCAAATATTTGTGAACGCACGTCTGAATTCTGAAGCATAACGAAGTTGAATGCTGGCAAAGCGGCATCACAAAATTGTGGACAACAATATCAAACGTACCTGTTCCTCCACAGCTTGCAATTTGGTCTCCAGTGCTTGTTTCTTGTTGGCCTGAAATTAAATTCAACAATTCTCAGGTGGCACTGTGAACTCTTTCAAGAACTTTTTTGTCAAAGAAATCTCTGGGAAGTCTTTCAAAGACAGAAAGGAACTTCTGAATGGTAACTACCCCCTCTTGCTCATCAAACTTGGCAGTCTTTACCATCTCCCAGATAATGATGGCGTGCAAAGGCTTTGTCTAAGGATGAATCTTTATTGACACACACACACACGCCATTCTGCTCACTTTAGAGTTACAATTTTGTTGTCCGTTTTTTAGTCTGCTGTAAAGGAAAGAAAGGTCTGTTTTACCTCTGCCTGAAGGTCGACCAATTTTTCATCGAGTTTACGTTTGTCCTTCTCCTGGTTTAGGGGAAAAAATCACACCATAAGGAACTTTCCAAATTTGTATACATTGTGTTTGTAATAAAACGCTTATTAAACGACAGAGAATGTAAGCCTTGTAAGCCTGCACATTTCATGGGCAGGGAGAAATTTTGGTAGAAAAATTGCTGCGTCAAAGTCCCAGGGTAGCAGGATGCCTGCATCTGTTTAGACATCACAATGCATGCATGGGGGGAGAGGGCAGGGTGGCTCATTACATCAGCATGACTTCCTTTGTAAATTAAACACCACTTCAAGTCTGGAGGGTGCTAATCCATTCCATAGACACCCAACCCCACAACCTACCACTGTTGGATTTTTTTCAAACCTCTCTGCAGTTTGAGTGTGAATCCTGTGGCCCATGTGTACATGTACATGCAAGTTGCAAAGTAATAGAATTCATAATAAGGTACCAGGTACATTTAATTATTAGCGCATTAAAGTTTTAATTAGGTTGGTTATGGTTTTTGTGTGAACCCACAAGGCAGCTTAAAGTGTTTAAAGTTTAGGGGGCCAGCTGCTCTTGCTGAGAGTATGCCAAGCTACAGTGCCGGTAGTTAGAAAAAAAATGAATAAACCTTACTAATAAGGCAATGTTGTATCAATTGATATAGAGCATTCTGAACTTTTATCTGAACTCTCTGCCACATGACAAACCTTGACCCAGACCTGGCTTGTCCCTTAAAATACATGTAGCTTTTGCAAATAGAATAAATCAACTGCAAGATGAGAAGAATACTACCGGCCAAGCACATATTTATTCCAATTCATAAATACTTTTTTTACTAAGAGAGTTGAAAGAGTCCATACATGATAGATTTCAAATGATTTTGTTCCAGAATTTTACTTTCATTTTCCCAAGCTTCCCTGTCCATTTTACGGTAAATTCCTTGTGCAAGCTGTCCAAACAAATCTCCTTATACAGGCAATTCCATGAAGAAGTGGACAAAGTTAAAAAATGGAAATTTAACATAACTTCAGAACTAAAAATGTCACAACCCCAAATGTGATGTCAAATCAAAGAGAACTCGAATATCTTTTATATGAGTGGTGTATCATTGAGATTTGATTCAATTGAGTGCTTTTTGGGGTGTTAAAAATCTGTTTGGGGGCAATAATCATTGATATTTTGCACCCATGTTGGCACAGTGCTTTGATGTGGTAAACGTGCTAAGATTTTTGGTTATTACTTAAAAGTGATTAGAGAAATTCAGAAATGATATCTGTCAAAAACATTTTTTATTCAGTAATCAATTGAAGAAATACAGGTGCCATGTTTTCATTATCCCACATGTTTTATTCCTGTCCATTTTTGTAACATAACTAACCAAAATTAAATGTCAAATTACACATCACAAAACAAGAGACACCAAATTTCCAAATGGCTGTGTTAGGGAACCTGTTAAGATGTATTGATGGTTCCAATATGGAGAACTAATCCCAACAAATGACGATGTGGGATCCCAAACTGTCATGCAACAGTTCTTAAAATGTAACGAAACTAATCATGGAATTGCCCATATGGACTTGGCGCGCGCGTAAAGAGCCACGTGCACACAGACTCTTGACCAATCAAAATCAATTGAAATATCTCGTATCCAGGTGCCAGCGCGTGATTTACACAGCAGGCATTATCACTTCTCAGCCGGTATTATAACATGTTAACACACAGTCAAGTTGCAAGTTGTTGAATAGGGAAACCGTCTGAGGTATTTACAAATAAGCATTAATTTGAGTTTGTCTTTAAGCTGCAGTGACTCTTCCAGCATGACTTTCATTATGAGTAAGTAGTCGCCTTTTTCAGAATTTCAAAAGAACTTTTGGCGGGAAAACTAGATTTGTACCGTCAACAATATAAACAAATTATCACACAATACAGGCGATTCACAATAGTGAGCCTCCAAGAGTTTGCAATGCGTTGGCCCATCAGAGAGTACGAAATCTGTCGACCTAATTGTTGTTTGGAAAGAGTCAACAGATTTCGCGCGTTGTGCTTTGTCAATGCATTGCAAACTCTTGGAGGTGCACTACTGTAAATCACCCATTTTGAAAAAAATTAATAAAGCTGTTGTTTAAATATCAATTTGGAGTGACAAAGTGAAGAGCTGCCTATTACAACATTAAATATCTCATACCAAGTGTACATTAATGTAAACAATGTAATTTCAAGTAATGACATAGGAAAAACTTGGACAACCTTAATTAATTTAATTTCCCTCCACAAACCTGGTCAAGTATGGTAAGCTTCCATGAAATGCATCTAGCTAGAGAGAAGTCCTATTTAATTCTGATCACTGCTGTGGCTTGCCAGAATCCTCAATGTCATGATGAAGAACCTTAATCCCAGTGGTTACAAATGAAAGTCTCTCTTGTATCCTCATTGGGAAAATGTCTGCAGGATTATTCCCGCAATGATCTCAACAGGTGTGCGTGCACGTGAAAGTCTGCAAAACACGTCAGACTTTAACACGCAAGCAAACATTCTTGGTAAGAAGGAAATCGGTTGCTTAGCGAAACCATCACAGTTTTAGACTTGGTTTGCTCTGTTGTTGCTGTGAGCTTTGAAATGGCCAATTCAAAGCACAAGCTAGTTTGCTGTCATCAGTTGAGCAAACATTTCAAAGCACACTCACGTTTTTTTTGTCTGCTAGATCCTTCTTACATTTAAAAAAAATGACTTCTTAGCCTTTACTAGAGTATTTTGGCAGTAGATACTTGACAATGACAATCTCTGCATTTCTTTTAAGGGCACAGCTACCTACAGCTGCAGTATATCCAACAGAATTTCAAAGAAACTCACAAACTCAATTTACATTCCTCTGATTTACAGATCCAAAAGCAGTTGTTTCCATAAAAAAATAACACCCAAAGCCCCCATCCCATAAAATGAGTGGTGAGAAGGGCTGATGGCGACTAGTTTTAATGCCAAGAATTCCAAACACTGAAAAAAAACTAAGAACTCAACATACCAGTTGTGCATGCTTCTTCTGCCATTCCTTGTTAGTCAACTTCAATTCTTCGTTTTCATCTCGAATAGATTGGCTCCGGTTCCACGCTTGCTGTAAGCTTGGATAGGATATGTCAAACCAACAATACACACTTTAGCACTGCTCCCATTTAAAGATGTTTCCAAAGTGAGCAAAGCTCTTTTATAATCCCACTACATCTTACATCAGACATTTGGCTTGAAAGATTACAGTTAACTACCAATTAAGCATCTTTATTCATATATTCAAATCAGATATTAGAATATGCAACTACTTCAAAAGTTAAAGTGTATCTTGTGGGTGACTTTCCAATTAGGTTTTGCAAGAGGACATGGGAGGTACAAACAGGGGGGCAGAGGAAACTTGGATGAAATCCCTGTCTACCTTTTCAGCTCTCCTTTCAGTGTGTCAATTTGTGACATCAGCTGCTCGTTGGCTTCATCTGTTGTCTCTATCTGCATTTGCAGCTTCATGTTATGTTCTGTCAGTTTGCGGATCTGAAACTGCAGGTCCTCGATCCGGTTCTGCAAGTCGGCCATGTCACTGTAAAATGGACAAACAAGCAAATTTAAATGGTTTGTTTCATTATTCAACTGAAATGAGGGATGGCAAGAGCTTGTTGCAACTTCCGTTCGAAATGCCAAATAAAAATATCAAAATACTTTCAAAACAAAACGATGCATTAACCCCCCCCCGAAAAAAATGAAAAGGTCAATAGAACAGCTGATAAACCTACCGCAAAGTGGTTACTGTCTGATGAGAACTGGCTTAATAAAGCTTAAAAGTACAACTCACTTTTACTAGCAGAATCTTCCTCAGGGAAAAAGCAATAATGACAGAAAATACCAGACTGCATAATATCCTGATGCAGCATTGGCCACTGGCCAAGTACTATGCTGCACCAAACTAGGTGCCAGCAGCCTGATTTCTTTCAAAGTGGTCAAAGTTTAAGATGCAGTTAGCAAAGTTATAATTACAAAGCATTTCATAGTCTGTGAGACCCATGCATGCACACGCATATATACAATGCTACCCCAAGACCCTGCACTAACAAGGTCCTATACTCACGGCTGAACATGTCTCATTCAAACCAAAACTAATCTGTCAGCAATTACACACGCTGCTTCCCTCTCTACGTACAGGCAAGTAAGAAACATATTAATGACTACACACAAAGCAACCCTGAGCTGCACTTACGGTGCGGAGTCGCCGCCCTCGGCCTCCAGACTCCCATAGCTGCATGCAGACAGGTCTAACGGAGCATCCAACAGTCCTGGGTGGCACAGTCAATGAGACAGATAGTGCATGGGATCACGGAAGGGGGGAGAAAGACTTGATTGAAACAGGAAATTGGGACTTCCCTTCTGTGTGGCCCAAATAGGACATCTGGGCAAGGTCTTACAAGCTAAACCTTGTGTTTTTTTTTTTAAATTCTTGTCCATCACGGGCAGACCGCTGAACCAGACGCAAACTACATGCGGGTCACGGAAAAGCGTGCCGGTGAATGAATCTGCCGTGAGGGACTGTAGTTCCAAATAGAGTAGATAATTTAAAGCATGTTTTAGTATCCTTGGGGTTATCAACTTTAAAAAGGACGATAAAGAAATACTAGAGCTGGTAAACAGAATAAAGAGGGCATCAAATGAGAAGGTAAGGGGTAACAAGTGGGTGAGTTAGACATTCATACTACTGCATGGGAATAACAGCACAACTTTCTTATTAAATGTAACAGGTAGGGTAAGCATGCAGCAACAGTTAGTTGAGTTTAAAAATCTGGGCAAAAGGCTGTCTGGATGTCAGATCTTGTAATCTCACAAAATTCTTTGAAAATCTTTCCTTACCACTGAAAAGATGCAAGTTCTCAGTATGTCTTGTTTTCCATTGTGCCCTGCTCCCAGTTAGAGGTGTGGAAACTGCAGGGTGGCCAAGAAATAGGGCAACGAAAATGTCAGCAAATTGGCTCCTTTAGACAGTGTATTGAAATAAAGGTGCAGTTAGCTTCAACCACGAAGCAATAGTTGTAAACCAATTATGAATAAATTCAGAAGTCACAAATGGCAGGGACGCACAAAGAAAGGCAATGACTTCTTTGAAAAGGGTCACAGAAGTCACAGACCTCACCGTGGCTTGTCCATGACCCCACCGATGGTTCATTGTTTGGCAAGGAGGAAGCGTTGCCAGGGTCGCAGACAGCAACAGCCGCAGTGTGTGTCACGATGACGAACATGTGCATGTGCATGTGCATCTGCGATAGTTTGCAGTGTTACTGCAAGTAGCCCCGCAACCCTGACTGTGCGTCATTTGGTCCACGAGGCTCGGGCTATTTCTGGCGCATACTTCATCTGAGTTTTGCAAGCATGCAGCACTAAGCACATTTTCCCCCATGATCGATGACGCAGAAATGCGACTTTCATTTTTATCATGAGGGTGCGAAGTTCAATCCCTAACTGCACCTGTTCCAGATGATGTAGTTCAATGTACATGAAGGGAAAACATGAATGCCCATCACCCTCTAAAAATAAGCTCTCCACTTAAAAGCACATTCTGCATTGAGTTCACTTTTCATGTGTTCATCACAGGTGCTGTTTTCACACAGCAAAGCATTTTTTGTTGCCTGAAAACCACGATATATAAGATCTGTGTGTGAGCCATGCCAGTTATGCTTGCCATAAAATGACACCAAAGCCAGGCTATAATCCATGCAAGCATAATGAAACACAGAGAGCATTACCAAACAGTCTCCATGACACAGAGTCATATGGAAATGCTTCATCGCAACTGATACAACCACGGAAAAAGACAATCGGCAAACGAGCAACTTTACAGACTGTTCGAGAGAAGGCCCTTTCAAATACACACCCACACATGGCAAGAAAACAATGATGTCTGGTTTACATGTAGGTAATACCAATTTTCCCATTCTTTGATTGTTTAAAATGACACCGCATTGTTACAATCTAAATGACCCTAAACAAAACACACTGAACTGAATTAGTAGTCTGACATTAAGAGGCGTTGTAACCACCACAAAAGAATTTTTATTCGCAAAGATTCAGAGTTTCAGAAGACATTTTATTAAAATGTTTTTGTGGAATGACATCATGCACTGTCTCTTTTACAACTGCCTGTATCTTGACATCTCATGTGCTATCCCCAATCATTACAACCACATGGAAACTATGATGCAATGTAGGCTTAACCAAGAGCTGGTGCTGTACATGCTCACTTCGAGCAAGCACGACACCTGCTACCGTATGTATAGCTGTATACTTAAGAGAAGCAACATCAGAGCACTGTATTCAATGTCCCCAAGCAATGTCAACTGACCATTGAGGTGATGGCCTGCACCTCCGTCTAGACTTCTCGTTTTCCAGTGGGGGGCAATGTCTGGGGTTGAAACCATCGGGACGGCGTTGCTGCTGTCTGCTCTCCCATCCATGGCTCCACTTAAATCCATGCCCCTGGAGGCCATGCAGACAATGCAAGAAGGGCAAGTTCAAATCTACCTGTACTCAAGGCTTTTTTTTTTTAAAACCTGGGATTCATCTCGATCTTCAGCTTTGTCCAGCATGGTCTCCACAATCAGTCTCAAACATTCATTGTAAGAACTCAAAGGAAATTCTTCATATACCGGTACATCAGATCAGAGGAACAGATGTTTTATATAAATGAAAGAGCTCCACAGAGCTTAATAGTCTCAACTTGGTTGATTAAACTAATAAAAAGACACGAAGCTGAAGATGGAAATGGGTTTGAGGAATTTAAGTCTGAAAACCATTGATTGATTTTCCTTATGCATGGAACCAGTGACCACAACTGTAAAAAGGGTACTGTTTAGAATAGATTCTTTTGACAATATTGCTCTTAGCAGCAGAATGTACTGAAGCCACAACACTTCCAAATGGCTAACTAGAATACCATGCATGAACAGTGAGTATACACCAATTTGTCGCACAGACACTTTCCAAAATACCGAGGGGAAGCAGTCCAATGCAAGCATTCATGATGTAGGAAGGCAAGCCTAATTGTTGTTTATAGTCATAATCACAGCCGAGTTCACAACATCAAGCCATACAGGTACCAGCAGACAATTAACGTGCCAAGCTCAGTCCCTGTCATCACCTGGAAGCGCACAGTAAAAACTTCACGAGTGTTGCTAGGACATACATGTGTGAGGCACAGGTGAAAGACTGTCCTAACTTTTTGTAAAGTAGCGCCATTCAGATATGAAAACACACTTTAAATACCACTCTTGATTTTCTATGGAGTTGAAATTTTTGGAAGCTTCTGACCACCATAGGAAGACAGTGCTCTTTAACATTTTTGACATATTCTGCTCACATTGGCTTTTTTCCCATATTCAATAGTTTCATACAAAATCTTTCTTAGCATGGTTACCTTTTTTGGAATACTTATATGTACATGTAACTTCCCTTGTGATGAATATTAAACCAGACTTTCTTGTACTATTTTGGATTGATCAAAATTATCATGATGATCCATGGCATTGAAGCAGACTTGAACTGGTGTACAAATACTCTACATACAGTGTACATGTAAACGGTACCCTGTGGCCAATAGCTACAGCTGATAAGGAATGATCTATTCAAAGAACAGATTCATGGCATGGGCTTAAGGGCTGTCTGATTTCTAATTTTAGAAGCCAAAAAAATTTGATAATTTTGTGTAAAGTGAACACCACACACATAATAACCATTGGAAAATTTCTTCTCTACACAGGAAAGTTACACTTAATCATAACCCATTTAGAAAGGAAATTTTTTATTTTGCTCAAAATTTTCAAACCAAAATCCAACTCCACATGCTCTTGAGGCTGGTTTTGAAGTGATTTACCAAATTATGAACTGAAATGGAGGTTGAAGTCATCCAAACCAGCTGGTGTCCCACCTGAGACCAAAGTATAAGAAAGACTTGCCTTTGATTCTGCACATTCTTGATCCACTGGGATATTCTGTTCTGGTAAGTAGGCAGGTCAATCTCTAGATCCAGTCCTGTTGGGTCCAGCTGTAGCGCCAACTCATCAATGTCCCTGCCAGACTACAATGGCAGAGAGGGAAATCTATGAATGATACTGCATTCACTTTTGTCTCAGAATCAGCATCCGTTAGCATGCCTGGGTGTATTTTATGGGAGGGGGGTGGAAGGTTATCAGGACAGTGTAAATCGTAGTCCCTTGAAGATATCTTTCAGCAGGTGAAAATGAGCAAGGTCTAACATAATGGAAGTATATGTATCTGTGAGAAATATGCCTCATAAATAAAACACACACACATACAGTAATAATTAGGCTTTGTCACCATGGCAATGTGGCTTAGTCTCAAATTAACAAGTGCTATCTACATGTAAATACACATGTACCACTCGAAGAAATAACATAAATTCCACACAGAACTGAGAAGTACATATAAGAGACAACGTTTGCCACCCGTATTTGATAGATCACGTACTGCCCCTCCAGCGCTCAGGAAATTATAAACGAAACATTATTTTACCAATCCTTCTTGAGAATATTCAGCATTGACTCTCTTCAAGCATGATTTGATTGATCGATCAATCCATTCCATTACACAATTATTATACCATACAATTACTCAGTGACGTGTACTTCTTTAATTAACCTCCTACCTGTCATTGAGAGTAATGTTTGAAAAAAGCATATATCCATGTTTGATATACCGGTATCTAACTCTGCTTCTAGAAACTATGTGAACAACACATACCCTGATGACTGCAGAATGCCACTGAATACAGGTGCATCTGTACATACCTGTGCATTCACCTTTTCTCTGAACTAGATGCTGAATGCTGTACCATCTAATGAGCCCTAATAGTTATCCCTCATAAAGCCCCAACTCAACCAGAATAGTGAACACCTCAACCACACATTAAAAACCTATTATGGGATTTAAGTGTTGATTAAATATCAATAACAATCAATCAACACAGAGCTCTTTATGAAGGACTGCGATTAGGCATCTGTACACAACGGGGACAATGCAGACACTTAACACCTTTATCATTTCATCCTGTCTTCCATCCTAAAATATAGCAGGTGAATAGACCACTTGTATGCCAAAATAAATCTTGTTACTGGTGTTTATTTGGTTGAGCATCATCACGCTCAAGCGCATTTTTATTTTGTCTTACACTTTGACTTTCTAATGTAATTTCAGACTTATCAAATGTGAACAAAAAAACAGGATGCTACCGTGGTAGATATCCTGCAGTGCTACGGATTTTTTCAAATTGGCTGGAAAATGGATGAACCATGGCTCTTTTGACATCACACCTGGCACAGAATCTTTTAGGCCTAAAAATCTGTCAAAAATCATGAATTTTAAGCAAAACTTGGCATTGTTTAAAAAGTAACTTAACAGCTTACAGGTGATGCTTTCGTTTGAATTTGCGCAAAAGCTGACCGGAAATACTGAACAGGGAAACACTGTTCTTCACTATTGCATAATCCTGCCCTGTTACTGTGCTTACTAACATGTGTAACATTCTAACGCTGGACGTGTCACACTTCTTGCAAAGTAAACCCCGGTTCATGTATTCTAATCTTACAAATTTTGTACTCTTCACAACATGCAAGGTATCGGTATTGAAAATGCACAAGTTGATCATTCAGCGTATTTCTATCATAACTGCTTTGTATGCACATTAAAATCCTATTCCGATAGAAAATCATACCGGTGGAAATATAATGACCATAAACATTAAAATCGGATTCTGTGCAGTGCTAAAGCATTCCTCAGTTTGCATCTACATGTAAATCATCAGATTACCGTAGATTTGTTAAATGCGAATATGGATCAATAAGATAATCTTAAAGTGTTCATTGTTGAAATCATTTTAAAGTAAAAATAACTTCTCCGACAAAGCATTATGGTATTCAACATAATCTATATCCAGGCTCCATTGTTTAAAGAGTGACGTGAACTCCGTGTACAGTAATACTTTATTGTGAGTGTTTGACCAGGTGTTGTTCTTCAATCAATTCCCATCGCTGCTGATGATCAGGCAGAGTTTTCACACAAAGGTATGTGTCTCGGCATCCTGTGGCATGTGTTGGCATCAGGACAAAGCGGGACGTTTCAATGCTTGCCAGGGTTTTGTGTCCTAAGCAATGAATTTGCATACAAACACATATATGCTTCTGTACATTTTTGCACGTCGTAAAAAACTCATGAACATTTGTCAAAAAATAGTATCTCTCATGGGTACATGTACCTGTACCAGTATGGCTTTGAGTTGGTTACTTGCTCTGGTTAACTGATACTTTACTCAGAGTAAGACATTTTGTTTTATCAGCTGGATTATGAGCCGTTGACTCCATAATGCAATTTTAGAAAAAACAAAACGACAAAATCAAACTTAGATTTTTCTCAAAGTAGAATCACAAGTGTTTGGGAAAAAAATGGACTACATTTATATGTACATGTACATATGTTTTTTGAGTCTGCTGAAAAAAATTGAAGGGATTTTTTTTCTGGTCGATAACTGCAAACTTATCACTGGAATCCAACCTAACAGCTGCACACATGGGTATGCTGGGCCAGGCAACTGTCATAGGTACTGTAGATGTAAGATGACATGTGTGGCACATGTGGGACAACATGTACAAGAACAAGTCAGCCAGCAATGAAGTCAACATTGAAAGTGCTGTGAATGTACTCAACTAACAGCCAAGCCGTGCATCTTTACCATGTGGTTTTTCTGTTCAAGTTACAAGCAGGAGGGATTGCTCTGAGTATGTTGCAGACGCACTTGACACCGGCTCCATCATTCAGTTCATACTGTACAAATTTCAAATTATAACGAGTGAAGATTTCACTTAACCCTCTTGACAATGGAAAAACCAAACAAATATTGACCTCTTAAAAATACAGGTATGCCAGGTCTTTTCGTCCATCCCCGGATAAATCACTGGTACTGGTAGCTACATGTAAAACTAAAACAAAAAAGAAAATATTATTTATTCTTTTTCTGTCTTCCAACCCTGCCAAATTTCAAGTTATTTCTGTAATCCAATTCACTGAAGAAATGCTGGCCTTAAATACACATACAGTCGTGGTGCTAGATACCAGCACATGTACATTTTATGAGTTAATCACAGGAAAGTCAAATCACACATCTTGCCACATGTAACGGGGGTAGAACAATTCAAAAAGAATGCTTTTGTGGGAGTTCGCATATTAAACTGAATCTACATGTAGCGAAAGTGGGCGAGTTGTGACTGACTTAGGTTTATGAAGGGCTCTGGGCCTACATGTAACTAGAAATGGTCATTTACAATTAATTCTGTCCTCTATCTATCAAGGATACACTTGTAAGTAACGTGCAAAGCACAATAAACTCGTTCAATAAATTAGGATCTTAAGCTATACACTGAGCTTGAAAAATTCCAGAATAAACGGTATTAATAAGAAAAATAACCACTGGTTTGTATATAGTACTTTTATCTAAGATCAAAGTGTTGTCCATAATTATTACCTCTGCTCATTGGACCCATGAAACATACTAAATACCATCTCAGCTCCCTGGGGAGCTCAATGCAGCTATTTCAGCACAAAGCAGCTTTAAATCAATCACAATAATCGTCGCCGCCCTCACAGGTACCCAATTACTCCTGCGCACGGAAAAGCAATGAGTGACACAGTGCCTGGCCCGAGGGTATACACACCTTGACCCCAAGCTGGATTCAAACTTGCAACTGCAGTGTTACCCACTGACTACAAATCCAATGCTCTAAAACCAAGAGGCCACAGCACTTCACAAAGTAAGACTTACCTTATTTGCCTCTGTGATCATTTTGATGTGCTCTATAACTCTCGAGACTGGGACACGTCCCTTCCCTTCTGTGTCGCAGCAGACAAATATCGTATCCAGCAATTCCTCCTTGTCGATGACACTCAGCCCTGTGTCGTCTGTTGCACTGCTCCCAGAGCTCTGGCCAGACCACTTGCGTGAACCCCGCTCCCTGTGGCTGGGTGCCAAGATGGGATCCAGTGGTAGGGGTGAGCCCCACCAGCCAGTGTTCTGCCGTCTGGCAAGTAACCGTCGAGGGGAGGCCCCCTGGCCCTCATAGCTGGTCTCGACACTTAGTGAGGATGGCTGCTGCTTGGAGGACCTTGGATCGTCAGTCAAGGTTTGTTTCATCTCGGAGCTGGGACTTACAGTGGTCGGCGGTTGACAGCATCCGATGGTGAGTGGTCGCTCCGACAGGGCGACATCGGGGAACTTTTCAGAAGGGCCCTGAGCCTTCTTCAGCTTGGCACGACTGCCTTTCTTTGGTGAAAACAAGAAGCTCATGTGGACTTACTGTATCAAATGTACCTGAAAGAGAATGGAAACACAAAAGACTCAAGTATGCAGTGACACAGTACTGAGCAAGGTAACAAAATCACTCCCAGACTCAATCTCAAGCACAGCACATACATGTACATATATAATTTAAACTTTACGAGCTACATAGAGAACGTATGTACTCTATGTAGCTGGTAAAGTTGCAATTAATCATACTGCATGTGCAGCAGTCATGATGACATACATGAATGCACTTGTTAAGAAAAGGATATCCACAGTGTACATACATGTACCTGTAGTTTATGGATGTACATCATATGTATACCTGTACCGCTACCTATTTTGAGCTCTGCTATTGACATTTCTTAGCTGTTTGCTTTCCACACAGTTCAAGTGCCACGGTCTGCATTTTACATTCACGTGTTGCGGCAGCCTTTGGAATTCTAGCTGTATGTGGCATCAGCAGTGAACTGCCGCGTTTCTAACACGCATTATGGCCTTTGAGCCTTGCCACAGAGAAACTTGTGTGGAGGGGTAGATAATCTGTTGTCTGTATATTGAATTGAATGCAAAAAGCCTGCATTGTAATTAATACAGTTTGCAAAGGCAACATAACCGGTTTGCCACACTCTTTCATCTCTCTGTACATATATCCAGTTACTTGTTAACCTATTTTATCATGCTGTGTCACATTTCAGGTTTTGCCCAGCAGTAAATAAGAAACTGTGGCTGGCCATCGGTACAAAAATAAGAGTAATTCATATAGTGTACAAAAAATCTCAAGCAGCTAATAAAATCCTGAATAGTACATTTCTGCTTACACGAGATCAAAAACAACACTGATATGACTGAAGGTGGTGTCAACAAATTTTGAAAAGCACCCAATCATGCTAGAATTCTTATTTTAATACAGTGAGCCAAAACTGTCAACACAGTCAATAATCAGGAACTGTTGCACATTGTGTAAGCCTGCACAATCAGGACAAAAAAGGCGACAATGGAGTGAGAATGGATAGTAAAAAATAGCGCAGAGTCAGTTCAAAAATACTATTCAAATATTTGACCTTCAATTCAAGTGAACATCTGAATATAGGGACGTACTGACTGGCAGATTGTTAATGAACAAACTATATACAAAATCAGTTACAATAACAACCCACTTCTCATGTCTCGGAGTATCTCCAGCCACGATTGGGCAAGATTTAAGAGACAAAAAATACGTTTTGCCCTGTTGAAAATGTCTATTCTGTTAAAATCTGTTAATGAATAGTTTACTTTCTGAATTGTTGTAAGATTTCTGTCACTTTTTATTTGAATCTGCTTGAAACAAGCCTCCATAGTGCAATATTTCTCATTTCAAATGAAAAAAATTCTCCCTTCCTTTTCATGAGTTTTGTATTTGAATATTCAAATTCAGAAAATAATATTTGAATATTCAATAATAGATAAAATATTCAGATATTGGGATAATCGGCACAGCCCTAGTAAAAGTAACAGGGAAAACATGCAAACTGTCGCTTAAAGTTACTCAGGTCTATTTCTCAAATTTTCGTCCAAACTTGAATGAAAAGAATGGATCTGTTATGCCCAAACTAAGTATGGTATCTATTGCGATATAGTTGGAATTCCTGACAGTATACAAAAACTATAGTAGACTACTTACTGGTCGCAGTAACCTGAAATACAAATCAAAACTTATCGTTGGGACTGTCCCAACTATAGTGCTACAGTTATGCCAGCCAGAACATGAGAGTGAACATCCAAGATTTCTGTCCACCACCCGCAAACTGCTGAAACAGGCACCAAAAGTTTTCATTATTTCAAAAACGGTCATTATTTAAGTATTTTCCCTGTCAAGAATAGCCAAAAAAATGGCCACAAAGTAATTGGTAGTTCATAAATCTGACAATGTCACGTACGTAAAAATTAATCATTGATTCATTAAAATTAATGGTGTGATGCAAGATGTATGCAAGACGGACTGAGAACTAGTCTACGCGCTGTGTAATCAGTGCAGTGTACGGTACACCAACTTGTCCAAATAATGAGTAATGAAAAGAAGCCTCACGGATTTTCAAAATTTTCCGGACAGAATTCTCACGGCATAGAGTGTGTGCTATAGGCTAACATAGGGTACAATGTTGCTTTGTCAGTAACTTATGATTATTATGCTGTAGATGAGATGCTACATTATCATATTTCAGATGAATTTGGTTGTTTGTGTTGGCCCCCAAATCCTAAAGAAATTTGAAAAATTTTCTAGAGCCTGTGGCTAAGCCGGTAGATATTTGCCAACTGCGGTAGGCCAGTATATTCTTAACCTTTACCCATCTACACCACAGTGTCATAGTGATGCTGAGGATTGTATATTTGGGGACTCCGTTCCTGTAATAGAAGGGAGACCTACCCGGTACATTTTAACTTTTGGCTTCACCTTGGTAGATGGCACTGACGTTATGCTCAATAACTGTAAGAAACCGGTAAGGTTGATGTTGAAAAAGCTAGGGTAGGGTTTTGAATATTTAGGGAAATAATGAAGGGAAGTGTGAGTGCTTTAACACATGACACATGGTGGAATCGAATTTGCATGACTGGTTTATCGTTGAGAATTAAGAAAGTCATGTTATCTCACAATTTACAATTTGAAATTTCAAAGGAAATACCTGGTAGGGTCAGTGCAATAAAGAGAGCATTGCCACGCCTTAGGTTTTTTTGGGGGGGGGGCTGACCATGCAGTTTTACAAGATTAAGTATATTAAACAGTCAAAAAATGGAGGTCCGCGGTGTTCTAAAAACCTGATGCCATATATGCAATAGGCCTAGGTCCCTGGGCTATTCCTTAGTTGGGGTGTAAAAAACCTAAGTTACTCGAAACAGTCATGCCAACTTGACTGTCAGTTGTGCAGAGCAGTAGGCCCCAGGCACAGCCAGTAGTACAGTAGCCACGCTTCATAATTATCATGAAGAATCTCGTTGGACTTGGAGTCTTTCTTGGTTGGAGGGAGGAAAACTGTTCTATTGCCCACGGAAGGGCCTATAGATTTAGGAGAGTGGTGGCTGAATATTTCGTTCTTCCTCCCACAATACACTGGGAAAAGATACAAAATAACCACCTACGTGCATCAGATCATTGCATATCAGACGACATGGACGAGACTTGAAAGGCTCTAAGCTTGCCAACGGTGTCAAAGGTCATCTGCCAGTGTGTCTCCGACAAGCCTACAACACAACAGCAGCAAATCCCTAAGAAAATCAACCGTCCAGCGTCAATGGCATTCTTTGTGACCCTCTTAAATAACCATATATCGTTCAAGCAAATATCGGGTGGAAATTATGAAACTGGAAAGAGCTTTAAATGGCACGAAATCGTGACACTGTTTCCGCGATCTGAAGAACTTGACCAGAAAGACCCAGCAACTGAGCAAAAGAAAGGCACGTCACTACAGCGCCCTCTATATTCTATAAAACTTTTCATCCAATCAAAAACGAGTTTTTAAGCTGCAGACCCCAACGCAAACGAGCGCCAAGGTTTGGGTTTTCGTCAGCTGGAAATCAAAGCTAACCTAATGTGGCAGAATTAACTCTCTCAGCGGTTTTTATTACAGCAAACCACAGAGCACTGCTATCCACACAAACCAGTGCCCGAACTGCGAAGCATGTACGGCCTGCGCTTGAGGGGGTATGTCACCCATGTCGTGGCCTGTCTACTGTAGCCGAACGATCGCCTTGCGTTGGGTCTCCAACTTCCAGGCTTAGTGCCTTTCTTCATTTTTCGACAGCTGTAGACGATTTTTTGGAGGGGAGGGGACGATATACGGGTATGCAGGGTATTCACATTTGAAATACGTCTTGGGCCAATCATATAAAACAAGTTTCCTTCACGAACAGTGGCGGCGCTAAGTGGCGTCATGTTACAGCAACTGCACCCACTGAAAAGCCGCTTGCACCCAAGTTTGCATCCACAAAAATTTGTCACATATTACGACGGGGCGATCAACTTTTTTGATTTGCACCCACACGATTCTGCCACACTTTCACCCACGGTCACCGAGGTCTGGGGCCGCCACTGACATGAATAATTTATTTTTAGCTTGCAATCTTGAGCTTCCTGAAAACAAGGCCAGCGGCATAGCGAGGGGGGGGTTGCACCCCCCAATAATTCTTTTCAGTCGGCAAATAAAGGGTCAGTCGACAAATGACACTGAAATTGACGTCATGAATTATTGACGTACATCAACCAGTCGGCAAACTGACCCTGGAACAACCCCCCCCCCAAAGAAAATGCCCTCGCTACGCCGCTGACAAGGGCGGATCCAGAACCAAATTTTCAGGGGGCAAACAAAGTTGGAAATGATTTCGTGTAACCTTTTATGGCCTCTCTGACAGAGAAAGCTACAAACAAAAATATCGCCTTTCTCTCATTATTAAAAAAGAAAAGGCTTCTTTTTGAGAAGAGGCGAGGGCATGCCCCCCCATCCACCCTTGCCATGCACATGATAACGTGTGCTTAATCATGCATATAACGGCATCCACATCGTTGAAAGATTAAGGCCTATACAAGATTAGACAAGAGCAAACGTTCGTCACTTATTGTTAACATTTTACCGTTTTTCAGTTCATACGTTTGATTCAAATCGTTTGGGCAACGATGGTATCATGACATCATTGCCTGAAGATATAGCGGGGGGGGGCCTTCTCCTCAAATATTGCCTCGGATATAAGCAAGAGAAAACTTATGTATAATGTGACTAGTAATAAGAAATAACCTATCGTGGATCGCTAGCTGGGTATCCAGGCTTGAATAAAGGCTAATATCCCAGTAATGTACTTCTTCGGTTGTTTCAAAATACCTTTTTTCTTGACAAATTATCGTTTTCAGCCGGGTTCTACTTAAAGAAAAGAAACATTCTCTTTCCCTCCCTAGGTCATGAATCTGGAAGATATATTTTTTTCAAAGGGAAGTACCGGTACAGTCCGAAATGAACAGAGGAAGCTCACACGGGCCATGGAGACGGTCTTCATTGAGGCATATCCCTAGCCCAGGTCGGTCGCCAGTCTTATTTTGCATCATAGTCGCAATGCAATGAAATAATTCGTTCAACCTGGGCTTCTGAGACTATTGTGTAATTAAAAAAATGCCAGCGGCCCTGGCCAGCGGGTTACGACAGTATAACAGAGGCAGTGTTGGGGGTTGTGTCTTTTACCATCAGCGGGACGAGTCAAATCGAGCAACGCCCTCACCCATTCGAAAATGTGCCCCCAAAAGGGAGGATTAACTGCTACCACTCCACCCTATTTCGCCAATTTGAGTTTTGAAATTGAAAGCCTGAGCACTTCTTATCCGGTACTGGATTGGGGATACAGGTAATTATGACTACTTTATTAGGCCTGGAGGTATAGATACATGGTCTCCTTCACTCAGACTATTGGTTAATTATACAGTAAAACAGTATTAAGCCGGTTGGTCAAAGCTGCTTAGCCACAGAAATTGAAAATGCGGCAGTGGGGAAGGAGCTGTTCATAAACCCCATGCAAATTTTATTGAAAGAAATGGGGAAGATACGATTTTTACGGAATTGTTTTAGTGTGTCCAAAACTTTGCTACTCTGAGCAGTGGTGATTGCATAATACAATGATTTTAAAAAGTCATTCCAATTAATAACCAATTGTTTTAAAGATTTTAAACCGCGCAAATTATTGGGTTTTGGTGCACCAAAGGGGTTGGGAATTAGCAAACGGCACACGAAATGAAATCAATATATGTGAAGTGACCACTGTGACTGACACGCCGTTTCCTCTTGTGCACGGGCATCGCGGGCACACTTTAATTAATTTTTCAAGTGGGCGAGGGCGCTGTTCCATTTTACTGGCACGCAAACCCACCATAGAAAACGACAGACCAGATTGTTACCTGGGCCCTTTTCCAATACTCGACTTGGGCTCCGTCTCAGGCTTCGTTCCAAAAACCAATCCCCGATTGTGGGCCTGAAGCGTTTAGATTAAACTGGGTTACCGTAAGTTCTGGCTCTTTTGCATCTTATTTGATGTTTTGTGGCACTATTAGACTGATTACTGCGCTTACAGCTTCAAAGTCAGCTAGTAAAAAAAACAGTTGAAGCCTGAGACGCAGCCGAAGTTGAGTATTGGAAAACGGCCCTGGATTGAAAGTACGTGCTTGTGCTAGCAGTTAGAGAAAGTTAGAGGTGTCTTTTTGAGACCTTAGCTATACTTAAGGGGAGTATTGCACTGAAGTTGTTCTCAAGGGAAAAATTACTACGTGTAAAAGGAATCTTCTTTATATCGGTTGATGATTTTCATAATTTTATTTATGGCTCTGCGGCGGTATAGTAAACAAGACCGTGGGTGAATTACAGATTTCGAGAGTTGCTCGGATGCCGAGCCGCTAGCAGTGAGCCCCATATTGGAGCTGACTTGACAACTTACATCACTTGTGTACATCAGGGGGATAAATAAACCCCGGTTGGGTAGGCCCTATGTAGTTTTACGGGGGAGCCAAACACATTTAGTTTAGTTGGTTTCTTTGTTTGTTGGTTGGTTTGTTGTTGTTTTGTTTTGCTTTAAGATCTTGAACCGCAAATAAATGCACACACTTGAGTGTCGCACAGTGAGTAGCAATTGGCTGAACTACGTATCACCAGGGGCGTAAATCCTATGGGGTAGAGGTTATGTATCACCCCTTCGAACGGAGTGGGTAGGTTATTGGATTATCCCCCACTTTTTCGGGATGAGAAACAAAAGCATATTATCAACTTTATTTTTTTTAACTTTCCAACAACCAATAGGGCCCATGTATTCGATAGTAATGCACCTTTGTTGATGTAAGGTTCAGGAGTGTCATACATAAGATGCATATGGACAACACCCCAAGGGGTCATGTGGTGTCCAGCACTAACCTCCTTCCTGGTTATTCGAGTGTCTACGGCCAGGCAATTGGGTTGGGTTTAAGTCACCCACTCCCCCCCCCCCAAGTCCCCAGCAAACGCCACGGCATTGGGCAGTAATAGCGCTCCGGCTTCACTACTCAGTTCGGCTTGTTGTGTGTGGATAATGTGTGGTACTTTCACTCAGCTAAGAGTTGATCGGCGAGTCACATTGTAGCTCCGGTGCAGTCAATTTTAAGTTTAAATACATGTGAATGCGATGCGACGTTTGCTCGATTATCCCCGCTTTTCTGGAGATGGTGTTTGTCTTATTTTTCTGCCTGTTATACTATTGAAAATGTCGCAACTATGACTCCGAATCTGGATTAACTTGGTTTTTAAGCACTCGAACCCTTTCAGAAAAGTTGGACTTTCGAGTTTCTGTATTAGATTTCTGTAAGTCGATCTATAAGTTCCGGCCTCTTTTCTAAAATAAAAAAAAGGGTTTTGAGTGCATTAGGACAACAGGACACATTTTGTAACAAAATCCGAGTCAGTGTGGATCAAATGTTGAATGGAAACATCATCGTTGTTTATTACTGAAACTTCATGTTGCAATATTCTGTTGCATTTATTGTTGGGTTTCATTTGGTACGCAAGTCTGGTGATAACCACTGTTTCGCTAATTACAAACATTAGCAAACAGATCGTTAATCAGATGGTTGTGAGTATTCAGACACTTGAACAATTCATTTCCCCACCTGTACAAAACTCCTGAAGTAAATTTACATCGTGGTCAGCCCGAGGGAAATCCTTCTTCCGTTTTTGTTTTTTTTTTACTGTAAAGTGTAAGTCTTGCAATGTATTTTCAAAATTGCATCATCAGCAATCCCAAACACGCGACACAAAGCAATCACGTGCATCAACGTCAAGTTCAACAGACACGTACCGCGGTCGCAACAAGTGCCCTGTTCAGTGACCTCTCAACGCAAAAATACCACGTGACAGTAGAGGAAAATAATATCATTACATACAGCGCGCGACACGTGAGGCATAAATTATTATAAGTGTGCTTCCGCCCTCCATTGCAGTTCAGGGTCGATCAGGAAGCTGAACTTGTCCGTGAACAAGGACTATTATAAAGTGGTCAGAGCTACTCAGGCGTACACCGGTAAGTGTACTTCGCCCAAGGTAAACTTTCCCTGCGAGCTATTTGGGATCTCCCACCCTTCCAGCAAAAAAGGCACCAGTAATACCAGGCTACGCTACAGATCATGTTAATATACCTGTAAATATGTGCTACATACGCCGCAACATCGTTCGGCCAAAACAGTACCCGTACGGCAGTGCGGCACGTGATCTGTATGCGGAAGTTTACTCCGAACAAAAAAAAAAAAAAATCATATCTAGGTCTGTTGATGTTGACAGTTCTAAGCGTGGTTTTTACCTCTTTGAAATTAAATTTTAGGTCAGTTCATCCTGCAGATTTTTGGTGTCAATGCATTATATTGGTGATCAAAGAATTTACAGCAAAAATAGTGTTGGCATTAAAAAAATGAAATATGGCAGAAGCTGCATGTATACAGGGTGTACTGTCACTGTAGGCCTACCCAGGGGCGGTTCTACAGGGTGGCTAGGGGTAGGGGTAAACTTTAGCCCCCCCCCATGCAAAGATGAGTCAAAAAGCAGTAGCAAAAGTTAAAGGGTGACATCATGTACAAAGGGTTTACCCCGAAAAAATTAGCTCTAGAACTGTGTCTAGGGGGCCCTACATTGTGAGGACCTGCTTTCAGAGAGCCGACAACAACAGCACATGTATGTATATAGCATTATACCAGTGCCAGTGGTTTATGTACAGGTAATGGTCAATGATTCTCTTAAAAGTCTTCCAAAGCTGTGAATTTCAACAAAAGATGGCTCAATTTCATTGAGAAATGTGATACACAGTGGCATATCTGGGGGCGGGTGCTCATGTTTTCATTGTGTTGGTCATTGTTTCACTGGAATCAAAGGAATTCTTTTCAGACATCAAGGGGGTGTGTGTTAGGTAACGATAGTCTAGAGTGTGTATCGCGATTGGACATGTTGGGGGGTACCCCTCAGTCTCATTTCTTGCTGGATACAAGTTCCTTTGCCACATGTAATTATTGAATTCAGTCTTAGGAAATCCACTTTTGTGTCCCACTTACCCATACTTTTATTTTGTTCATTTCACAATTTTGAAGAGTATTTAGGTTCCATATTGGTTTTATGCCAATACAGATTTGCATATTTATGTATAAAAATATTGTCATTTTGAGGAAGAAACCTTATTACAGGTGTTTCACCGCCAACATTGCCAGAATTTCAGATACTTTTACTATACTGAAAGTCTATGAAAATGCACATAATTCTGAAAAGTGAAAAAGTGAAATTCTGAAAAGTATTAGCTCTTGCATTTTTCACAATTATTGTAGAAAGATGATCAGTGCAAACAGACCCTAGGTATTCCACTGCCGTGTCACTGGGTTAAACCAAACTTAATTTAGAAAAAGTGGCACTTTCATTGACTCGGTACAAAGTTTCTTTCCCTTGGGTACTCGTTTCAGTACATGACAGTAGAAAGTAAGCTGCAGGGGTGAACAGAGTTTTCTAATAAGTTTGTTCAAAAATCATTTTCTGATCAAAAGTGGACAATTTCGGCTTCACAGTTTGAGCACCCTCACCCTTTTGAACCACGTCTGGAATGACAGATCACAGCAAGAGCACCCTCATTTTGTTGGAAAAACATGGACAATTTATGTTTTAAGAAGTGCACGCACTATGGAATGCCTGAAGGGCCGAAATGACATAACAGTTTCCATGTACAGGTAATACTCCTTCCATAGTCCCTTCACACTGAACCCACTCAAACTTGATTTGAACAAGTATAAAGAATCGTAATGCACGATAGAAATGAAGCAGTTACCATCAGAGGACATGTTATGTGCAGCATTTACAAAATCAGGCAAGCACAATACATGCATTCGTATGGGGTGGCTGAGCCACTGACTCTCGGATGCTTACATGTAGGCCTACTAGTACAAATGTTAATGTACATGTATGTCATGCCAAATCTCCCATTTGTGTTGTACACTTTCAACACCTGAGACGTCTATGGAGGCTGACAGTGTGTTGAACTTCACTGGATGCCCTGCATTGTATAAAATACATGTAACAAGGCAGATGAAGTCGGAGTGTGCCTGGAAGAAGGTCTTAAGTGCTTACGACCTTTTGCCGGGAAGCAAAATCGCTGCCCGAAAAAATTTTCCCGGCAAAAGGACGTATGTATGCAACTAATTTATTTTAATGAAATATAAGGATTTCTTTGCAAACATTTACCGAAACAATTTCCCATGTTGTTTGATAAGTTGTTCAAAGGTTGCTTTTTGCACAGCCTGTGTTGATTTTGTAGTAAATTTTATCCGTTTTTACTAAATAAAAAGAGTGTGTTTCTTACACCCTTTTACCAGGAACATTTTTTCGTACTGTGCTTCCAGGCCAAAGGGTGTAAGTGCGCTTACGACCTTTTGCCGGGCACACGATGAAGTGTACAAGTACATGTATACCCATATCGCTTCAGGATTTAACCCATTGCCAAGTCTTTTCATGCTTCAATCCCCTCATATCCAACATGGTCAGTGTAAATAAATATCGCCTGGTAGCCTATAGACATGATGTACAAGGCACCACCTGTAAAGTAGCTTATTAGAATGAACTACAATCACATGCCTCTCTTTCTCAGAGAGAAACATGTAGTGATTAGATGCCCTATCTGGCTAGGCCAGCCCTTGATGGGTGCAAAGTCTGATTGGAAAATGACAAGCAAATATAATATGCCATGGGTCTTTTGCATGGCTTTGGAACTGGCATCATGTATTGATTGATCAACTTTGGAGGAAGGATAACCTGTAATGATTGATAAGCTGTAATATATGACTGTATGTTTCATGTTCTTGGATGGGGTTGCATATCATTTTTTACTGATTGCATTTTACCGTGTACGTAATACAGTTTCTACATGTACATGTATTTCTGTAAAGTTTCTAAGATCAGGTTTTTTTTCAACTGTTACAAATTTCACAGGCATACCTAAGGTGCAAGCTTCCGATCTTGATTAGTTCAATATTGTAAAATCAATGGCACTATTTCAGAGTCAAACTTGCATGCATATGCAGCTACTTGTCAATCCCTAGTTTTGGTCCTCAGTACAGAATAAATGATTTGTCACCAGCAAGTCATGGATCCCTATTTCCAATTTTTCAGCCATACTCAGCTGTATACAAGAAGTGCTGCACATGCAGATGACCTTTAATCTTGGCATTGAGTTTCACCTTGCAGGTCCTCTTTCCCTTGGATTGGCATCAGCCTTTAGCAGGGCCAAGTTTTTCCCTGATTTCTGATGTTCAACACTTTTGGAGGGGGGCGTGACAAACACAATTTGAATGTACTCTCAACTGCAATGTTACCTGGGATGTCAGATGGCACTGTCTAAATAAATGAGATAGTGGTACGTGACGGTTAAATTAATTTGTAATTTATGGGGAAAAAAGCATGTGACTGGGATGTTGAGGTTCTGGATGCATTGCGTGCAGACAGAATTCTACATTGTATAAATTACAAGGGACTTTGGTAATTGATATCACTGCCCTATGAAAACAAATGCACATTTCAAAAGGTTTTGTGTTTAAAGTGAAACTAAATCAGGAGTGGGCTAAAGATAGAAAACTTCAAAGATTGAAACCAAGTACCCGTATGTTCAATTAAAATGCACTAGTTCTGATAAGGTCATGTGAAGATTAAGTGTACCTGAAGTTGTCCTTAGTAATACATAGAACACTTTGTTCTAAACCCATGAGAGTAAAACAGACAATTGTGGTGAGGTCCTTCCATCATGAAATGTACTCTTAAAATGAAAACAACTATATCTTAGCAGTTTCCTCAGCTACAACGAAATGACCAAAAGCATGGGCATGACAGTATTCAAAACCTGTTATTTGCGCGCACATCAGTGGAGGCAGCTCAACCTTACTGAAATGCTGGCACTAATGTGCAAGTAAGATTTTTGAAAGAGGGATAATCCATTCACAACAATGGGGATGTATGTATATCTCCCATGCCTATGTTTTAGGTTATTGTTCTCCACACGACAACTGAACAAAATTTTAGCATCCACCGATGGTTGGAAAATCTCAAGTAAGGTCTTATTAGGTGAACGAATATTGAAACAAAAATTTGTGCACTTAAGCAGTTTGGACTACAATTAATCTTTTACAATTTCTGCTGTCAA
The DNA here is from genome assembly GCF_001949145.1 of Acanthaster planci. The sequence continues at coordinate 8,948,513 of NW_019091362.1, forward strand.
CTTTATGGTCACTCAAGATCAGTGACAATTTGATGGTGCGTAGACACTGGTACAAGTATTTTTGAAGGCAAGGCACAAATATTAAAGAAACAGGTTCGGAGAGGGGGAGTAGCACGTTGTGCCTGCAGAGCAGTTGTCATGTTATTAGTGAGTGAACATGATTTTTAGGTGATTTATAAATAAGGATAGTACCACAGATCAATGAAAGACGAAATAACTGCCTTTCTTCTTAGGTTCTGGCAGATTGTTTATCTGCTTTGCCCTCCTGCTTGCATGCTTGATCCAAGGTCTGCACTTGACGTCAGCATGGAACCCCTACCGGTACCGGATAAAAAGGGGCTCGTCGCCAACGAAGTCCCCATGGATGGTTGCGTGGATGATGGCGGCAGAGCGGTAAGTCAAACAGTTGGTCTATTTTGATTTTCATAGTCAAGTCAAATTAAGAAAAACAATGGTCGAGTTAAAGAAAGGAGCCTTCCTCTATTTTATCTTGGAAAAAAATTCATTCAGGACCAAAAGACAAGGCCCTGAAAGGTTTCTTCTTTTTTCAGAATATTACTTTCAACAGGAAAGTGACAGAGAAAAGTATTCAGTATACTGTTCAGGTAATCTTAGCAGTAACTGTGTATAGTACACAGCCAGTTTTTCTCTACCTTTCCTCTTTTTACTTCCTTGTAAAACCTTGTAATTGGAGCTTTAAGCGAGAGATGCATTGGTTTGTGTGCACTTGGTAGAACCCTAGTAAACTCCCTACGGTACAATATCATATTGCAGTTGGGAGGATTTATCCCTGTTAGGGTTGTTATTTTTAATTTTAAACTGTCCAACAATGCAATCAATGTTCATTTTGTCACATCTCCCCATGAAGGGGATTTCTTTGAGGGAACTCCTAGTTCCAATTTTTTTCAATAGCAGTAAGCTAATAAATGAATCATTTTCCCCCCCAAAGCAGTTATTGATGAGACATGGATGGTGAGCCCCTGGTTTTGGTTCCCTTGTGCAGTGTATGTCAGGAGTAGAGCATGTTTCTATACATGGGCTTCCTTTTATTTGAGATGGAATAGTCCCCAGAAAATTGCCCTCTTGCGAATGTTTGAATTGTTTCTTTTGGCCTTAAATCTTCTATATAATTCATTTTCCTGCATATTTGTGTGCCTTTCAAAGCCGGCAGCCGTTAACAAGAGAGGTCTGACAATCCTCACGGCAGCGGTGTTTATCGTTGGAGAAATGGCAGGCGGAGGAATTCTGTCGCTTCCCGACGCACTCAAATCAGCAGGTCTGCTGTTAACAATTCACTTACACGTATCTCTACTTCAACTTTGCGCTTGCATGCTTGAAGAATCAAGAATTTTTTTCTGTCTGAATGAGTTTCACTTACTGATACCTTTTAAGATCCAGAGATACCAGTTTTCAGGGAGTAGCGCGATTTCAGGCTTTTCACTCGCAATGTCAGGCCAATAAATCTCAGGTCCTATAGGTAACAAGGTAGTACTTAGGCTTCTCTGGCCTTTATTTCAGGCTGTGGACGAGAAGCTGCCTGGCATTCCTGCCGATCATTTGTGCAGATATACTAGAGAATTAAAAATTTCAAAACTTTCAGCCGAGACATTGTGAGGTGAACCAACATTTGTTGCCCATCAGTTCTCTTTATTCCTCTTGAGCTACTTTTCCCTATATCATGCAAGTGCTTTAGTCAGGTCCATTAAAATCCATGTCACAAGCAATGGGCTGATGAGCAGTGACCAAGGCACTTTAACTGGATGGGAACTTGACTTGGGACTGTGTGACTCGTTGACTTATTGAACCTCAGAAGTCCGTCTTGGAAACCAGACAAGGAGGCAATCAATTAAGGTTCTACTATGAAACGGAAAGTCAAGCTGAACAAGAAGGGCTGAGGAATTGCTTCCACAAGCTTTGCAGTTCACACCTTGCAGGTTCATCTTAAGTACCAAGATGCCACAGTGTATGATAAGATCTTCTGTTCTCCCCCCATAGGATGGAGCGGTATCTTACTTCTCATCTTCTGTGCCTTCCTCTCCGCCTACACTGGCATTGTTCTTGGTCGGTCTTGGCAAATCCTCAAGGATAGGTTTCCTTTTTACCGAGAGCACATAAGGTACCCCTATCCTGCAATCGGTTTTGAAGCCATGGGAAAAGCAGGCAGGTAAATATTCAGCCACATTTGCTCTGTCCACTTGAATTGGATTAAAGTTAGAATTTGCTTCAAGTTGAAGTGAATCCTTAGCGGCAAGAAAATAAAAACAAGTTGGTTGAAAAGTGTTCAACCAGGCCCGTACACATGCTTCCAGTGCACCCACAAATACCATATACAGAAAGTGGTTGCATGTGCCCAGTGCGTCCTGTAGCAAATATGCCTAAACATGCACACGCACGTGCAGTGAGTTTCTACAGTAGGACAATTGTTTTGTATAAACACATCTCTTGTTCCCTCTCAGTGCAGATAGGCACACAGATCCCTCTACATTTTAGCTCTCCCGGAACAGGCACATAAAATTTGATTTATTTTTCTGGTGGGTTAGGCCTACTAACGACAAATTTATGAACAAATTATAAAAATGTTAGGCAATGAACTTCTGATTAAGCTGGGCTTTGTTAGTGAATATGTAATAAAGCATATGTAATATTCTGAGCACTCTTTCGACCAGTTGTGGAAATCTATCTGTAGACAATTTGGGATGTGGTCGTCCACAAGAGAAAGTCTTCGAGTTAAGACATGCAGTTGACTGGTTTGTACATGTGTATTGGACACAGAAACCTGAATAGCTGGCACTTGCCCCATATCTTTGACGATCATTCACGCAGGTATGCTGTCACCCTATGCGTCAACCTGACACTGTTCAGTGTGACCACCGTGTTTCTCCTCGTCTCCTCCCAGCTCTTCCAGACTCTCTTACAGATGGCGGAAGTGAACATATCATTCTGTGCCTGGGTGCCCATCATTGCTGCCGTTCTCTGCCCGTTGACTTGGCTGGGGACACCCAAAGACTTCTGGTGAGTTGACATTGAAAGCACCAAGCAAGTGTGGTACGTGGCCGCATAAAGCATTAAACTACTACAGCACTAACTCTTCAGTTTTGGGCACAGAAGCTGTGACGCCGTCCAGACATTTTCAATTCCCATGCGTATTGTGGAACAAAGTGAAATGAGTTGGCAAGAATTCTGAATGACGTACTGTAAATGAAGTGCACAAATCCAACATAAGCAAATAGAGCATGTTTTTTATCAGTCGTATGATGTACATGTATCATATAAAAAGCCGTAGGAAACTTCATCTGCAGTGCAGGTTTGTGCACAAACACGGATGCACCCAGCAGGCTACTCTGCACAGCGAGTTAGTCTTCTAGTAATTTAATGTATAGCTCTGTGGTTTGGCCACACTTTGATGATATCAGCAAATTCTCATGAACATCAGCATAATGTCAAGGTGTTGTTTTAGTTAGTTTCCTAGTACAAATAAACCACTGGCCTTCCTTGATACAAGACATTGCTCCTTGGTCCGGGGCACTCATCTTGTTTGAGCTGGTCTTTGACAGGAGCATGACTTAAATTGAGTTTGGACCAAGTTACGTGGTGAGACCTTCCTCTGCAAAGCAAAACTTAAGGTATAAAGTTAGTAAGGGCTTTGTTCAAATCAATTGGCTGGAGCGTGAAATTACACACAGGCCTATGGTAGTGGCTGCGGCTGCATTGCATAGAGTCATGTGTAATTTCGAGCCGCAGTCAAGTAATTCAGACATGGACTAACTCGGCTCGGCCGTCTGGGGATACTTTGTTGCAGGCCGATTGCAGCGGGCGCTGCTGTGTCGACCGGATTGGCCTGTATACTCATCTTCGCCCAGGAGATGGAAGATTTGGGCCCCACCGTCAGTCACCCCTCCCCCACCTTCCAGAGTTTTTTCACAGCTTTCGGCGCCATTCTCTTTGCTTTTGGCGGCCACGCCATTTTTCCTACTGTTCAGCATGACATGAAGGACACCAGGAAGTTCCACTGGACTGTGCTTGTTGCTTACATCGGTTGGCAAGTTTTCTTTTTCTTTCAACAGGGCTTCCTGTAAAAAAACAAAGAAGTAAATCCAAGTGCATTGATGAAGTTTGTTGAAAGGCATTACTTCTGTCCTCTAGTGATTTGCAAGTTCATACTTTGAAGCAAATTTGACATCACAAACTGTTTGAATTGCAAAATTCACTTGAGTTCAGATGGGTTCAACTTCTGCAAATACATAGCACAACTATGTGATCCGATCTCACAAATTCTGACAATCTGACTTCGATTTTGCTGAATTGTTGCAGTTGTGGTGGCTTACTATTTGCCTGTGTCTGTGGGTGGATACGTGGTCTACGGAGCCCAAATTGAAGCCAATCTCCTCAAGTCGTTGACCCCCGGCACCGTCACAACTATCGTGATAGTAATGATTATGCTGCATCTCCTGATGGGAGTGGTCATTGTCATCAACCCCTTCTGCCAGGAAATAGAGGAATTTCTCAAGATCCCACTCAGTGAGTTTTCCTTGTTTTTCATGGGGGGATAACTTGGAGGCAGGACGGCTGCTCCCTGGAGAAAACAAAAATTAGTCATGGATACGCAACCAGCGCACAAAGCTGTGCAAGCATGCTGCATGTTGGCCCAATCGAATGAATATCATTGAATTGAAGATGAATTGTCAGTTTACAAATAAATTATGCAAGTAAAAAATATGAGCTGTTTTATGTTGGGCTATTAAACACATAAGAGAAGTTAACTGTCTCGGCTTAATGTGCACATGGACAGATCTGGACTTTTTAGACGTGGGAGGAGGGGAGATCAGAATTCACCACCCCATTGCCTAAGAATACGGGCCATTCACAATAGTGCCTCACCAAGAGTTTGCAATGCGTTGGAGAAATCATAACGTGCAAAATTTGTCGACCCTTTCCAAATGCACACTGGGTCGACAAATTTCACGCATTGTGATTGGCCAACGCGTTGCAAACTCTTGGTGGCGCACTATTGTGAAACGGCCGTATTCAGCTAATATTCACTCAATCTCTCTTTAGGCTGCATCCAAATCTCTTGTCTAAAGCTAGGTCAAGGTCTTCACTCCATTGGAAATGCGTAGAGACGCGCAGATAATAATAATAATAAATAATAATAATAGACCTAGCCGTAGCTCTGGAAGCCCATTTCGGACACGGCCTCAGACTTGGTATGCATGTACATCCAGGAAATTTCAATTTAGCACAGCTATTTGTTGATATGGTCATTTGAAGTTTGTGGCCTCATGCGTACCTCATGCCTGCATGCATTATGGCCACCTCAATGAAAACAGTGTACATTACCGCTGACCTCTCTCTCGGGAAAAAAATGGGCATTGTGCAGGAACTATAGGTCTGATTCTGGTATCAAAATGGCCACAACCCATTGCTGAAAAACTTGCAGAAGGCTTGGTGCAGGAAAGAAAACGTGCAGCGATGATATCAGAGAAAATTCAGCGGGTTCAGCCCCTCATCAGGTCTTCAAGAGTTAAGTACATGTAATCTACACACTATCTAATTCTGCACCATCTCACCCTACAGAATTTGGCTGGAAGCGAATTGTCCTACGTACGGTGGTGATGGCAGCAGTTCTCTTCATGGCTGAAACCATTCCCAAATTCAGTGTCATCTTGAATCTCATCGGTGGCACAACAGTCACACTGTTAACCTTTGTCTACCCCTCCCTGTTTTACATTCTGCTCCGGCGGCAAGAGAGTCCAGACAATGCCTGGGTTACAGGGTGAGCGAAAACAAAAACAACCCAAACCCTAATCCAAAACCCAAACTCCAAACCAAACCCCAAATCAAAAACTATAACCTAACCAAAATGAATCCTCAAACACAGCCCTCTAAAAAAAACCCTAAACCCAAAGCAAAAAAGAAATTCCTCTCAGACTTAATGAATAGATACTGTCTAAATATTCTACATTACTTGTTCATTTGTTGGCTTGATGTAGGCCTGAAGTCACTGCGAGATAACATTCTGTTTTTCTCATGCATTGACCCTTGTCATGTTACAAACACAGGTTTCTTTGTGGCTTCATCTCTTACAGGAAAATTGAGATATGGGAGTATGTACTTCACGCTGAAATTATACTGATTGGGTTGGTTGGTGGAGTGGCGTCGACATACAGCGAGATTTACGACATTGCGACAGCGACGGGGCCGACGCTTACCGTACCGTGTTATATCAACTCAAATCAAACGGGATAGGTTTGCTGTGTCGATTCTCCAGAATATGCCCATACCCTTGTAGTTGTTATGGAAAAAAGCTCAGTGAAAGCAAGAAACGATGGGCAAGTATTCATGAAGGGACCCACACTGGTCCATACAGTCCTTGCAATTGCTTGGACATTTTCAGCATTGCTTGTGATTTGTCAGAGATGTAAAAACTACTGTGAACTGCTCACTGACCACAGTTACCTGAAATATACAAATATCAAAAGTTTGAGAGCCTGCTTACTAAAACAAACGTTTTCAAAAGTAACAATAATGCCAGGCCCTCTAACTTACTAGGATTCCAAATATAAATAATCGAAATAGTTGGACCACACAGCTCAGCTGCTGAGGCATAATTTTTCAGTTTGCTTGCAGCATGTTACTCTTCATTTTACATATCTAACTTGAAAAAACAAATACCCTAGTATTACAGTGCTGTGTGAATCAGTGATCGTGGGCTGTGACTCTTGGCTTTGCCACTGTTAGGACACTTCAGAGATTTAGCCAGTTAAGTGCCAAATTATGGTTGTAGCTTTTCAAGTGCACATAATTTTCAGTATGAACAGCCACTCAGAAGTCAGCATTTATATGAATATTAGTATCATAAGGGAATATCGAATTTACTTTCTTTATTTTTTGGCTTCCTGCACAATTATAGCACCATTTGTATCAACTGGAATTTGTCGTCTTTCGCTTAGTGATGCAATTACTAGAGGAAAAGATGTGCAAGAGGATCAAAGTCATGTCTACTAATTGATATCATGTCCTAAATCTTTTAATATTATCATCTGACATTTTAAATTTGTATAAGTATATAATTACAGATTTGGGTATATATATTTGCAAAATCTATATCAAATCATAAGTTATGACGCATTTTTATCTGTCTTTGATAAAAGAATGAAGATGCTCCAAGGGAATGTATAGAAATTTCAGCAAACAGCTTATGCCTACAAATGGTCATGGTATTCTGGAAGAAAATGAAGAAATCACAGCTGTAAAAAGTGACCTTCAGTGCTTGATTGTGAACTATCAGAGTCAGATCTCTTAACATGGCCTTGTGTGAGGAAAACAGTATTTTCAACATTTATTAACTGAGGCATCATACTTCTGTGAATGTAGTTTTTATTTCCACTGCAAGCGCTGACACAAGCGCAAAACCTGTTAACTGCAGCTGTTTATGTGATTATTTCAGCCACAGGTTACTCATCATTCCCTGGTGAAGCTCAGCTGCATGAAACCTGGATAATCTGGGCCCAATGTCAAAGCACAGCTAATCAACAGTTAGAACGAAAGATTTGCTTACTACAGCAGAAAGCGCTGTTTCATGGTGGGATTGTCTTAGTAACTGCACCCGTGAGATCTTTATTGTTTACTGATTGAAGCAACTTTTTTTCCCTCCACGATTGAGTTCGCTTTTGCTGTGCTTACTACTTGACAAGAGTTTCTTTGGAATAGACAGAGGCTCTGCCAGCACAAAATCAGGTGTTAAAGCTGATGACAGCTTTAACCAAGCTCCAGTGATACCTTTTTACCTCATGGAAAACATGAACACGCATTTTAATAATGAATTTGAATTTCAACAAGAGGACTGAAACAGACTTTTAGTTATTTTTTAAACTTAAGGACTGAGATAAATTCCCTGCACATTGAATACAGGATTACTTATAAAAGTTTGTTACAATAATGAAGCAAACTTTAGTTAACATATTACCTCACAATAAAAGCTCGGTATTGAGTAATTTAGAAATACACATTTAAAAACAAACAAAACATTTACAATTTTAGCTATGTTACATGCTATTGAGATCAACTGAAATAAAGTGTGATTCTTCGTCTAATAAAAGTAAGTCAAAAATGAAAGAACACGGTTTTTCACAGGAGTCCTTTCTGTAACAAAAAGCTGTTATATGTTGGTTGTATATGTATTGGGGAAATAAGTGGAAGTCTTCTGCCTGTGGTTTTTTGGTTTTGGCGATCTACCGTTAATGATTTCTCTGCTCTCTACGGGTGTATGTGCTTGCACATATTGAAGTTTTTAGCTGTGACAGTCCCTGATCCCCAAATCATTAAATCCTTCTTTCCTTGTTAGAGGGATCTACATGTACTCAGTGCCACTGTCTAAATCTTCTCTATCTGAGATCCCCTCACGAGCATCATCAAACGGCAGCTCATCAGCCTCATCTTCATCATCTTCATCAAGCTGGTCTTCTTCCGCTTCATGCTCCCCAAGTGTGTGGCTACTAGCTGGTACCCCTGGTGAGCTTTCAACAAGGTGCGAAAACCTATCAACGTAGCCCGAGTACCCGAATTTGGAACCACGACGACTTTGAGATGTATTTTGTTCCCACTGATCAGAGTCTGCTGTCCGTTTTTCTCTATTGGAATTTCCATTGTGGATGTCTACTCCCTGGCCGAGCTCACCTTCTCTCTGAACGAGGGTAGAGTCAACGTCTGTGTCTTCATCCGCACACAGTGGTACCCAACTAGAGTGCCTGAGCTCATCTTTGGAGGATGTAACGGCTGCAGTAGAAGCAGGTGTTGGGGTCGTCGATGCAAGTACGGTTGCTTTGTCCTCAGTGTCCTCAGCACGAGATGCATCTACTTGGTGGTGTCCAGAGTTAATTTTGCTTTCCTCTGTTGTGCTGTCAAATTCTGGAAGTGGTCGCCAATGATGAGAGGTTGCCATAGTTGCCGCATCCACATCTTTGGTATCATCCATCTTGAGCTGTGAGTGTGAATCAATTGTGAGACCTGGGGTTTCCTGTTTGGCAACTGCAGTGCTGGTGATGCTAAGAGCTCCCACTGCAGTGTAATAGGAAGATGCATCAATGAGATTCTCCTGGTCTGCCCGTGAAGCAGACTTTAACACAAGCTCCTCTGTACCGACAATCGAGGTGCTGTGTTCCTCAGTGACAAATGACGGGGAGTGCCCAGAGAAAACCTTTGAAATCTCTTTCGCTGTCAAGACGACGCTGTGTGAGCTGGTGAAAGATTCACGAGACAAGTAGCTACCTTCAGAAGATATTTTTTGCATTACATCAACCTTAGCAGATTCTGTACTCGGGTGGGAAGATGGCTTCTGTGCTATATCAACCACAGGTGGGTGCGAGTCAGAGGGTAACGAGAACTTCCGAGTGTAGGCTGGGTAACCAAATTTTGACTGGCGTCTGATCTGGCCAACTTGGGCGTGCTCTTCCCCAGATGCAGTGATGACTGGGTCCTTGGTTGGCGTTTCCAATGCATCTCTGGACTGCTTTGCCGAGGCAAGTGACGAGTGGGACACTGAACCCACCCTGGGTATGTCATTGCTAAAGACTGAGCTATGGACTCTAGGAGATACCGAAACAGGTGAACCAGGCAGAGTTGGTCTTCTCTGCTGGTGGTGATCCTCAGACACAATGGCACGGAGATTTCCAGACGATGACTTCACAATAATTGGGGCTGTGCAGATGCCTGATGTTGCTGAGAATCCAGTGCCTGAGATTTTACTAGTGGAGATCCCAGAGAGACTCTCATATTTTGGATGTTGATGCACCTGCACATTTGCATAAGAGTATGCTGCCTCCCCTGACGAACTCTTGGCAAGTTCGGGTTGTTTTTCCTCAACAACCAAATCAGTGGAAGGCTCCAGGTCATGCACTGAATGCCTTGAAATAGCCTCTGTGGAGGCAGTGGAAGATTTTTGCTGTTCCTCTTGTTGGATGGCCAGGTGGTGGGAACTGAGGGAATCTGCTGATGACCGAGGGAGAGTTGATTCCCTGATGAGGCTTCCAGATGTCAATGGGGTGTTTAGTTGTCTGACTGGGGCTTCGTATGCTGTGGATTCTGAGATCGGGATCCAAGCGTGGGATTCCTGAACTGCGCCTGTGTCAAGGGGCAAGGAATGAGAACTGTACAGAGAGCTGCGCTTTCCCCCAGGAAAACTGACTGGTGGGGGTGACTCCAGGAGAGGTCTCCGCTGCTGACTTTGTTCTTCGTACGTGACAGCTCTGAGTTTCCCAGACGAGGATTTGACAATCAAGGGAGCTGTGTGACTACTCGTGAATGGGGAACTACTTCTTGATAGCATTCTGGGAGAGTTAGTCTTTGTGTGGCTGTAATGGCTTGGATGTGATGCAGTTTCCCTGGAGACAGCATCCATAATTGTTTCCCTGTCCTCATCATACGTCACTGAATGGCGGCTCAAGCGGTGTTCCGATTGGTTGACATCAAATAGTGACCTTTTGACCCTAGATGTGGACGAACGTGAGACAGCGGAGCCACCGGAGATCGAACTACCGGGTGACTTTGTCTTGCTGTTAACCAGTGACAGCCGTTTCTGCATCGCAAGTTGAGGAACCGGGATGGGACTTGACAGGAGTCCGGATGCACTCCCTGGTTTGGGTTTACTCTCCTGGTATTCTGCCAATGAGAGTATGTCTTCTGCGCTTGATTTTCCGTGGCCTGAGAGTGCAATGTGGGTAGACCGCTGCTGTTCCACTGGTTCAATCGCCGGTGATGGAGACGGTGGAAGAGAAATTGACTCAGCAGAAGACTTCTTTCTTGGCGTTTCTACAACTTCAGTTTGGGAAGATGCAACATGTTTACTCGACTTCCTTTTCAATATAACATCAGCTGGTGACTTCTCATCGACGGTTGATTGGCTCTCCTCCGAGCCAGTATGTGGTGGTCTCTCGTGAAGTGCCCCGTGACTTTTTCTGTCAGCTTCTGCAACTTGCTCATCAATCTCCTTGGTTTCTATAGTTGCTTGGGACCTTTTCGTCTTCTGGCCTTTGAACAAACTGTACGAATGGGACGACTTGAAGTTTTTAAACTCTTCTCTCGAGATTTCCCTGAACAAATCGATTTCTGCATCGTCGAGTAGAGGCTTGTCTGCCGGGACAGCGTCCATTTGTATGACTGCAGTAGGGGAGCCACCAGATTGCGGTACTTCTGCTTCTGCTCTGTTAAAAATAACAGCGAGACATAAAAAGTGGTGTACCTTGTGTTCGTAATTAATGGCAACATTAGAGACCGACACTGTAAGACGTGAGGAAATTGAAAACACAAAGAGTGCGTAAGGTAAAATAGATTTCTCACAGTTTAGGTGATACTTTCACTTCTATTTTAGATGAAATGATGGCCAAAAACCTTGGAAGCTCCACTTTGAACAAGCTGTTTTGTTAAAAGTAATATCCATCAGCAGTAAGATTACCCTCTCAGTTTTAGTAGAGGTCGGAGGAAGAAATCCCTGCCCCGTTTGTTCGTGAAATACCATTTCAATATATCTCGGGCACAAGACTCACGGTTTTCTTTTCCTCAGGAAGAGGTAGACGCCAAATATGACAGCGACAAGAATGCAGAGAGCTATTATTGCCATGGACGTATCGCCAATGAAGAGGGGAGCTGCAGATGGGAAAGGACCAAGATGGGAAAGAGTGAGGGACAAAAAGACAATTGTTCTTCAATAAGACATATCAACTTGTCACCATATGAAAAGGAGCGGTAACGTAAATTTTTCTTTTAAAGGAAGATAGGGGCCAAGAGAAACAATTGACGGGAGGAAGCTGCTACATTGTACAAGACTACACTGCTGGAGTAACAATTCATTCCTTAGGCCTACATCATGTGGGTTTACAATGCAAGAAATTCTAGTCTTGAGAGTAAGTTTTAGAGCTTGACGGCAGAACAGATATAGCAAAGCCGTACGTTAAAAATTCACGATGAAGACAGACAAGGTATGTTTAAACAGTGCATAACAGACGGAAGACAATCGAATGTAACACTCTGGTGCGGGTTCTTACAGACTCGTTCGCAGGTGTGGCCCACAAATTCCACTGGGCAAACACAAGTAAACAGCAGGCCGCTACCGCCTTCGTGCTCGATACAGGAGCCACCATTCTTACATGGGTTGGACTTGCAAGTTAGTACATCTGACAAGAAGAGATGCAACTTCTGAGAGTTTCCATAAACATCACATATTTTATCATCGCAACTGAACTTTTTAATCCAAAGCTTAATATTTTCTTATTGCAGTCAGTAACATCCCTCCCTACTTCGGAAATAAAGGAACTTTTCCGGCAACCAGCCACAGTTATATACATTAGGTATATACGTGCACAGATTACATGGCCGCCATAAAGCTCCTCACACCGTTGCAACAGAACACTTAACGGACATTAAAACAGACTGACAGCAAACGGGTAGGAGAGAATTTTGTCTGTTTTTAGCTTTAGATTTTATAGCTAGTGGCAATTTTCAAAGAGGTAGCAACATTTATCTGCGTTTTAACCTGAAATAAATATCGTGTGATTATTGATAATTTGGCATGATTTATCTCGTATTGACTGTCTGAAGAAAATAATTACTGTTCTTACTGATCTTAGCGTCTGCCGTCTCGCTGGAATCATCATCCATGATGACCACACAGTGGTAGATGCCTTCATCTGAGCTCTGCACGCCGCGAACGATGAGCTTACTGCCCGTAATCTTGAACCTGCCGCGAAACATAAAAATCTGAATGCAGACCGGGCGAAAGAGATATACCTTTACAATAGCGGGATAAAGGATTATAAAGCAAACACCGTCTAGGAAAAAAGTGGAACGTGTAGGGTCGTTATACTTCATTGTCGGCTCAGTGGTATGCTAGGCCTAAGTGTGGGCACATTCCTTGGTCGAAAGCAAAATTTTAAAACAAACCGATGCTGGCAAATTTTAACCAAACTAATTATGACTATCTTGCCCGTTGATGAAGGTTGGCCCATATTTCGAGGCGTGTTAATGGTGGAAATCACTGTGTCGGCAAAAGCCTACAATATTCAGCGTTACCGTGGTCACCGGTATTATCTATAGACGTCTCAGTCCTAACTTAATGAAAAAAAAACGTTTTGCTGCAGTGTGTTTAGATTTGATGTGAAATTTACTGTGTGGTGTCCGATCCAAGCATGGGCCTACTTTTCACTGAAGGCAGCGCTGTCCTTAGTTATCTTTTCTCCTGTCGGACTGATCCAGTAGATCTCCTTTGGTGTCTTGCTGGGGTCAAAGTTGCACTCAACCTCCGTGCTATGACCCTCCTCCCGGGTAATTTCTTCACTTTTCTCCTCTGCGTCGGTAATCAGGTGGAGAAAAAGGCCGTTTAGTTTACATATTGTTTTTGAATGTCACAATGCCACTGTTGAACCAACTGCTCGTGGGGATGGGTGGAAATCATCCAACAACCGACGCGCTGCGATCATTGGCGGAGCTTTTCGCAATGCCCGTTGTGGCCAACATACACAATTTTACAATACATGTAATTAGTTGTCAAAACCGATGAGTTAGGGTGTCACATCCCCTCCCAGCAACGACCAAGCCTGTTAATAACCAGCAGTATCTGTTTATGAGTGACCCTAATTTTCGTTCAGAGCAACTACAAGGTAATCACAGATTGTCAGTACTCAATGTTTACACCCAAAAATGACTATTCGCATCTTCAACCACAACAACTTTTAATTAATGCGCAACTTCCAACTTTTCCGTCTTCTGCTAGAATGTATGTAATAAAAAATGTCGAATAATTATACACTCTCTACCCACACTGAAAACACAAAAATCGAACCTTTGATCTGGTGTCAGACTACTGACGTCCATTCTTAAAATTTAGCTTTGTTTCTGTATTTGGGTTTGGGGTAAATCCCGGCCCAAATAAAATCGTAATGCGTAATTTTTTATTCTAATAGCCACTTTTCTAAAGACTTGATACCTTCTGAACAAGCATCAGCGACACACTCTGCACTCTCCTCGCTGCTTCCTGTGCAGTGGTCGTCTATATTCTCCGGCAAGCAGATTCTCTGACGGAGGCTGACGCCTTTGCCACAGGTCACGGAGCAGGAACCCCAGCTACTCCAATCGGCCCACTCGGAAGAAGCCGTCTCAGCGTTGGTTTGATATGCCAAAGTGGGGTCATACTCCGGGTCCTCTCGTCGTAACCGGTGTCTCGTTCGCTCTTTGTTGCCGTCAATTGCAAGGTGCCGGTTAGTATCTTCATTTGCCCGTCTCTTCATCTGATTATTGCTTTCTCGGCTCTTTTGTTGTCCCTCCATTCGGTCCGGTGTAATGGTGGTATCTTTAAGTTGGCTACGTGACTCCATATTTTCTCCATGCGTCTGCTTCCAGATGCTAGCACTTTCTCGTTCGGGACTCCATATTCTACCTTCATGGTCTCCAAGATATCTACGGCCTCGTCCAACTTTCGTCATATCAAATGAGTTATGTTCATCCGTATATTCGTTCATTTTGTCATCATCTTCAGAATAATCATTAGTATCAAAATCTAAATCATCTGTATCATCCTCCTCGTTCGCATCAAAATCGCCATCTTCACCTTTGAAAGTCTGAGCAGTCACACGTTGCATCCTCTCGTGATGTAGCCCACGGCCCCCGCTGCCATTTTGTGCTTCGGTTTCCTTGTGAGCATTAAGTACTCCATACTCATCGTCGATGTGGATCCGAATTGCTGCTTTTCTAGCCTGTCCCCGCTGAAATGGCTTCTTTCGGTGCCGGTGACCGCCGAAAAGCTTTACAAGCAGGCCGGGAATAGCTCCTTCCTTCATGCCCTTTCCATCAGACGAGGTGACGTTCGATGGGTCGACGATACCGGACTTGTAGTCATGATTTCCTATGTGGATACCGTGATCTTCCTGATTAATTATGACAAAATTGTTTCTACGGCTGTCAGCAGGGAGTGGTACGTGGTTTGCCAGCCTAGTGGAAACGTCTTCCGCTGCAAAAAGGTCCGTAATTGCTGGCAAGTATTTCAAGTTGTTTGCCTCAATCTTTCCAGTGATGGATACATTAACCAATTCATGGTCGCGATTATCGATACGTTTAATGTCGACTTTTGGTGACTTTTTGACGTTGTCCGTGTCGGGGGAATCTTTGGAGACTTGAATTTCAACATTTTGTTGGTTCTGCCGACTTGATGATACGGGGCTTATATACGGAAATGGTTTTTCATAAATTTTGAACGGCTGCTGACTTCTGGGGTTTGGCTTTACAGTTGCTTTTAATTCCAAATTTCGGAAGCGGGGACTCCGCGTTTCAAGGAGCGCTGTTTGTGTTGGCTGAAAAACGCGCGTGCCACCATCGAAAATGTATGCATCACCCATACTCGCATCATCGTATTCAGTTTCGAATTCCGAATCCGGATAATGGGGACTCGGCATCTCGGGGAGTGCTCTTGGTGTTGGCTGAAAAATGTGTACACCACCATCGAACATGTCTGTATTATTCATGTTCGTGTGGGCGTAGTCGGTTTCGAATTCCAAATCTGGATAGTGGGTAGGTCTACTCTGCATTTCAAGGAGCGCTGTTGGGGTTGGTTGAAAAACTTGCGTACCACTATCGAAAATGTCTGTATTGTTCATATTTGTATCACCGTAGTCTGCTTCAAATCCCCATTCCGGAAAGCGAGGATTCTGCATTTCAGGGGGCAGTGCTGAGGCTGGCTGTTCAACTCGTGTACCACCGTCGAAAATATCTGAATCGTCGTATTCTATTTCGAGTACAGAGTCTCGTGAAGGACGACTTGTAGCAGTGGCAGTTGGCTTCAGGACTATTCGGTGCTCCCCCTCGTTCTCTAGTTGGGGAAATGGTTCCAGATACAAGTCTGGTGGTTGTTTTTGATTGTGACCAGGTGAAACACTGCCAGAGTCGGAATGGACCAAGACTAAATCCTGCCTGAGAACAATGCCTGGCTCAGGAGTGACGATCTCCTTCACCTCCATCTGTAAGTTTGCTTCGTTTTCACGTTGACCCTCCTCTGAAGTTTGTGTCGGGTGCACTACGACGAGGTCTTGCCTCAGAAACACCTCCGGCTCAGGGGTCACAATCACCTTCATTTGGAGATCGTCCTCAGGAATCAGCTCCGACTTCACACCCGATTCTAACTTTGGATCTTTTTCAAACCGTCCATCTTCCTGCACTGATGCGGGATGAATCAGAACTAAATCTTGACGGAGTAAAACTCCCGGCTCAGGGGTTAAGATCGTCATGTACTCGGTTTGGAGATCACTGTCTGAACTAGGTTCAGATGCGTGGAACCCCCAACTTTGATCTTCGTCATCAGACGGCAAATGAAGAGCTGCATCTTTTTGTGTCCCTCCTTTGGGAGTGTCCACGCTGCTGCTGGAATTCGGCTTCACCTTTCTTCTGCGAAAGCGATTCGGAAATGCGTTGTCTTCTTCTAACCCAACGGCCTTCCACATTGTCAGAAAGTCCTTCTCTAAGTCTCTGTCACTTGGAACACTTAAAAGGCGTCTGCGGGCGCCATTCACCCCTGATGGCCTGACAGAAGAGCCGTTGTCTTTGTCTGTGTGGGGATCATATTCTTCCTTTTGCTCATTATCTGTCTCGTCCTCGACTATTGCTGACGTTGTAACAGCCTTTAAGTCCTGTGCTGTAAGGTTTCTCTTGGATTGCACGCGGTCGTGGAAATCGTTGTAAGTCTTCAACAAGTGTCTGCAGCTCTGATCTCGAAGCTCGTGTGCTATCTTTTCGAGTTGATTAAGCAATGTGCTGTTGATAGCTGTTCGACGTTCTGTCCGTTAATTTGGGATTCCCGCCAGTACCCCTCCTCTTGGACTTCGTGTCCCTTTGCATTTTGCTGTTTGACAGGAGGTCAAGTATCTTGGTGACGTTTGTCCGCACGTCGTCCAGGCCCTTGGAGAGGGTTTGCACGTCGCGATGCTCAAGCATGGGCCGCGGAGTAGTCTCCCCTGGGCTGAGCTTCTTACTGACCCCATGTCTTTCGAGAGTGTTTCCAGTGGCGACGAATGAGTCCGCTTGTGATTTGCTGTGAAAACGGGGCAAACTTAGGAGCTTTAATTGGTCACCACGGGTACGGTCAGAATTTGCTCTAGTCTCAGCAACTGGGAAGTCAGCCACATCATAGTAATCATCAGCTAATTGCCCGTAATGAGGAGACAGCTCCCCTGGCATTTGGCGATCGTCAGAGCCAAAATCCAGGTAGTCTTCATTGTTTGTCGACAAGAGCACATGGCGATTGACGGGGGAAATCTTCGTTCTGCGGGCTGCACGACCTATGTCTGTGGAAGGCCGAAGTGGGGAAGAAGTTTCTTGGATGAAATTCATGTTATCTCCATCGCCTGGCGTGAGGGCATAATTTCGATTGGATAACGAATTCAACGCCCCGCCGTTTGGTTTCTGGTCGTCAGCCTCCAAGTATACCGGTGCGTCGGGATGGTAATACCCATGGGATAAAACAGGGCGCCTTGGGACCGGACGGTCTGGGACTCCAACGTCTCGATAATTCGGGACTCTCGGGTGGAATGCGCGGGTGTTATACATCCTTGGGGGCATTTCAGGGGGAACCTGGACATTTTGACGGTCCCAAGGGTACGGGACTGGCTTTTGCTCTCGGTTGAGGACTGAAGCCGACTGTAGAAATGATGGAAGCTTTGAGTTGGATAGCTCATTCTCAAAAAAATCTGAAATAGACAGGTTTTGCAATTAAAATGTTAACTAAGAGCATGAAAAACGGAAAATGCTAGCTTTAATCATTAGCATGTTTGTGGTTGGTGGAAAGCAAAGCTTTTTCGTCGGACGCTGTTCGAAGGGAGTAGGACAGGCAGACAACCCTGTGACCTTCCATTTTAAAGTGAGTTCTACCATTTATTGACTTAAGTTTCAGACCTATCCCCAGTAACCAATCCGTTGCAAAAGATACCTAAAACATAACTGTTATGAGTATCCAGGAATGTCACTTAGGCTAATTTCAGATATTTTAGTTGGCATTCCAAAATTCCTCACTCTCAGTGAAACGAAAGAGGGTGTACTGTGGAAACGTGTACCTTTTTCGTTATTTTTAACCTCCAGAAGAATGTCTTCTGATACCACTTCGTCTCGTCCATGGTAGCCGACTGAGACACGGAATGGGTACAGCGTCTGATGCGGGTCAACTTGGCGGATCTTGGCGTTGCAAATTAGGCGGTTCCTGAAGCAGTATACAGCAGAAAACAAACGTTTTGACGTAAACCCTATTTTCACACATACGTCAGTTGCTTCCGAGAGGAACACGTACAAACTGCTTCATTTGATAAATAATTTAGAAAGACAATTGAAGGGCAACTGATCACAATGACAAGGCCTCACCGGCACTCTTGAATTTCTCTCAGTTTGCTAGCTTCCCCGGTGCTCCCTTCGTGCAACTCAAACCATTCGATGTGGATGGGCACCGGCGGAAGATCACTTGCACGTGGAGTAACATAGATTTCAAACTGGAAGTGATCTGCAAGGGAAGGGATGACGCCATGTCCTTCCACGGGACGGACGAATTTTAGGCATGGCGCCCTCTCCGTTAAACGCTCTGAGGGTTAATTAATTTATTAGAATGAATGTGACGAGGCCTAACTAGGCTATTAAATATAGGCCTAGGAAAAGTCTGGTTATTGAGTAACTTACATAATTTGTGTTCTTTGAAATCGGAATCTATTTCTTTAAACTTATTTTTTAATTGCCAAGGCGCTTAAATAAATTAGTTCCTTCTTCGACTTCGACTAGTTCCAAATCAACATGTCGCGAATTAAGAGGAACGGTATGGAGTCTGTTACGAAACTTGGACATCACTCTTCAACGTCTTAGCGACTAACGCTTACAAATCCTTGACTCTACAGGCTATCGAACCTTTCAGAAGCCTATTATTTCTGTACACAGCCAGAGAGTCTTGTCGTTTAACCACTTTAACAAGTGTCGCGCGACTGTTTAACGGCTGTGTATAGAGAAAAATCACATTTGCAATTTGTACAGTTTTACTGGTCTTGTTTTCACAACTCTGCGCCAGATCGCTTTGACTTACCGCCAGGTGTAAGCTTTCTGTCGTAGCAGTGCCATCCATGCTCGGCCAAATAGGCCGGAGAGTTTTCATCGTCACTCTGTTGGGTCCTAACAACAAAAATCGCCACCAAGATCCAAGCGAAACGAGGAAACATGCTGGCCTTTGGGGCATCGAAATTGTAATCTAAATCGTTTCCATAAACATTCGCAAAAACGAAAGCTGAACGCAGTGTAAAGGCGTGCGCGGTGTGTGGCTTACGCGCGCTGCTTCGAAAAATGCATGCGCAATGCAGGGACGCGCACTGAAGGCTTATGCGCGTCTGCGTGTATATATAAAAAGAGGGCATTAAGAACATGGAAATAAAGTATCTGGCGAAGACTCAGTAGGGTCGAAAATTTGGCTATACAAATTGGTGAGCACCATCATTTATTTCCATGTTTAAATGCTTTGGCCTGTAGTACGTCACGGTCCTATTTGCAGCTATAAAAAGAGGGCTTTGCAGGATGCCAATAGAGATCATAATGGAGACAAGCATGATCAAGCAGACGATTCTGAATCTCACGGATACCGATCGCAATAACTCTAGCAAAGCAAGCCAAAAGACCAAAAGTGAAAAGGGAGGTAAGCGGTAGAGCTTCAGGCCAACCCTTTTTATTTATTTGCCCCTTCTTTGGGGAGTGCCAGAGTCATGAATCTAATTGTGTCGGTAAGTTCGACAAGTTAAAACTGGAAAGTATATGTATAATTGCAAACATCGATCCATGATGAGACAGTATTGCTTACTTCTGAAAAATCTGCCTATTGAATGAGGAATTATTTTTGGTATTAATAACTTTAGTGTAGTGAAGCAGTTTGAGGGGAAAACAAACTTTTATTCGCCATAGCGCTTTCTATCAATGTCTCTTTTTCGTTCGCCTATTTCTTAATTTTTGTCAATTTCATTTCAAGTTACAGTGAGGCATGATTTTCTATTTCAAATAAGTCATATAAGCATTTTATGAGTTATTGTTCTGGATATTATGAAAAATCTTCTCTTTCTAATTTTAGGTGTATTTATGAAAAAAAATTGCAAAATACAGAGCCGCGCGGCAACGGAAATCTCAAAATATAAGGTGCACAATGCTTTGTTAGGCTCCGTATTTTTGATAATGTCTTCAGTAGTTGGCGACAGTTGACGACTTGTACACGTAAAACACCTTTTAATTTCGGGATTTCTCAGATTTTGAAAGAGTTGGTTTAAAAGTCCTAAAATTGGGAAAATCCTGATGGAAAATCCTGACAAATCTCACCCCTGCACACAACGGCAATCCCATTTGGTGAAAACTGTAGGTATTCATTCTTCGAGAACACTATCAAGCCAAGAAAAACTGAGTTCAAAATCTACATATAAAATAAAGAACGAGGGTCCAAAAAATTTACCGTCATAAACCAAGCAGAGAATAAGTTTATTCAAGAAAAGAAAAATGTGCACAATTTTATCATTTTTCTTAATATAACTTTCAATAATAATTTCCTTTTCCACGCAGCAGACAAATTGGAAAGAACACTACACACAAACAAACGAAAAGAAGTTCATTATCTGTAATCAATAATTATTACATCACTATTATCTTCAATCACTTTCTCGAGCCGATATTTTATTTTATTTTATTTGAAATCGTCTACATAAAAAATAGGAAATAGGAAATAGGTACTTGTTTTTCCTTCAAAAATTACTATAGCAAAAAAGTCTTTAATGAAAGAGCCTTTTGATTACACCGACTCGCCGCTTTAGGAAGGATAATCCTTTAAAAGAAGACGAGCAACTGCAAACCTCTTTCTCGCGTACAATCACGATAAACGAACGCTTCCTTTCTTATGTATACAATGTACAACATTTTTAACTACATGACAGTTCACGTCGTTTCAGTGTTAACATTTCCCCTCAGTTACAAATGAATTAGGTCAGACGAAATACGGACACGTTTGAACCTTTTTCCATGAATTGCATTAAAGACTGACTGACACTTCCGAAGCAGACATCGAGGCTTCCAATTCTTAACTCCACCGAAGAAATAAGCCAGTATGCTCCAGCAGAAAAAAAAAAATCTTCCCGGAATTTGAGAGGCAGCCAAAATTTCCTTTTACCGGGGCTTAAAACTGCCCTCATCCAAAAGATTCCTGTGGAACGGATCAAAGACGGTTTGGATCTCTAGCTCTGACCGCGTCTGCCCTCCATATATTTAACAGACACAAATAACCTCCAACGATCAATAGACATGCAGACTATTTTTTCGAACATTCAATCTCGCCCGCGGGCGTCCATATCTTTAACCCGTCCGTGCATCTTAAACTTGTCCACAAGTTTCAAGGTTTTCCATTTTGTGCCAGCAGCAAATTATATTTCCCGCAAAAAGCTGTACATGCAGACTGAAGGACTTAACACATACATTATACTCTCATTACACTCTAACAATAATTTAACTATACACTATATAAAACATAAAACAACAGTCCTGAGTTTTCTCCTTTTTTTTGCTATCAAATCACAAGTACTGTGGACGAGTTTTTTAACCAACAGTTTAGACTTCAATATTCTGGGGTACCCTCTTTTGATGGTATTAAAAATGCTTTGGCAAAGATGTGACATTTTTTGACAAGGGTTTAAATCCTTTGAGCATCGTTGTGGTCTGAGCACTTTTCCCTTCAGTGTTGGAGGGAGACCGTTTAAACAGAATTCTTTAGAATTGGAGATGGCAACAAAATACCTAATTTGAATGGTCAAGCACGAGCATTTCAACTGACTGATTTTCATTAGATTTCAGTATTACACAAATATACTTTGGACTCATTTGGATACTAACATATATGGATAGTATATTTACACCGATGGCTAGACCACATTTAGTCACTTTAACCAACAATGCCCTCATTTATTACTGGCAGTAGTCATGTATCTTCTGGTCCAAACCGAGGGTGTGATAGTTGTTCAATATAGTGAGACCCCAACTACTGCAAACTCTTTGGTGGGCCTAGGAATGGGAGAATACAAGTGAGCTGTTCTGATGAGTGACGCGATGGGAAGCACTTCTTGACAGTCTGCCCCACCCCCAACAAAAATCACATGGCTGATAAGTGAACTGGATATGAAGCCGAGATCCAAACGCAAGTACAAGAAACTTGTGAGGGACACTGTGCTCCTTCCTTCTTTATCAGGAGACCTGGCTTTACTGTAACTCGTCAATATGGGACATATGTACTCTTGGTGACACCTGTCATGCGCGACGACTCTTTATCGGATGCATGCAGCAAAATGATCTGAAGGTTTAAAGTGGGCATCTGAATTAGAAAATAACCTGTGCCAGTGTTAGAGTACATGATATGCACAAGGGAGTACAAAAGGGGTATTTATTTACAACCATCAAACACAGTTATCCTTTCTACAAGGTTGCTATGGCAAGTTTCACCTTGAAGGCAACCGACTAAGTGTATTAGTCCAGAAAAAGGCCACACAAGGGTCGTGAGCAAGAAAACTCACAACAGAAAGTGGGTTTCAGGATAGGCGACTATCTGAAACAAGGCAAAGAGGCAAAGCATAGATGCACACCTCTCAAAATGAGAGACCAGACTGCGATGGAACATCTTCACCACTGAACAAATATCAGAAATCAACAGAGAAGCATTGCAAGACCTGCACATGAGAGAAGACCTTTAAGTGTGTAGAAAAGGGGGCTTTGAGTAAAAAATTAACGCGAACCAACACAGCTGCTGAATGCATATTCAAGGTTACGCGGCAATGCCAATTGTTTTCACCTCTCTGATTCTGCATATTTGTTACATACAATTGAGCAAATACGCCGCTTCCTGTGAAATATATAAATCTCAACACATAAACCAAAAAACACCTTCCACAGAATATGTCATAAACAAAGGGGGCCAAAAAAAAAACAAACGAATTTTTTGACATAGAGAAACTGATTTCCATCTCTGTGCTGACACAGTTGTGACTGAAAGACTGTAAGCAATCGTCAGGCAACTTTCTGCTGCGACTAAACTTCAGGGGCTCAGTTGCGCACTCGCTGGATATTTTTGGTTCTTGTTTTTGCTGGGATATTCCCCAATGAAACCTCTCCGTAACGGCAATTGCTCCTGAGCGAAATTCCTCTTGGGGGCATAATCTGCAGAAAGCGCTAGTTTGACGATAATGCCATTACTTAGAGACACTCAGAAAGAGCTTTGAAAGAAGCCAAAACACAGTACAACATTAGATGGCCAGTGCATGCAAGAATGCAACCACTCCAGAAAACACGTGCAACACCATATATCACTTCAACAGAAAGCTTCAACTTGGGGGAGGGGGGGAAACAAATGTAAAATTTGCTATTCTGAATTTGCATAGGGATTTAAGACTAGACACATCCAAACCACCGACCAGCTTCTACCATGAAGGCAATGCCCTGGATCACATGATCAAATTCATTTTTGTTTGCATTCACTTCTTGTACTGAAGAGAGTAAAAAAGTCCATTGGACAAAAACAAAAGTGCAATTAAAAAGTTGTGCACGCACTGACACTGGTTTTTAACTCAAAATAAACAAAAAACAAAACTACTGAATTTTCCGATCTTTCCAACTCTGCTGCTGATGGAACACTTTTGAGAAAAGGAGAGAAACCTTTCTAGGATCAGCCTCTTGTGTATGAGCTATTTCAACATAGCATCGGGCACACCCAAATGTATGCATCACACGGTCACATGTTTCAATGTGACAGGAGATCAAACGGCACTCACAGCCAGTTGATCAACAGAGCCACAATGCATCTCGAGCACACCAGCTTGCCTGCTGCCATGCAGTGGTGAGTGAACAACAGATGAATGGCATCATTTGGTGCTGTCTTCTTCCAGCAAATCTTCAGACAAGAATACAGGAAAAATCCACAGCGATCTCTGTTGAAAACATCTGAGCACGAGACGGTGATGGCAGTACCTCCACCTGGAAACATGCAGCTTATCTATGAGTCAGCCCATTCCAATTCCCCTCCTGCCTGTTACCACCTTGATTCTTTTGAACCTTGTCCCAATGAGACAGCCTGTGGTAAAACAGGCTCCTCTCCGGCCTTACGAGTACACATTGGGCAGGCCTTTCCTCGTAAACAGCCTTTTAAAGATGAACCCATTCATTCCTTGAAACAGTGGCACTGCTCAAATTTACAATATAAAACATGCCTCCATAGCTTCTCTTGGTCACGGACAAGAGCTGGTTGTGAAGTGGGGACTTTGACCCCAACCAGACAATAAGCCTGACTAGGGTAGAATGGCCCCCTTTGGTTACCCGAGGTCATGACAACGTGAATCCACGAGGAAAGCACTCGGCTGCAAAAGCGAATGGGTTGGAGATGACAGACTGAGTCCGGTGAGGTTTTGCAGAGGTACTGGCTCCACTGACCTGAGGTCAAGAGTCACTTTCGTCGTCAGAGTCGAGCACCAGATGCCGGACATCATTCAGCTCACCCAAACACTTGGCCAGAGTGGTGGAGGCCTCAGCATTACTGATGGCTAACCTAGCAAGATGGATCTCATGTCTACGGAGGGCGCTACAAAGGGGAAAAACAGGGGGAGAGGAAACAACATAGTCTTTGAACAATTTTCTGCCTTTAGGCAATCCTCTAGCAAATACCAGAGGAGCTACCTTGAAACAGGTGTGACGTTCTTAATCTTTCAGGCATTTTTTTTTTTTACAATGCTCAAATACAGATTTTTTGTTAAGGGGGAAAGTCACCATTCCAGTTGTTATCAAGTCAGAATCTGTTGATAAGAAATTCAACATCTTACCCGAGGAAAAGTACCAATTCTGAGATAAGAAAATCTAATGATCCATGGTTTTCACAGCCAATTTTTCACCAAGATCTGAAGGTCTTTATTAAAATTTGTGAACTGCATATATTAACTAACATGAGATACACAGAACTGAATGAGTTCTCAGCAGCACAAAATCCCCTATTCTTTAATTTAACCTTGTGACATGGTGTGCTAATGAAATCACGGCCAACCCATACGGAAATAAAGAAGGTAGACGCTTAAAGGGCCTCTTCACCCTTTCAACAAATGTCAAAATACTGCACAGAGACAAAAATTTGGATTTCCTTCTCCACAGAGTTGGTTGAGGTTCTGGGTGGCCACTGACCTCAGATTCAACCCGTTAACAAATAAAAACTCCCCAAAGCTCATCAGACAAAAATGTGGTAAACTGTCTGAAATCATGTGGTGCCAAGCACTGATCGCATGAACCTCAATTTATTGTGCAAAGCCTGATGAGCAGAAAAGATCAGGCACTATTTTCCACATTCAAAGGTACATATAACAGGCCGTTGAGGAAAGAAATTGAACTTACACTTCATGCTAATTGGACTACTATGTACGTACCTCCTTGCAACGGCCGAGTGGGCTGCCAAATTCTTCAGCACCAGGGCAGCAGTGATGCGGATACTCTTGGTCACTGGTCCTTCACTTTCGCCCTGCAGTTAGACAAAATTTAAGTCATGACGACTGACTTGTACGAAATGGCGCCACAGCAGCAGACCTGCCAACCTTTAGAATCGCAAAAGTGTATTCGGAGGTTCCAAAATGTGTATTTTTTCAATAAAAACGTGTATTTTCCCAAACAAACAGTAAAGCCAAGCTAACAAGTACCTTTGCGTGGCTACATACTATTTGAACTTTAATACTTTACTCGTGCAGGCTTAAATGGACCTTAAAATTTCCTGGTGTTGCTAACAGCAGTTGCTTTCTTGCATTTACGCAACAGTTTATTTTGGTGTGCACATTGCTGCCAGGGCCTAGCTGTGGCTTGGGTGTATATTTTGTTTATGAGAAAGTCCGACAGGACTGCAGTACTGTGGATCGCATTCTTTGTTTCAGCAATGTCGGGGTATTTACCGATCGTGGTATTTAGTGACGTTCTGATTGGTTGAAAGGGCACTACGAGGGGCATGTGTACATCGCGTACAGCAATCACGAACGCTCTACATTACGAGTTCACGATATCGAACGGCGTGACATGCGACTTTGTCTTGCTTGCAGCCGCTTAAGCTATTTTAGCTTAAATTTCACACAGCGCCCTCTTTCTTTCTGTCCGTGTCAAAATTATCGAAATCCGTATTTTATGGTGATAAAAAGAGGTGTTCTTTCAATGGACTTATTGGAACTAGAGAATAGTCTTCCACAATGTTGAGTACGCACAGAACCACGACTGCTGTAAACAACCTGAAGCAAAACAGCGAGCACTTTATGCCTACTTATGTCGCGTATAAACCTGCCAGGCTATGTTTTGTGGAATAGATACAGCAATGAGGAAGGTACGGACGGGCTGCTTTTAGGCTCAATCCTCCGAAAAGTCTGAAGGCAAAGAATGTGCCACAGACTTCCTATGGAGTGATGGAGGTTGCAGGCAAAAAAAAACAAAGTGCGGGCAGAAAAAAGTTATTACAGTAAATACAAACAATTATTCCGAGATGTGCGTCACATCATTCAGCATTTTCCCAAGAATTTAATTGAGATCTTATCAAATTCAACAACCCACTAGACCACATCTGATCATTCTCCAATCCAGGGGCAGAGGTACACATACCAGAAGATCCTTGAGAGACGGAGAGTGAAGACTCCTCCGGATGGCATGGTAGGCAGTGTGAGCGTTGTAGAGGATAGGAGTAGGGAGCTGTGCGGTGGGAGTGGTGGTGCTAGACGCTGTGGAAGCCTGCTGGCGTTTCTCAGCCGCTGCCCGCAGCGCCTGTTCCGTGCAGTGCTTCTCCTGTTGTGGACAGAAGAAAACAACATGGCACCCTGGTCAAACAATGATCCATTTGATCCATTAAATATTGATAGCACTGAATTTCAATGCTCCTGTAGCTATGAAATCTGAGTTGGCGGAGAAGATCGAATGTTAAACATCAACACAAACACCCATGGCATGCACCGACGATACATCTGAGAAATCATTCCACAGTTTCATTCAAAATCATTCTACATGAACAAACAAAAATGAAACCCATTGAAAAAAAACATCACAATTCACGTCAGAGACAGAGAATTTACTCCCCCGTTGATGGCTGCATGTAAACGAGTTAGAAATGCAGTTTGCAATATCAGAAGTGCATCTGAGAAAAAGAGACACGATACAACAAACAAAATGCTACTGGCAAAAAACTGCAAGACAACACTTGATAGCGACACAAAGCAATCCTAGTCATCTGAGAAAGAGGGGAAGCATATCCTAGTATTCTATAACAGAATTTACACTGGGTGGATAAAATCTGAGAACACAAAGCATGCATTCAGCCAACAAAATTTCCACAATACTTGCATGCAACACCAAATACAAAGTCTATGAAACTTTGATCAAACAGATGCTACATGAATATTAAACATGGTCATCAATGGTCTCATTGAGGACTGACTTACAATGGCTTCGAATGGACAGCCTTGACGACTTTGATAGGAATTTGCAAGTCATTTGCTCTAGATAATATCTAAAAAGCACTGTATCTGACAACCATCTCATAAAATACTGGTGTATGCTTTGATAAAGGCGACATCTACACTCACCAACATGTGACTGACACAAGACCACCTCTGCCGCTGGATGTTGTCGCAGTTCTCCCACTCACACATACCTCGGTAGGCTGAACCCATGACATGGACTGTGCTGGCATGGACGTGCAGGGATTTCCTGGTTTTGAAATTCCTTTGGGGATAGAGAAGGGTTGTTGATCACTAAAACGTTCCCAGCCACCTAAGTCCATGGATTATTACACAGAAAATCAAACACCTGTTCTGGATGTTTGCAGAAGCAAGTCTTGGGAGAGCACTACAAGACGAAGAAAGTTTTAAATGTAGGGTTTTTTGGGACTGGCAGAGGTTTAACCCCTTGACGATGGGAATTTCTTCCCGAAAGCCGACTCCAAGAATTCCAGCCTCACTTGGCCATGAAGGCCACCTGCCAAACCGCACATTCTCGGTTTGTGGCCCTGCGTGCTCTGCATGCTTTGAATTACACGGTGAAAAGGCTGATTGTTCGGTGGCATGCGGCTCTACTCACCCTTCCACATTCCCGTTGCCTCTTTTCAAAGTGGGGACTATTGTGAAGCTGGTGATTATGATGCAAATTCGGTCTTTTCATTTCTGGGCTACGCACAAAGACAAATTACCATACATACAACAGCCAGGGTCTGCCTTCTTTCACCGTGTTTGCTCGAGCGTGGGCCGAGAATAAAAGCTGAAAAGCGGGCTGAGGATCTCAACTTTCACAGCGTGTCTAGCCCCCTCCCGGCGCGAAGGGGTTAAAAGTAAACTTGCATTTGCACCAGCGAAAAATTACATGCTGTGCAACAGGGGTGTCAGTGGGCCAGTTACAAATCAGAGCTGAGAACAGCTAGCAAAAAGCTGAAATGTTCAAAGTTCCAATACGTTTGTACAGACCAGGTGTACAAAACAGCTAAAATTCAGGGTCAACGTCTAAACAAAAACAGCTGAATTCTCACACCCCTGATATGATCCCACCCTTTAGAAATGGCATAACTTGATATTTCGATTTTTTTCACACCCGATTGTTATTTCGCTGCTGATGTGTCATCTGCTAATTTGCCATCTAGTCAAAACATTAATGCTAGGCTAGATTGATCATTACTGGAGTTAGCAAAAACCGTGTTTTTGAAAATCAACTGACAAGCCTTCTCTTTGATGCTTTGTGAAATTTAACTTTTTCCGAAATTATAACCACAAAACAGGTCAGTGAACATCTGCATCTACATGTATCACAACACTGGAAGTAAAGACAAGAATTGCTTAAATGCCCAATTTCTAATTTCAGTGAATTCTGAAAATGTCTTGAATCAAAGGGTTAAAACTTGGCAGAAATACACGTAGTAACAATGCACCTGAAGTAACATACACACATACCTTTTGCAACCTCTCCAGCAACAAATGCTTATCTCTGCCTCCGCCGGCTGCTGCGGCGCTGTCTGCTGCGACTGCTGCTGTGATTGCTGATGATGGTGATGGTGATGATGCTTGGACTTGTCACCGGACGATGAGGACTTCTTGTGGTGTGAGCCGCTGGACGAGGATGAGGACCGTCTCCTCTTCTTGCTGGAGCTGGACTCTCTGGAGCTGTGCCGCGACCGCTTCTCGGATGACTTCTTGGAGCTGGATTTGGAGCTGGAACTTTTTTCCGATTTGGTTTCGGACGATGGCGTCGGCTGTGTGGGTGGTGGAGATATTGCTAAGGGGGAGTTTAAGCTGGGGGCACTTACTGAGGTTGGTACTGGTGACTGTGGTTTGCTTTGCGACACCTGCACTTGTGTAACTGGGACATTTGGGGCTGGTCTTGAGATTTCAGGGTTCACTTCACTGATGGCCAAACTGTCTGGTTTTCTGGGTGTGCTAGATTGGCCACTTGAGTCACCTTCTTGTGTTTGAGACTTTGGTACAGTGGAGCAGACCATGTCCCCCATGTCCTCCTGAGGTTTGATGACGACATTTTCTTCAATGCTCGGACCACTGGAAACACTGAAATTGCTGCTGTTGTTGGCATTACTTCCAGATGTCACCATGGCAAGACCAGACCTGGGTATATCTGCGGGAAGGTGTTGTCGGATGTCCCGGCAGAAAGCAACTGGACTGGCCACTTTATTAGAGTCCATGTTTCCAATGGCAGGAGGAATGATAGCACCTGTGCCATCATACATAAACCCTGTTCGCTCATTTAAGACAATGCCACTGTCCGACTCTGAATCTCCATCCTTTTTAGAGTTGTTATGGTCCATTAGTTTGTCACAGCTTGTTACGTCGACTGATGAGATTTTGCTCTCTCCATGAGCGCAAGATGAGTTTGAGTCATCCTTGCTCTTGTGTTCCTTCGACTCGGTATCCTCTGCACTTATTTCTGTTTCCATTTTGTCACAGTGCTCAGAAATACCACCATTCACAATGTGATTGATGGATTGTTTCTCAACAGACTCCATATTAGCATCCAGCTCCACACTCAATCTACGAGTCCGATCTTTCAGCCCCAACTCTTCACTTTTTCGCCGCATTTTGGGGCTTTTGAGGACCCTATCAAGGTCCTTTCCTGAGTTTTCCAGGAGGATTTCTGCCTGATGGATCAAGACATCATGGTGTGTTTTGTCCAGATCCTCTCCGTTTCCAAACCCATTCAGCAGGGTCTGCTTCAGTGATGCCTCCTCCAACTTGGATTTGAGTCTTTGAATGTTGTTTGTTTCAGGAATTTCATTACCTTCACCAGTAGCTGACCCATTACACGTAGGCTTGGTATTACTTTGCCCAACTTCACATTCATTCAAACTGTTTGTTACTGTTTCTATTTTTGGTTCCGTTGATTCAGAGCTATTGCAAGTTTTTGAATTTTCACTTGAGTCTTCAGACTTTTCTGAGGACTGATTGCTGGTATCCTCACTGAAAGAAGTGTTCTCTATCAACCTGATGCTGGTTTCTTTGTCCTGTACTTTTAAAATATCTGTGCCATGCTCGGCCTTTGAGCATATAATTGGGGGACTTTTACTTCCAGATTTGGACTTTTTCTTCTTTGAGGATTTCTTTGACTTGTGTGATTTTGACTTGGATTTTTTCTCAGATTTATGCTGAGAGGATGGGGATGGGGACATTGGATATGACTTGGAAGTGGAATTGGGACTTGAAGAGGAACTGCAACTTAATGCTGGGCTGGGCGCTGGGCTTGGACTTGTACATACTGGGGGAATGAAGTGCATTGTGGGTTGCTGAATGGCAGGCTGGCCCACCTGAGTAAATGCTGGATTCACCGAGCTCGGCTGCAGCACACCCTGCTGCGACACTGGTCCCTGAATACTGACGAACCCATGCACAGCATTTCCATACCCTGGTGCCACCCCACTGCTTGGATTCTGAGGGATGACCCACTGGACTGTGCTCTGAGTGCTGTTCACCACCTGGGGCTGAGGCATCGAGTTGGAGCCGGGTGGGTGGACTGAGGACCCAGACTGCAGGAGTTGCTTGATTAAAGGAGAGTCTATGTGCGCTGATGCCAACTGCTGTCCTTGGGTCTGTATCCGAGCAGCAACGTGGCTGACAGACTGGCTCTGGGAACAGGCTGTCACTGAAGGCTGGGAAGCAGGATGAGTCGCCACACCAACTGTTAAGCTTGGCTGCCGTTGGACGTGCTGTGCGCTGGCAACGGTTGTAACTGCAAATGACTGCTGCGGCAAGGTTCCTTGTATGGTAGTGAGAATGAACTGCTGTTGCGGCTGAGGCTGCTGGGCCATGTGTTGTTGGACAATATGCTGTTGCTGAACGACTGCATGTGATGGCTGCTGCTGCTGCTGTTGTTGTTGCTGTTGTTGTTGATGTCCAGGCAATTTTGGCTGTATTGGAATATATGCTCCAGAACTGCTTGAAGTCGGCTGAGATCCACCTGATACACCACACTGCCCTGTCTGGCCAGGATTGGTTGATGTGACTTGGCCAAGAACAGTTGGTACACTGCGCTGAATGTTCTGCACCACAGCATATGCCGAATACATCTGGCTCCCATTTGCACCAGCGCTGCCACCAACAATCACCTGTTGAGTGGCAGAGACAGTCTTGGGTAAGATCTGTTGCATTCCTTGGCCATCAGATTGCTTGATCTGGAAGCCTGCCTGAACAGGAATGGTACTGGTCTGTACTGGGAGAGCACCAATCTTAATTCCGTGTGTGCCTGGCAGAACTCCCTGTTGCACAATCTGCATGTTTGGCTGGCTTTTTAGACCATTTGTTGCAACAATGCCCTGTGCGTTGATGTTCACGATGCCCTGTGCGTTGGGTTGGCCAACCTGGGGCTGAGCCTGGATCCACTGCTGCACTCCAACCTGAGTTGATGGAATTTGCATCTGGATGCTTTGCTGAGGTCCCTGTGTCACAAACTGCTGCTGGTGCCGGGCAACGTTTGCCTGGGAATGGTTGATTCCCTGCGGATTGATTTGGATTCCCTGGGCACTGATTTGAATGCCTTGGGGATTCACAGGAATTCCGCCTGGATTCTGCAGTTGTTGTTGTGTGATGTACACCTGCTGGTTAGGAATGTTGACAACCTGCTGGCTGCTTGTCATTGCAGGATTGCCAGCAACTTGGGCAGTACTTGCATCTGTGACGGCCTCCTGTGGCTTTGTCTCTGACATGGACTGCTGGTTTGCATTACTTGCTTCAAAGGTGGACACTGCAAGTGTGGCCTTGGTTTGTAGTAAGGGAATAGAATTGGCTTGGAAGTTCTCTGCTCCCTGTTGCGGGAATGCAGCGGGCACTTGGTTTGTGTCTAAAGGCAGCTGCGCATGGATGTTGGGGATTTTTTCTATTTTGACCTCCCCTTCTTGGAGCAACTCGCTGGGTACACCCTCTGAGGATTTGGGCAGTTTGGGGGAGCCTGAAGAGGAGGGAGCTTCTGGGATTCTGGAATTTGAGACGTTGGAAGAAGGAACACTGGCTTTGGCTCCACTGCCGGCCGGACTACGCGGTCGGTAAGGTGGTGGTGCTCTACCGGGGGAGGCAGGACTTCGACCTGGGCTCTTACTAGGATCATTATTAGCAATCGCCTGGCTGTGCTGTGGTAACGGATTTTGAAGAAAAGCACTTGGGATACCAGCCTGGTTGACCAGGCTCCCTTGAGGAGAAAGCAAATCTGAGTCATCAACAGAGTTTGTCTTTTGCTGCGCACCTTGAACAGCAACTGCAGCACAGTTTGTAGGTAACGAGTTTGTTGATTGGACCAGTTGCTGTGTCCCAAGTGGTACACTGACTTTGGCTTGCACAACTTGCTGCTGCTGTTGCTGGGTGGCTTGAAGACCAGGAGGCACTCCGACAGAGGCTGCATTGCCAGGTTGTCCCTGCATTCTGGGGCTCTGTTGACGCAGTCCATGCCCGAGGATCAACTGCTGAAGCTGGGAGGTGCTTCCCATGTTGCCGCTGGAAGGGCCCGGTATCATTCCGGCACGGCACATCTGAGGGGGCATCACGCTGCTGCCGGGGCTGCTCATCCCCTGGGCAAACAGCCGCTGCTGGGGGCTGCTGGAGGAGGAAGACCCGTGGGATGGGGACAGCCGCTGGGCCATCCGCTGCATGATGCTGGAGGCCAGGTTGGACTGGGGCCCTGCCAGCTGGGGTTGGTAAGTGGGCGAGGGTTTGGCCGGGTGCTGGTAGAGCTGCCAGTTGAAGGGGAGTGGCAGGACCCGTTTGCGGATACCCATGATGTACACTTGGGCGCCACTCTCTGAATCCACCCGCTGAGATGATACTGCTGGAAACACCATCCTGGAAAGGTGACAATAAAGATCTGAATACTCCTCTCATCTGTAGTAATGACACAGCAAATCTTTCCACTGATTGAAATTTCAGCCACAAGTTTAAATGTGATCCACTCTGTGAAAAAAAGTCAGACTTCGCCAGAGTGACGAGTTTTAGTTTAGATTGGAAAAAGCAAACTCAACTCTTTATTTTGATGTGTCACTCAGTTTAGTGTACTGAAGAAAATGGACATGGGCGTTATGTTGGTGAAAGTGTTGAGGGTTCCTACTGCTTTACATTGTGCCAAGATTCTTTTAAAGGGCTTTAACTCAAAAATGGCTCTGGTGACTTCTAATTCATTTTCACAGAGCAGATCACAGACTCGAAGTAGTCCTCTGTCAAGAGAAAGTTTGGGTGGCAAAGAGTGCTGTCACTTACTTGATACACGTTGCAAAGTTTGTGGAGGTGACCATGTTGACCCTAGAGGCTTTGCTGCAAGCAGATAGGTAGTCACTGTACAGGTCTAGTCTGGACACTGACCCTTCACTGTCAGCCTCGTAGAATGAATGCAACCTGATTAAGGAAAGAACAAATGTGTTTTTCAAGACCTGAAACTTTTTACCTCATCAAGTCCTTTAGTATCAATGAGGGCCCTAAATTTGAAGCTACATTATTTTTAAGTGAAAGGCTTATGGTAGATGTGCTTACCATATTATCATGCTCTACGGCAGTACATACAATAACACCCTTTCAGCTGAAGTTTTACAGGCATTCAATGTGGATTCGTAATTACTAGGCAGAGTACTCAAGCCTCACTACGCTCATTATCAAAACAGCACACTCACCACTGGCAGGTGAACTTCTCATTCTCGGCATCTCGATTAGCGGGCTGGACAGGAGCAGGGGGAGGTGTAGGGGTGGACTGCTGCTGCGGCGGCCCTGAAATATTGATGCATGCAAGTGGTTACTTCAACTGATGGCCGGTCAGAGATGAAAAAGGGCCAACTGATAATCTGATGATTTCCACGGCATACTTGTACTCAAACAAAAGGCTGTCAGTCACAGGCACCTGGTGACTTTGCCTGCAAAGCCACGAGGTTCAGGTGGCATTTCCAGCAGTGGCATTTTCACGCATCAGTTCATCTCTAACATTTTGACAATTGCTGAAGAAAATGGAAGACATGCAACTGCATGTCACGTTGTAGTACTTTCAAATGGTGGGAGTAAACACTGACAGGTCAACATCAACACTGACATTTGTGGAGCACCTTCAAGTTCTAAACAGAGCTACATGGTATCACAGTTGCGGTCACTGTACAGGCATGAAATGAAAAATGAAATCATGGATTTTTGCTGCCATTCGTCTTTCTACAACAGTTCCACAGAACTTACTCATGGAAGGGGGAGGGGGAGTGGCAGCAGAAACTGCATTAGGGGGCGGCGGCGTAGGCTGAGACACAGGCTGATTCCTGGCCATGCTCACAATGGGATGCTGGATGCCATCTGGGGCATGATCGACAATCTTAATGCCGACAAAGGCCTCGGCGCCCAGGGACTGCGCATCCAGAGTCACCAGGCACACTAGGACATCTGACGGTGGAAATGAAGAGACCAAGTTCATTACAAAGGTGACAAGTTTGAATCAGTTTGCACTTTTCAACATTCTTCAACCTTTGTGGCATTTTCTTTTCATATCAAATGAGGCCTGAACCTACAAAATACGGCAATGAAAAATAAAGTAGCATACATTCAATCAGTGAAAAGGTACTCAATGTTGGAGGACAGTTGTTGTTGCACCAATGTTTAGGTGCATTGTACATATTGAGTTAAATCTGTCCAAACAAAATGTGTGCTCATTGGACCTTGACCTACATGTGTACCAACCAAAGTGAATGTGCTATGAGCACTCACTTGCAACAAGTTGGCCAAACAGTGCCCTTAACATTTACCACACGGAGCCCTTAAAGTCTGTAGGTGGTCTGAACAAAGATGACTGTTTAAAACGGACAGCAAACACTCCTCATGATTTCTGGACCAATCTTGCTCACATTCTCGGGGATTCCACTCACCGACACTCTTCTCCATGGTGGCAATCCGGGCGCAGAACACCTCCCCTCTCTCCGACAGGGCCAGGAGAACCTCCAGGGCCCCCAGTAGGAGCTGCACATCGTGGATGGTCAGGAGGCGGACGATGGACCGGTACACCCGCACCTCCATGCACTGCCGGATGATGTCAACGTTGCTGTCCACCTGGGACAGCTTCTCCACCACTTCCATGGCTAGTAAGGGAACAAAGACCAATCAAGGTTGAAGGTCTATAATTTGTTACTTTGGGACAAATGCCACTTGGATTCTTATAATGTATCTAACGGCCAGTTTGTTTCACATGGATCTGGATTGTGATCAGTGAACTCCGAGCTGGTTTGCACTATCTGTTAGGTGGTTTCTGGTGTCAGTGAACCAACGACAGATCACTGATTGCGAACCGGATCCACATAAAATAAACAGGCCTGAAATGAACATTTAAAGGGACACTCTTAAAATACAAGTTCAAGAGTGTCCATTACATAAAATTCTAAAAGCACAAAATAACACTAGGAAATGTCAGTTTAGGAAATTGAGCTAAAGACTGCCATAATTTTTTAATTAGTCGGATAAAAAGAGTAGAACGATGCTGTAACTTAGTTTCAACTCTAACACTTGTCTTCCACAGTCTTGCCAACACTGTCACTAGTATAACGGTCAATTACCTCGTAGTATAATAAACTTGTCTTGGTTCTTCATGGCTTTATCTATGGTGTGGAACATCAGCTGTGTACTCCGATAG
Source organism: Acanthaster planci (assembly GCF_001949145.1). The sequence goes on from NW_019091362.1 coordinate 8,984,690, forward strand.
TCAATGGGATCAAGTATGAACTGGTACAAGAAACAGTGGAGTTGTTGGATTGATTAAACCAGTAAATATCTACGTGTACTTAAAGAAAGCAATTTAAACAACACAAATTTAAAGACAGATTCCTTATTTCTGAATATTACTTGTAATTATTTGCACCAAGACCTTCAATGCGAAATAAAACCCGTGGAAATAGCCAATCTTGCCACATCTATGCTTGGATTGTACATTATACTACCACTAAAAAACCCAACGACTGACACAGTCACAAGTTGTGAGCACTGTTTTATGCACACAAATATATTTATTCATTGCCACTGAGTGTGCACAGCCACACTACTCTTGGTATCTGGATGCCTCAGTGTGCAGCATGAGGCAGAGAAGAAACTGTGCTTTCAAGCAGCCTCGGTGCCAAGTTGAACAATTTAAACACACTGAACAACTGAATAAATAATGGATATTGATGCTTTACCGCATTTGTTATTGGCACTTGAGAAATAAGAAAGAAAAAGCAATTGAATGTTTCCGTTGTTTCCTCAGAATGCTGACTTGGGACTGTCACATACCTCCTCAGCTATATTGCTCAGGGTGTCCATGCCGATGTGCCTGAGTGCTGAGCAGCTATTGTGAATACACAGCAAGAGGAACCTGTAAAAAGTCCTGTGGGCTGCCATGACTCTTTTGTTGTGGTCCTCAAAGGATAAATTTCTCAAGATCACTGCAACCTGACAAATAGGAAAAAAAAATAGACAGCACCCACGCCACAGCATGAGTCGTTTGTCCAACTGAAACAGACTCCATACAAAGTACAGGACTAAATAGGTGCGCCCTCTCCAAATGAAAATTAAAATTGCCAATGAGGATTAAACTCACAAATCTAGGAACAAAACCACCCTAACAACCCCCCCAAAGAAAAAACACCAATCAGAACCCAAACAAATATGTATATTCATTACGTGTACCAACTACATGTATGAAGTTATCACTGCTTCCTTTTCCCCGCCTTCTTGCTGCAGGTAACTAGACCTCACTGATACGAGGAATTTGCCCCGTCCCCATGTCAAAGCACCAGTTTTAAAAACAAATGTGTGGGGGAAAAAAATCCTGGATATACACGTACACCTGTGACATTTCATGAGGGTGTTAAATGTTATCTGGGCAAGGTGCAAACACAGAGGGGTATATTAGTTTCCTCAATACCCAATCTGCAGATGAGATGGAGGGCATCTGTGAGCCGCTAGTGGTGCCAGGTGGAACAACTCATTTATTTCAAGATCTTTCACTGATGAGGATTTCTCAGCTGCTATCTTATTACACACTTCCTGATCGTCATGTAGCCAGCATGAGTAACATGATCCCGGCCTAAAGGGGTTGTTTAGAGGTTTGAGAAGGTAGCGGGATTTCAGTTCAGAATAGCAGGAAAAGAGATTCAACCACCATTTCTCCAGCCAAAATGACAGCTAAGGGGCAGAAGGCTGACAGTTTACCTGCAGTATTCGCTGTCCTTCTATGTCGTTCAGCCCAAGCTTTCTCAAGGTAAATTGCTCAGCATCTTTGATCTTACAGTGACCTATGAAACAAATGTACACATTATGAAAAATTCTTCAAAATACATGTCATTACGCATTTATGTTTCAGTAACTGGCTATCTGGCTACGAAGGAAATCCATGTAACCTCTTTATAAACAGCAGTGTACTCAGTACACTACCCAGAGATGCCAACTTTTCAAAATGAAAAAGTGTAATCCTGTCGCACTTCCTGTTCCGGTTTCCCAACAAACCGAAATTTTTCAGTGCGACCCTAAAAATTTCACCAGCAAATTAGAAAAAAAAAATTTCAAAAAATCCTGTTGTCTTTTCATTCCAAACAAATACTTGTCAACAACTTCTTTTCACGTCCAAAAACTTGTATATGACTAGCATTGGGCCGGTGAGAATTGTAATTAATTGTTGATTATATTTCCACATTACATGTAATTCTAGTAAGTTTTATTATTTTAATCACGTTTGTAGCAATTTTTGGCAACTTTCGTCCCATTCAATCAGCACAAAAAAACTGTCAAAAAGTTCTGGCCTTACCTACCGACCCTATTTAATCGGCAGCAGAGCTATTTTTTCTTGGCCTAATTAATGTGCTTCTCGGTATCGTAAGATCCAGTGTGGGCAATATTTATCACGTCACAGTTACATGCATTACAAAACACATTGTCACTGCAGTCCAATTTTTTTTTGGGGGGGGGAGAGGAAGAGGAAAACAAACCCAAAACAGACAAAAGAAAATCACATGGAAGTGCTTTTGGATTTTTGAAAGTAAAATTAGACTGAATTGGTGAAGAAATATGAATTGGCCAACTGTTGACACCAATGTATGGTGTGTTACAGCCACAAACATGTGTAAGATTAGTAGTGTACATGTGACAAACAGCACGAAGTATGCTGACATCAACATAATAAACACAGACAGCAGGGGAGAAATATGCAACATTGGCAACTGGCATAAAACATGCACGTGAAAAAATCAAAAAGAGTAGAACGATGCTGTAATTATTTATTTTTTTTATTAATAAAATATTTATGTGCTATTGAGATACACTGCCGAAAAAAACCAGCAATTTTGAAATTTGCTAAATCTATTACAGTCAAACTTCGTTAATAAGAGGTCCTTCGGACTTGGCAAATTACCTTGTTAAAACAGAAATCTTGTATTATCAGGAATGAAAATAATGAAAAAAGAAAGGATTGGGACCTGTAATTTTTCTTGTTATAAGCAGAGTCTTGTATTAACAGTGCTCTTATTAACAAGGTTTGACTGTACTAACTGAATAATGCAGCATCGCGTACACTATCAATGAAACCAGGGATATTCTGCCAAATCATCCAATTCGCTGCTTTTGGGGGTTTTTTGTCACTGGAAACTATACTAGTAAAGGCTCACCTTCCGTTCTTAACGTGTCTGGACCTATGATCTCCCGTATGTCATTGTCCGTTACAGTATCATACCAGAATGTCACAAAGTCACGCTTTGTGGTCAGTTTCCAATCCTCTGTGTACAGGGACCGAAAGCCCCCTGGTCCTATCAAGCAAACACAAACTGACTGATCAGGAGAAAGCTTATCCATAATTCAATTACTCCACGATTTGCCCAGCAGTGCTACCGCAGATAAGAATCAATCAAATTGCATAGCATTTGTTTCACACCGATATTATAGGAAGAACGTACAGAACACAGTCCTCATCAACAAGCGTGTGTAAATGGCTAGGTAACTGATTGCTATCCCATTCACTGGACCTCTGTTCAGGCCAAAAACAAAAACAGAAACACAGATCCTATTTTAACAGTGTGACCCTAAATTTTTCATTGGCAAGTTTTAAAATAAATTTTAAAAATAAATAGAAAATCCTGTTGTCTTTTCAAAACACCTTTCCACAACATTTTACGCCCAAAATGCTAGTATTTGTTTGCATTCTTACATTTGCTACAAATATTTGAGAAGAAACTTCCACTGTTTCACAAATTCCCTTTTCACTTGACTATCGTAGTGATGAAAATATGTGCATAATGATGATCAAAGAAGCAATGTAGTTCTGACTTCTGCTGTGCCACACACTATAATTGCCAAAGAAGGCATGACAGAAATGCAGCAGTCTACATGTATAATAACATTCCCCAAAATATAATTACATTATACACATCATGCACAGCAGAAATGGTTCCAGGTTGAAAAACATCAGCTGAGAAAGAATTCTGCAAGTTCATTCACTGAGCTTGATCTTCCTTGTCTATGCATGTATTTTCCACATTCATGAATTTATTTTGAGGTTGTAGCGGTACCACTTGTACTTGAAGTGAGCACTTTTCTACAACATCTCTTGCTGCAGTGCGATGTTCATTGCCTGCCCTACACACGGTACATGTACAGATGCTTCATGGCACACTTACCATGCGATATATATACCAAAGTTGTTGGCCAGTTTCCCGTCTTGACTAGCATTTTGCATAGTCATGTACACGACCCCAATTCTCGAAAATTTTATCGACTGTCAATATTTTTACATTAATCAAAGCAAATTTTATCACTTTTTGTGGAAAGTTGTTTGCTTTAATTTAATTAAATTAAATTAATTTAATTCTCACATAATTGGATATCCCAATAATTCAGCCAAAAGAAATGCCCTCCCCCTTTTGTCCCAACCTACTTGAACCAATCGTACTTTTGTAAGGCATGTACCAGAAGCAGAACAATTTTGGGGGCTTACGTAAGCATTACGTAACATCTAACATAGCAGCAATAACAATTATGTACCATTGTCCATGTGAGAGGTATTAATACATGTACCTTGTTACTGCCCTTGTTATATACATGTACCGGTAGCATTAGTCCATAGGCTAAAAGCTTTATGAAGAATCTTTAGACTTTTTTGTCGTTATTATTCTACCCACAAACAGGCTTTGACAATAAACCTACAACGCAGGAAAAAAGGGGTTAGATTTTCATATTTCAAGAGGTGACGCATTTTCTTAAATAGATTTTCTATGAGCAGAAATCCCCATCATGACAAGTCAAATGAAAGGAGTTCTATCATCAGAGCGACTTCCCCTTCACAGACAGGGCCACATGGGATGAATCTCTTACCCTCACCTTCATAAAACACACCACAGTGAGCCAAGAGCAGATCAATCAACTTGGTAGCTCGCTCCAGGTGGAGTACGTGCCGTCCCTCGTTGGACAGCAGTGTGCAGACGTTGATGGCAAAGTCAACTTCGTTGGGCAGGCCACTCTGCAGCGAGAACATGATCTTGTCGTAGTCGGAGAGACGGGGTTTCTGGGTGGACAGACCTGCACTGACACGCACTTGCTCTGTTGGATCGAAAGGTAGTTATGATTTTCGTGTCAAACAAAGTGCATTTTGACCTAATTTCTTTGCCAAACAGCACTTCATGGAATTGATTTGATACAGAAATCAGTCACTCTTGAAAATGTACACGATGTTCTAAGTCACTATTTAATGGCAAAAACTTAAACCAAGGGAAAACTTTCTCCAAGGGAAAGAAAACATTAATATCGGACAATTGAGGACCCAATACTCAGATAGTTATGGGTACGTGTGTAAACAAGTGACTTTACCATTTTCCAGTATCCCTTTTAAAGTTTCTGTCATCTGCCAATTTAAAGGATCTTAATTGACAACATTATCTATAAACTTAATGGTTTGATACCGGTAACCTGCAATTATCTCAACACCATACCATCAGTCTTTCTTCCATTTAAGAATGTCTCTGAGGGAGAATCTTCGTGTACATATACAAGTAGGGTAAATATCAAACAAATACTTCAAAATCTAAATATCTCTACAGTAATTTTAGACAGATCCATTAACACCTACTCGTATAAAGGATATTATACTAGTATTCATCTTGGGACATATTCAACATACTTGAGTTTATCAAATAAATCATTTAGAACTTAGTTAAATGTATACATGTACATGTGCAATCCTGTGATGTATTTTACATCCAAATTTATTCTCAAAACTACTCATATATTTAGACAGGTTTGGCTACACATGGAACTCACCAGGGATCTCTAGGCCTTTCCTCGTATCTATATTTCTCTTCTGGGGCTGGTTGGAGGGTGTTGCTGGCCGAGACCGTAACACCTCCTCTGCATCCTCCCCCTGATGGTGGATACGTTCGTAGGACTCCAAATATCTGGGGGCACAAGAATATAAAGAAAATTACTCACATAAAAATTATTACTGGTTCTCTATGACCAGCACAACTAGAGGTCACACCAGGCCATTTTACCCTAATTGCTTCGTCTAAGAATGTAAGGCACAATTAAGCAATATTCTACATGTACGTACACAGGAATACAAGTACATGTACATGTACCATACATTGTAAGTGTCTGACAAAATTAACCCTAACCCACCTCAATCCTCTGGGTGGTTTTGGAAGATTTTGGAGGATTCAGGATCAATGATGATTTGAACATTTGAGGATTTTGGAGGATTAAGGATGAATGGTGATTGAAGCATGGAGGATTTTGGAGGATTGAGAATGTGCCCTAGCACATGTAAAAAGGCCCCAGTGGGTTTAATTAAGGGTTAAGACTGTTTATATACTGTACTGTAGTACGATGATGTGTGATGTGTACAGTGTAATCGTTATTTAACTGTAACCAGTAATCATTGACTATGATGGAGCCCATTCAGCTTTGGTATCTGTAGCTGGTCATTCACTTGCACATGGGTGGACATTTGCAAGTTAAGCGCACTTTATGGCATGTTAATGTAAACACACAATGAGTATGTACATTGAAGTTGTAAGGACCTTACACCCAATATTTGATAAGTCATTTGGGGGGCCAGGGATGTTGTGGAGATATCATGTTGTCAGCCCACATCTCCGTACATCAATAGGAGTCTACCCCAAATTGCACACCACTCAGGATTCCAAGTACAGGCATGATATGTTCAATGAAGTGCATGGCAATCATTTAAATGTACAGGGTAGTCCCAAAGCAACAACCGTACGTACATAAGGAATGTATCAACTTTAACACAATGTTTCACCCATCTAGATGTAACAATACATGTACAGTGCTGCCAACTCTGGAAAAGAACAATCAGGGAGATGTTTTTGGGAAGGGGGATGTATGTGTGAGCATGAAGCATGAAGCCCTTACGGCGTGGGGTTCGGGGCCTGCTTAAGGGCCCTGGAAAATTTTGCATTCTAGATGCTCTGTGGTGCAATGTGAGGCATCTCCTGGCCACATTCCTCTTCATTTTGGGGGCAGTGGCTGTCAAGATAATAAGTAAAATACTACATGTAGTGGTTCTTCCTTGGAATCTTCATCTATGGTTAAATTATCTTTACTCATGGCATTCATGATTACTGCCATTTTTGTATGAGCACAGCTGTATTTTGCCATTTTGACCACACGATGAGTCGAGTCTACCATATCAGCAACCAACCTTGTTCCCACAGGTGCACTATTGCCGTGCCACTTTGGTTAACACTATGCTTGGCTTATGAAGGAACGTTTAAGATGCCTACGGTGTTGAGGTTGCTGCAACATGTGCACATGACACCAGCTATGTGTGTACGTGTGTGACAACCATCTGGAATCCACCTGCCAAATATGATGCGTACAGCAAGGGTGGCAACAAATTGCTGGTGACAGACTGTTCACTGGTCAACGTTTGGGAAAGTACGAAAGTGCATACATGTATATGCTTACAGGTTACCAGTTGTGTAGACTTGAATCCAGGCCCAATGTACGAGTGAGATTCATCGACATTTGAAATTGATGTACATTTGAATGGTACTCTCCCACGCTGAGAAGTGCATGGCACCAGTAAATACTCTTGTACGGAGTCTATTTCTCGACAAGGGAAATGACAGCGTGTGTGTACACGTACAGTTTATGCATGTAACACATAATTTTTGGTTTAAAGAAGAGGAGACACATTCATGCTAAGTTTTATTACAACTCTGACTGTGGCAATTAAAAATGACAGGTAAATATAAACCTGCACACACAAATTGACAATCCGGGAGATTTTTAGCAGGTGCAGGGAGGCAGAAGAACAACCGATTTTCCGGGAGTCTTCCGCAAAATCCAGGAGAGTTGGCAGCTCTGCATGTAGCTTCAGTAGGCCAAGCTTAAGTAGCATTCATCTAAATAAGACTGATGGTGAGCTACTCCTATAACAGCCTGTCATGTAACAAAGAAAATGGCTTTGTCCAGAGCCCAACTGTTTTAATCTCAACAGCTGCGCCAACACATCTTCCTATTCAGTTATTCAAGCAATTCATTAAACCTATTCAAATTCACTGCTCAGTATTATTGGGGGAAGACAGGGTTAACCAGCACGATGTACACTGCAGCTCAGTAACATGCTCACTATGTACGGCATGGTACTGGTACGTGTATCGCTAGCTACTCTAACAAAGAGGAATGAACAGTGAAAAACATACATGCGCAATTAAATGTGCAGAGAATGGTCACTGCATTTGCTTGCAAAAACGCATGATTACAAAGCACACATCTGTGTGTAGTCCCACAACTGTGTGCAGTCCACATTTTTTACTGCTGGTAGTTAGACTTGCTATACAAGCAAGCATGGTTATTAAACAAGCATGGCTATCATATGAACTGAATCTGCTTGCCCTGACAAAGATACACAGTTACCACAAGCTCAGCAATAAGATAAATTAAGAGCACTAATATATTTTTGTCAATATGGTTATTAAATGTTGTATATGTTTAAAGAGAGAATTTCTTTTTGGGGGGGTATATTTCCTCTGACAAATTACTTTTTCTTGATGCACTGGACTTACAGCTACATGTACACTTCTCTTCAATACATGTATGCATATATGTACCATGTACTCTGGACATTAAACTGTCTTTTAAAACAGCATTTGAATGACCACAACATATCAGAATTGCATTTAAGAGTGATAAAAATAACCCCACTGTGTCAAAGTGTCTTTAGATTTGTGGTGTGCATTTACGGGGAGTTTGGGAACCGGGTACCCAATTCACATAACAGGCAGGTACCCTTAATTACAGTGAAGATCAGAGCAAAACACGGAAGTACAGTTTTTCCAACTTATCCAAGCCCGCACTTTACTACAAAGGTGCTGTGCAACCTCAAGTACTTCTCTGGCCATCTCACTTTCCCTACATTGGCAAAAACTTGCAAGGGCCTAATCTGAGTACTGAGACTAGATCCCTTTTTTATTCATTCAGAGATTCAGTGAATAGAAATTATACATTTTACATGTACATGTAAGTGTCAATTAAAATACCGTTAACCTGAGATTGTTGAGTTACTGTTGTGAAAAAGTCTGTCAAATGTTTTATTCGGAGTTTTCCAACAGTATGCCAGCAGGTAATAAACAAAAAAGGGGTGAATACCTTTCTTATATTCTGGATCAGAATATTTGAGTAATAAATTTGACAAAATGGAATCAGGTACCCATTATCAACAGTCAGGTTTCTGGTACCTGGGTGTTCGACACTGCCCTATTTTAGATGAAATAATCTTATGTATACTAATGGTTGCAGTATTCTGCCATTATGGCACAGTAACGGTACTCTGTAGGAATTGTAACAAACTTCTTGACCCTTTTTCTGTTATTTCAATGGAGCCTTTTTAATACATATTGCATTTTAATTGTAACTTTACAAGCATGTTCAATTTCTGCACATTCTACTGTTGAACATGATACTCATGTACTAAAAAAGATCTGTGGTACATGTAGTACAGTATAATAAAAACCACAAGCAACCCCCCCCAAAAAATACATAAATAAATCCATGAAACATCTGTTTCTTATGACCACATGGTACACATGCATGCAACCCCTCCCAAACAATAATATTCTATCCATATTGCATGTACATGTATACATACCATCTCTTTCAAATCCACAACCCCCCCCCAAATAAAAAACCTCAATAGCACAATACAACAAAAGACCGGCTTTGGCAAAGCACAGGGTTTGAAGCATGCCTGTTGACAAAACCCCATACAGACCCATCCTGCCCAGCCTTGTCTGCCCAGTCCCTACTATGGGAACCCCATCACACGGTGTGAAATGTCCTCTATTATCCATGGCTCTCTTTTTATTGGCAGGCCATGAAAGGACTCCAGCGAACAATAACACCACCACTTTTATCCTGGTAGGAATACTTGTACATAAAGGTGCTTTGCTATGGATTTGACATCATAATACATGTAGCTCACAGCTGAACAGTTCCACATGTACATGTACATGCTTACCGTGTACATGTTCAAGTATATACATGTGATACCACTTCATGTACATGTATTTACAGGGGCATTTAATAGTTGGGATTTAAATTTGAGCCTTACATGTAGACAGGGGAAAAAAATGAATTGGCAAAATTATTCAGAACTAAACCGAAGTGCGTCAAACATTAAAATCTGTACCCAAGCAAACACTTTACATGTACATGTAGGCCTGCAAGATTACAATTACTCTTTTGAGTATTTCCTTTAAAGACATTTTGATAAATACAACCTAAAAAAATTCAATTAATTTTTGGAAAAATTTTGCATCGCCAAATGAGTTTTATTGACAATAACAAGGTGGTCCATCTTGAGATCATAGAAAGAAACCAATTTTCCCAACAATGCCTTCACAATATCACAATATCTTAAAGATTCTGTGTTCATCTGACTTTTTTTCTTTTTAGGGGCACAAGAGTGTGTGAGATTTTAAGTTGAAGTTTTGGCCATTCTTTTCCATGTATATATATGTTCATGTATGTGTGTACAGTATGTTCATTGGAGTTTTATACATTAAAATAGCCACATGTGAAAGATCACTGAAAAGAATGGATCAATTAACCGAGTAACTAGTGCACTGACGTAAATACTACATGTATACACATTCTTGTAGGCCCACATACATGTACATGTACATATGTGCATTCACGTACCTGTACTATGCAAAAGTGTCCAGGCTGTGGGTTATCAGTCTGGAATGTTTCCACAAAGCAGGTCAAAGTACACAAAGTCAAGGTTTCTGCTATGTACATGTGTGTACAATGAGAAACTCGGATGGATGGTGTGAATGCCCCAAAAGATTTCAAGAGGCACACGTCCAAAGTATACATGAATGTACTGGTACCGGTACCCTACATGTACATGTACAATACACACGCATGCTCTTTAAACAACATTATCTTCAGTTCACAGAAAAAGAAACACCAGTTCACAAAAAGGACACACTTGCAGTTATTCCCCAAAACATTCAAATTTCAGGAACGTCAGAGCCTTCAACTGCCACACAATACAGTGTGTGTGTACCATTTACAGCACATGTAAAATGAAACTATGTCACACACACAATTATGAATTTAAAAGACATCATACAAGTAAGTGCAAGAACCAGCGTGTGAATCAATGCACGCATTCTCCATTCTTTTGCACTACACTTCTTGGTTCAAAATGATGTCACATTTCAGTAACGTACATGTGCATGCCACTACCGTAACTATGCTCACTATTTCGGAAACACCAAAATTTTCTTGGGCTCCCAAATTTTACATACACTCCTAGCATACATGAAAAATTCTTCTTTTTATGTAGATCTTATTCCAAGGACTTGAAAATTTAAGCCTTACTTGCCAACACTGTCCATACCAAGAGAATACGTATCGTACCATTGCATGTACATGTACGTCACGCAAAGACCCCAATACTAGCACACTGGTGATGAAAATGCAGAAATCCTGCTTTGCTATTAGCTCACTAAAAACACAAGGATTTTGACCTCCAACTAAATTCATGAAAATGGAAAATACATGCGCATCTAGAGAAAACAACTTTCCTGACTTTTTTAACATGTCTGGATGTTCCAATGAAAGTTTTTATGTTAGTCTGGTTGTTGTAGAAGACTGGCTTCTGGGCAATCTATTATGTGGCTGGAACTGGTTGAAACTGCATGTCATGCAATTTCACTTCACAAATTAACTCACTGTGAGTATATTAACCCAATCAAAAGGTTACATTCATTGGCCAACTTCTATCCCCGTAAGTCCTTAAAATGCCCAAGTGGGCTTTGAACAAATTGGAAACGTTTGGGCTAATGTCATTTACAACAAGCAGTTAAATATGGTACATGTACAGTACATGTATGTAAGTACTGGTACATGTGGAATGTACATGTATTTGGTAATACCCCAAATCTGACATCAAGAATGACAGTTTTTGAGTTTCAGTAAAGACCTTTCAGTGAAGAACTCCACAAATCGAACAAATATACAAGCACTGTAAACAGATTTACTCTGTGTAGACAATGTGCCCTGCTGATGATGTTTTACTATGCAAACTATTGGGCAAAACTGCTAGCTTTTTCTTCCTCGTTGTAAAAATCATAATATACATGTACGTAAAGTCATGACTTTGAATGTATAATAATGAACTTGTATCGGGTACATACCTTGTACAGTTAGTGTGCATAAGCACATGGAATGTCAGAGCCATATCCCCTACAGTGCATGTACACATACACACAATTTGTGAACACATAGCTTTGCCTACACTGACTATAATACAAATGTTGGTTTATTTGCAGAGATGAAAAGTGCACATCTTTTTTTCATACATGTAAATGTACGTGTCAAATGATACGTGTGTGTCTTACAACACCACCATTCATTACATCCTTTTTTTTTCTGCTTGCCATACATGAACCTTGAATGCTATCAATGACCCTATTAATATTTATATAGTGATATTATGGCTATGTACATGTAAATGTACAGTATTTGCCTGCTGTCTTCCGTGTACTGGTTTGTGCTTACAAGAGTGCCTGTACATGTCCATGTACATATACCCGTCAACAAAGAACAATTATGAATGAACTAAAAGAAAGAGGTGCATTACTTTATGCGAGCAAAGCACACATCAGAAACGTGCAGCGTGAAGTCCATTTCATAGACATGTTGTGCACATGTACCCGGTAGACAAAACCTGAAATGTAAAACCTTACTTTCCATTACTACCAGGAAGGTCACTGCTATACAGTAGCTAGGCAAAATTTCATAATGCAAAGAAAATATAAATGTAAATGTACAGGTATATGTATGTACATGAAGATGTACTGGCCTTGTAATATGCATGCATGTACATGTACATGTAGCAATCACTTTCAAACTCTATAAATCCTACGTACATAATATACTGGTACATTCACATGGAACTAATGACTAGCAATAATATGATGTACATGTACACTTTATGATTCTCTCTTAACCCACAGTACATGTAACCCTGACATGTCTTTCCATTTAATTACATAAGGTATTTACATGTACATGTACCTGTACATGTATGTACCCATGTGTAAATTATGTATGTATGCATGTATGTACATGTATGTAATTATGAATGATGAAATACACGTGTAGTATTGAAAATACCAGTTTTGGTGCATCTGAACAATAACGCACTTTGGATCACCATTGTGGTATTGTTTCTATGTACGTGTACATGTACAGTAAGGTATATAGTCCATGTGCATGTACGGGTCAGAGTTGTATGTACTGCATAATGCAGAATGCACGAATGTGCAGAGCATACAAAATATGTTGCCACTATACACATGGCGGGCAACGACCTTTTTGTACACACTAGGCACACAAGTGTATTATTCACGTACACTGTATGTCCATGTACATGTATGTACATGTACATGCACGCATATGTACCTACTGGAGTATGCTGACAATGCTGGTAATGATTCAAACAAGCTACCGTAATGGTGGTTGGCTTGGCGGCTCTTGGAAAACACTGAGCTGAAAACTACAAGCTGTGTGGTCAAGTACATTTAGTTAAGATGTCTGCCCTAGTAACCAGGTGGTTGTGGGTTAGAGTCTTCCCACAGTTCAACCAGAGATAACTACACTTATTAAATTTCGCTGGCCAAGGCAACTACTATTCATACTGTATAGCTTACTACAGTACACATGTATGTAATGTGATGCACAACACATTTATATGCATTTATGAGCACAAAGAACATGTGTGGATTGAGTGTTGGTGTATATGTATGTGTGGGTAGAATGATGCAGATAAACATGTACCTAATTAACGATAATGTCACTGACATACATGTAGGGAATGGTAAATGTCTGAGGATAGAGCCTGTCATGTGTACAACTTATACCAAAATTACCACAGAGTCACAGACTGGTCCAGAATTTCCAAAAGAAAAGAAACTGTATCCTGATCATGGTGCTGACCTACCCATACACCTGTACATGTATGTGCATGTACATGAACATTTATATGCAGGGATTTGATCCTCAAATGACCACTGTCCCGCCAGGCCATCGTTTTGGGAGAATGCAGCGGCCCCATGAATTTTTGGCTGACCCCTGTGTATGTACATGTCTCGCATGTGTACATGACCAATGGGATCAGCATACAGAACATGTACATGTACATATACCAGGTGTATCAGAACAGTTTTCACTGCTTTTTACTTGGTTTACCAAAGCATCTGGTTTCCAAATTTGCACTAAAAATGCAGCTCTCTGTCACAACATGATGTCCCTTCAAAAATGTTTTTAGTGTTTATGTACAATGCGCAATCACACTTTTGGGCCATGAAAGTGAGTCGAATGTCACAACCTATCTGCACTTCCCTACATTCAAACACTTTTGTAAGTGGCTTCATCACTGTAAATCCCCCCTTCCAAAAACATACATGCTTCAGCATTCATTTGTGGGTTCTGTATACCCTTAGGGCAAACTGATTCAACCTCAGGTGGAAGTGATAGCCTTGGCTATTTAAGCTACATGTACACATGTACAGGAACCTGAACATGAATGTGCATGTACATGTGTATTCTGGAGATGCAAGGACTAGACCCATACACATACAATTGTATCACGTGGTGAGAAAGCATGCATTTGACCATGGTGGTACACATGTACATGTACATGTACGTGTAGGTCCGGTAGGATTTGACACACCAGACACCTACACGTACACATACATTGTAACATGTTCGTACATAATCAAATGCACGGCTGGGTCCAAATTAAATCTGAAACTTACTTGACATAGAACTGGCGCAAGGCAAAGGCAGCATGGCCACAGGAGGCTGGGATTCTGAAGTATTCCTGTAGGTTCTCCCATTTTCCCTGGTCAGTGACCTGGATCAGACAAGATAAGTTCAAGATACACGTATCAGCAAACAGTCAATACTAGTGAAAGGTTCATGTAATGCCTGCTTGCAAACAACTGGCGGTTCCAATGAAGTACGGTACCTGTACAGCACCTGTACTATCACGTACGTGTTCCAAGTGGTAATAAAATCAGTGTACTTGTCTGTGCAAAGGAGTACGCACCTTGTATGTACATGAATGTACACTCACACACAAAAATGACATCTACATGTACATGTAAACCTGTGCACTCTGACAATTCATGCATAAAAATATGACAGATTCTGAAGGCAGTGAGATTTTAAAAGGGCAGGGCATACTTTTTATAATAAACATTGCACCCTTTGCATGTGTATTTTATCTTTCACCCTATAAAACCAATGAAATTGAAGTAAAATACATGGTTTGAGTCAAATATGGTAAGAAGTTCAACTGTCCATTTGGCCAAATTTCCAACCCAAATCACATCCAATTAAAGGCAAATTGATAGTATAAAACACTGGAACCATTTTGAACAGCAGCAATGAATAAACAAAAAAGTTTCTTTATTCAACTTTTTTCTTTATCAATCCAGTAAAAAAGCATAGAATGCTTTACAATTTGATTTGTAACTAACTCCTTTTGGATATAAATACCAGTGAGTTGACCGAATATAGCCATGAAAGAAGATCCTAGGCAATACACATGTACCAGGACAGCACTACAAGTTTTGGCAGAATGTGTACACGTACACAGGTTCAATTCTAAAAATTTTCAATACATACGTGTAGGATTACTTTCCACAACAGAACAATTTTAATGCTGACAATGTGAAGGTCAGATGTTGACTTCTTGAGGTCATACAGAAAAGATGTTCAAAGACGTACACACAGATATCAATACATATCAATACGCTAGCTGTACATGTAGCTACGGACGTGCAGTGAAGCATGCTCCCAGCTACATGTACATGCAGGCAAACATTTGATGGAGTTAATGTGGCCAAGGTTTCTACATGAATGTCTCAAATTCAAAATAGAAAGATCTATATCTGTAAAAAGAAAACAATCTGGAAATGCACATGTAGATTCATGAGGGTGGTGACAGTAAAAACTGCCATATTTCCTGTTTGTCCGGCACACACACACACAGGTCTACAGAGGTACGCAAGCCAGAACTTCAACTTGCTCGCTGTACTGGTACATGCACATGTATGTACGGTGCTTCGTCTGTCATTTAATATATTAAAAGCCAAATAATTTTACAACGTCAAACGAGTATTATACCTTACAAATACTGTACAAATGACTTCCACTTTAAAGTCAGTACTTTAGTGTTTGATTTCATTTTGACCTTTTGCCTTTATTGAACCTTGCCTTTTTCAATGTTCTTTAAAGACCAAAAATAATCCTGAAGTTACTGTGGGCCGGTTCAATTTGATCTAAGCTTTGCATGAAAACGTTGAAATCTGAACCCTGTGACATCACAATATTTTGACTATTTGTCTAAACTTACATGGCGACCCAACACACAATTTCTGTACATGTCTGAGAAATAAGTTCAAACTGCCACGATATTTTCAGGGTGAATGTAGACCTCAGTACAGTTACAGGTACAAAGGTACATGTACATTTATTGCAGCAAGGAATCAGGTATCCTGTTGAAGTAAAACAAGCATATCTTGTAGCAGAAATGCATTCCAAATTTCGAAGGAAAAAAGGCCAACCTAAAACTGCATTTAATTTCGTTTCATCCGAAAATGCTCCTACATGCACATGCTAACTACTTTCAGACAACAAAGATAGTTTTAGAATTACTGATGTAATGGGTATACAGGAAGTCTGTTAGGATACTCCATGTTTTGGTTGTATACTTTAACATTTCTCAACTACAGTACACCTACCTGTCAAAAGTGTTTCTTTTTTATCATTGTTATTTATTATCATGTAGTAATTCTTATTTATCTTATCTCATATATTTTTGATTTAGAGTGGAACCAGTTGCAGTTCCACTAAAAATAAAGTCTGTATAACGTAGTGGAATTCGACAACCAGAATTGGAAGCCAAAACTATGGTGGTCCAATGCTCGCGGACAGATTGTGTACATGTATGTAGATGCATTACACACCTCTCTACCAACAGGGTGTCGTTATTTGGTAACGTGCATGTCAAGCTGTTACGGCTTCTAATTAGCTTAGTCCACATGTATACATGTATATATTAGAATCTCGAAAACTCATTCAATTTTCAAAACTTACACAAATCATGCAGACCACTGGATGTTACATGTATGTAACGTCCATGACAGCAGTCGCCAGGTCCCTAATTCTGCCACCTACATGTACATGTATTGTCAAGTCAAGTTGGTTTTCACAGCAAGTGGCCAAAATAAGGGACCTGGCAACTATACCATCATGGACATTACATTAGAGCAACCAACTCCCATAAGTAAAAGTAAAACAACTGGGTGCCAATGACATTCCAGCGTCACTGTACACTCCGCATGCACCCATAAGCCCTACAATTAATAACTTCGTAAATGCAGATAAAAATGTACGTCTGTACATGTATAAAGATGCAAATATAGAGATGGTTTTGTTGCGTAGTATAATGAAGCTGTAAAGAAGGATTCATGGTAGTTACTGCAATTGTGTGGAAGCTGCAAGCAATCAGCTACATCAAGCTGTTTGCATATGGGGCCTATGTACCCGTATTTATAGAGCCTGAAGTTAACCCCTGTTGGCGCGCTTCCGGAACCCTCGGATAGGAAATATAACGTGCAAAGAGTTTTGAATTTATAATAGTTTTTCATTCATTCATTCTTTAAAAATCCAACTCGGAAAAAGGGCTTTGGAAAATATTTGCGAGTACGTGTACATGTATGTCGATTTATAGATAATGAAAAATTACCTGACCTAAAAGAGAAATATCCTGCCAAAAAAATGACCCATTCACATCCAAAAATCTAAAATACGTGAAAAACAGTCCAATGTGGTGGTCTCGTACGCAGATGAATATTTACAGTTTGAAATTTTATAGTAGTCTGTTGGTAAAAGCCGAAATAAAACAGATTAAAATATTTTATGAACGTTTAAATTTATAAGGTAATAAAGTTAAAGCAAAAATGTACTTTTACGAAAGATTCCAATAACCTTTGCTGACAACAACTGCATGATGTCAACTAAATGGGATCCAGAACCCATCGACTGCAGGTAGGGAAATCTTTGCAATGTTGTACAATCTCATGCACGAACAAGGAGACCTACATGTAGGTATGATATCGCAGGACATGAAAGGTCATTAATAAAATTCGTTTTTAACCCATCTCAGGATGACTTTTCCTAAATATCACTTCAGGAAGACAAAGGTAAAATTCCAATGTGAGTATTTCATGGATTGGTTTCAAATAAAACATTATTCTTCCAAAAATTATCCAAAGTGATAGGATGGCCCAATATAAAATCCCCATAGGTGGACCGCGTGAGGGTTCCAGAAGCTGGCTTCATGACCTTTTACTTTCAGGCTCTATTGCCAGCCGCAGCAAAAAAAAAATCTCTGACACCACATAAGGGCTCAGAAATGCTGACTTGAAACAAAATAAGTAACATGGGAAACTGTGCTTGAATGCATTCATTTCAATTTTACTGAAGTCAGAACACTATTGTGGATTAACAGCATTTCAAACAGAAATTGCTTCTGGAGCCAAATACATTAACTGTTACAATTTATAAAAAGGCTTTTATTCCATCGTATGCCTACCTAGGCCTAAGCATAAACAGTACATTATAAGCAAGAAGCACTCGCTCATCCTAGATCAAACACTATTGACAAGCAATAATTCCCAATGAAACAATATCAAAACCAAAGTCATGCCTCAAATCTGTATGTAGTAACAGATGAGTCAGTAATTCTAATTTGTAAACTGGATCTTAAGCAACGAAACATTTTCATCTTATATGACTGTAAAATGTACAGTAAAGTTAAAAAGACACAAAGCACTCCTGTCTATGCATTTCCAAACCCTTCCAAATTTCCAAGACATCAGCCCTGGACACCCAAGACACTACTAGTACAACCCTGTGTAAAAGGTAAATGAAAGTAGGCCTACAAGTACCTAACAGAGTAATGATGAGCCCCTTCTTTGATTTGAGTGACCATCATTCCCTTTCCAATTTGGCCAACACAGCACACACACAACTGCACACAAACATTTCTATCAACAAACATTAAGGAAAACCCCAACTGTTTTTATGTTTTCACAAAGACAAAAAACACATTGTGAATGAGTTGCTCACCGCACGCCAGACACACCACACACAGATAACATGTCCTGTGTAATTCGTGCACTGTTTTCCACCTTTATTCCAAACCGAGATACAACCCGAAACCATTTTGTATTCAGAAGGCTGCCCCCCAAATGACACCCAAAATAACGACTTAATCCCGTCTTCCGAGATCCACCATCCGTGTGACAATCTCCGCGCACATCTATAGAATCCCCCAGTCACAAAAATTAACCCCCATTTCCAGCCAACTTGGACGCAAAATGCAAAACCCGGGGAAGGGAAGGTGCGGGAATTCCGAGTATAAAATTATCCTACCTTCGTCAAACCTCCCCAAGCAGTGACTTTGCTGTACAGCAGATATAAATCCAATTCTTTGCCAGCAATTGTCGGCAAACGATAGAATGGTGTTCTACACAGACAAAAGAGAAAGAAAACAACGCACACTGAATAAGAGAGAACTTGTGGAGAACAATGGCATTGAAAAAAGTTAGTCCCGAAATGATGAATAGAAAATCGAGAATGAAGTAGGGTGGGTAGCATTTTTCGGCTTTACCCTTTCGATGCATGAAACTGGCGAAGCTGGTTGACAAACGCCGTACGCTCCTGCTCGTAACTAAACGGGTCTTTATCCAGGAATTTTGCCATAATGTTGCCCCATGTACTCTCCAGCTCCAGCACCTTTAGGAGAATGAGTTCTGTTAGGTCATCTGTTAATGAATTTCCTGTATGCCAAGTGGCGCATCAGTTTAAATTTCCAACACCAATCTTGGCCACGGAGCTCCGTTCTGTGACAAAAAAATCCACTTCTCGTGCACGTTGTACGTTCCTCCTTGTTGTTAAACCGCTAGCATAGGCTTTTTTCAACCCACAATTTTCCCCCCTTTTTTGCCGATTTCCTCAAAATTTTGCCGCAGGCATGAAAGGACAGTCCCTCCGCTCACCGACGGGCCGGTCAATTTCAAATTCAGAAGACACTTGGTGATGGAAAATAGCCCACGTAGTAGGGTTCAACTGTGTGAAGGAAAAGCGGTCCAAGAAATCCGTAACAAAAAGGACATAAATGAACATGCCGAAAATAGCAATGGCGCTAATAGGGGGTGCCACAATTGAGAATGCACTGAGCCAGTCCAGCAAATATGGCGGCGCCCGGGATATTCAAATTAGGTATGGAGCGCCAAAGTTTTTAAAATAATTTTTTTTAATGATAGATCAAATTCACCTCTTACACCATGACTTGGTTTCCTTCCGTCTGAATATTGTGAACATCTCTATATATTTCGACTGCAAGTGAGGCTCCACGGGCATTTCTTCGAAAATGATCGAAACACTGAAAACAGAACTAGCAGGTAACAGTCGTTGGTTACTAACGCTAATGATAGTTTATGTTGGAATTATCAAGCTGCAGGTAAAACAATAACAAAAATAAAAGCACAAAATAAAAGAATTCTTGTTTACAAAAAAGCTTCAACTTCCATTTTGTGTCCAACTCGAATTTGAGCAAACATCAGGGACACATGGACAAGAAAAAAAATCAATCGGAGAAGAACCAGAATGAATGGATATGTATCTTTTATGTTTCGGCAACGGCTCCAAAATTGTTTCACTTGGAATCTGTACATTTAGGTCAGCCCCACTGCAGGTGATCAGTGAAGTAAACTAAGGCTACTAGTACGACAACAAATTTTAAGAAAATGGAAACTTTTGATTTTAACAGTAAATCGACCAACCACAGGCATTCCTGTTCTTGTGTGAATAAAACAGTGTACCTTGCCAGCCCAAGCGGCCCTTTTCACTTGTAAGTAAATGGATGATTCGAACTGCATGCCAAAATCTAAAAGACCTCCTTTCCCCAACGATTTGGTATAAATGAGTATTGAAATCATATATCCCTTTATATTTAAACAGGAAGAATCACCATCATGTAAAGCAATCATTTTGCACTAACTGAGCCAGCTTAAGGCAATGGCTTGCCTGTTTTCTGACAGCCATACTCAAAAAATTGTACTCCCATCTTTAGCATAACGACCTCGATCTATTTTATTCTTGATGAAAAACGGACTGAAATACGAAGCTACTTTTGAACGTCCAGTAAATATGTTCACTTTTTCTGATATGCTCACCAACTCAGTCTTCGAAATTTCTCCCCGAAACAAACCACAGAATAAAGTAAACATCCCACATCTTAATAGACGGTACACAGTACGGTACGCGCGCGAGGCACTCATGCATAACCACTTCTTATGCAAATTGTGCGCCACGTGCTTTCCGCCGGTTGTAAACAAACCACGATGATTCACCCCTAGTGGCCATGTGTGTGTGATTGTACGTACACTGTACGTACTGTACTGTACATCTACTGTACATGTACGGTACATACATGTCAGAGTCAGTGAATGATGCATGCAGTGGACCTTGTGATTTTTGTACTACGGGAGAAGTCTTCCCTTGAAGGTGGACGATTTAAAGTTGGCGCTAAAAAACGCGCTCTGCACACACGCCATGCCGCACCGTGCGTGCGTTCGACCAGGCACCACGGTCGCTGTCGTAACTCCGGTTCGTTCGTCAAACACAACGCCGATTGCGGTACGGTGCGTGGTGCGGATCTGGAGCAGTCACCTCCCAGTTACTGGTGCGGCAACAGGCATAGTTCATTTGGCTTCTACCTCTGGTGACTTACGCTCTACCTTGACGAGGCCTCAAGAATCGTGGATCAGAACTTTGTCGATTTTTCGCAGCATCCCGTCTTTGCCGCCGTTTCCAAAGTTCCTCCAATATGTCTCAAGTTTCAGTCCTCGGCATCTTCTTCTTGTTGGCTCTTGTGTGCAGCGGGGACGCATGGATGGACTGGTTTTGGAACTGGAACTCCAGCGAAGGGGTCGACCCAGACGTGAAAAGGAACGCGGTAGGTTTGATCAACTATGTCAACTTACGTTTTATGTTACTTTTCGTTAGCACTCCATAATTCCTGACATTATTATTTTTGCATCACACAATATGTCTTATTATTTGGCTTTGAAAGTGTTCCGTACACCATGTACACCCACATGTAAAGGGACATCACTTGACAGCCTGTACTGTACACAAACCCTATAAACAGATGACCATGATAAGACTGGTCTGAAAAATTGTGTATTTTCTTAGTAAATGCTTTGATGTTTTCCCTGGTTGACGTTTTGGGATATGTATCATATGATATGATACGTGATCTACCATTGTCAGGGAAAAGGTAGTGATGTCCGTAGGAATACGGAACTCTTCCCTTTCCCCTTGGGAGTTTCTGATTTTAAAACAAGCCAGCATGTTTACTGAGTAGTGAATTGGTCGATGCCTTCTTTTAATGTATCACGACAGAGGGGTGAGTTGTTGCTCAGAAAAGTAATTCAAAAAGTTTTGATTTCTAGTAGGCCTTCTTCATGTACATGTACATCTAGTGATTCTGTCAGTGACAACACAGATCATTTTTAAAGTGTGGGAAAAAGTTCCATAGACATCACTTATTTAATTTGTCTCTATGGTAAATCGACCATTGGGAATCAATAACATGTCCTCAAAAGTCCAAGGCAGCGAAGAAAATATCGACATATTTACTTGGAGGACATAATTTTTTAGACCAGCCTCATAGTGATTGTGCACAGGGTGTCAGTTAAGTATGGAACTTTTATAAAATGTTTTCCAGAGTTTAATTTCAAAAAGCTTATTATAATTGATAAATCATGCAACTTCCCACGACATGTTCTCCTTGACCTCTCATATGTCTAACTTTTTAACCAGACTCTCAATTACGATTCCTTGAGGCCTCATGCTGAGTAGACTGCCATATTTTTGTTATGCAAGGCAGTTGACCTTTCAAGCTGGAGGGGGAAACATCGAGAAATGAGAATGCTTGCAAGTTTGCCACTTACATTCTCTGATATGACAATGCTAATTTATCTCATTTTGGAGTGGTGATGAGAAAGGTATTCAGTTAATATCACTGATCTTTAATTTTTGATGAGGAAAAGGTCCCAATTCTGGTCAATATCTTGCCCAGACAATTGTACGTCCTTTTCTAGCCCCCTCTCCACAGGACTAGCGGGTTTCATAGGGCACAAAGTAAACTGAGTGTGGTGGAGCCTGTATTTGTGAATTAATTTGTTTGTTTTTCTTTTTTGAAGCCAGTTTATTTTGTGAACTTTTCTTTGGGGCGAGTACCAGGAGAAAAGAAGGCAAAGTTGGTGACGGATTACACAGCCCAAACCTTCCTCAAGAAAGGTTGCCTCTTGATTCCCCTGAAACTACCACCACCCTTCGTACTAACTGCTAGGAATTCACCTGCTGACTTTAAATGGATGAGCCCCACCTTGGCCACCTGTCGCAAGAATTTAGTTTATACAGTCTTGCTGAAATTTTACCCCCACCTGAGCATCCTGAAGGTTGGCAAACTAAATCCTAATTATCCCTCTCCCACCTTCCCTGCATTGGTAGAGAAATACAACAAAGAATTGGCCACCGCCATGGTTGTTTATATTTGGATTTTCCTGGCCAGGTGTTCTGCGTCTAGGATATATCACCATATTTTCGCAACACAACTTTTGCCTATTGTACTATGTTCTGTGCAAAATTGTGTTTAACTTTGATTTTGTTTGAACTTTGTTGTACATATGGATTGTACCTCTAATTGAAAAGCTACCGAGCCCATACAGAGCAGTCTTTGAGTCTTGACACACCGGTACATACAGACCAAAATCAGGTTTTCCCACTGCCTTTGGGTAGAGAAAAAGTAGTTTATGGCAATTTGATGTTTGGGTAATTTCAACATGTAGGACCAGTCCTGCTTCTTAATTCAAACAAACGCTTAAGTGCACTGTGATCATTGTATATATCCTTCTGAACTTTCGTTTTGTGAATGTCTGCTGCTTGTTTGCAGGGGACAACTTCGTGCTCTGACTAACAGTGCCATGTATGTAATCTTCACAACTCAATGACATGCATATTGATAAAATAAAAATAAATGGGTTCTGTGGAATCAGTTTTGATTTAATTGGCTACAGATTCAGAGTCCTTTCACTGTAGTCCAGCCAATGCAGGCGGGGGTCCCCGAAAGAGCCAATCTCAGCACTTGTTCGAGCATTTTTGCAATACCAAAGGTGTACTTTCACTACCAATTTGACATAGAGGAGGGCATGAGCTTACTTTATTCCAAGGCCAAACCTGTTATTGTGTGGGGTTGGGTTTAAATTGATTTAGTCAGGCATGCAAGTGGAGCAAACACAGAGTGATTGAAATCACAGACTGAACTTGATACCAGAAAAATTAGGTTCTCAACTGAAGAAAGCATATAACCGAAGAGCCAGCCAATATGTTATTTCCATATACCAGTTAAGGAGAAACATACTCTGTCTAAAATAGGACATGTCCTTCTACCACTACCAGCAGAAAGTTTAGAATGCTTGTCATAGTCCTCACCTAAAGTGAAGGGTAATTATCAGTTTGATTGTGTGAAACTTGTGTTCAAAATGGTAGTGTTAAAAATCATTGATTTTGTTTGTTGCTCTTACTTTGGGAAGGGAAGAACTGACTTCCCTAGAAAAAAAATGCTAATTCTCACAGTGGTACATGTTCAATTTGATATTTTGTGTACATAACAAAATAAAAATTTGGAAAGAAGATAAAAGTATTTAGAAACTAAACTTTAAAATGCCTCACTTGATATACAAAGACTGCTTGGAACACATGCATGTATACATGTACCAACAGCAAGAAACAGCGGAAAAGTGAACAAAGATGGGTACAAATTTACTACGTGTATTAAACGCATAAATGCCCTGTGATTTCATTTCTCAAGATCATGGACATGAGGGAGGAGTGCTCAGAAATTCACCTTTAACACAAATGTGAAAGTGTTGGCAGTTACAGAGCAAGGGGCAGGTGCAGAAAGTGGAACTCCTTGGAGTTCTCAGTAAAAACAACAAACACTGGAGACCTACAGTGGCAACTGGCCTATAGGGCTAGTGGGTATCAACATATGGACCTCCGTAGAGTCCTATAGGCTGTACAGTACAAGTGTTGCTCTATATGGTACATTTGACATGTTTGGAATACTGTATACATATCCTTGAATTTTATGTTCACCCACCTATGAGAGAGTGCATCTGTTCCAAGCCAAAACCATATTGCATTGGTTAAAAGACACCAAACCAAAGGATGTGCCACTTTTATTTGGGATTCTAATCTGTGTCTCCAGTAATTCAGAGATCATCCTGGTTTGTGGAATGCAGTTTTTTACTACAAATTTTAAAAATCACCCTTGTGTTTCAATTAATTTGATTTAAGGTTTTTTTTTAGTTTTGTTATCTTCAATCGTAATCAGACATGCAACTTTTCCTCAGTCAGCTGGTTTCCTTGTTTTTCACTTCTCACTCCTGCCATTAAATATTGAAAAACATTCTACAAAGTCTAGTACAGATTTGAATTTCGTTGTTTTTGTCAAAGTCCAGATTTCATGCATGGAGAATTTGACGATTTTTTCATGTTTTTAGTTTTTCAGATTTTCATGTACCGTTATTCAAAACTGTGATGTCATTTTAGGTATCATAAAACCTCATGTCTTACTAATTTGTGGAAAAATGACAGCTTGAATCGTTTATATTTTTCCAGCCTTAATCTCCTTTTCCTTGTTGATTCATTGTTATGGAAGTACCTGAAAATAGGCCCAAAAGTCGCCCCTAGCTTTGTCAGAAATATTTTCCATTAGCAAATTTTGGGTTCACAATTTGAACAGAAAAACATAGAAACCGAACAGTGTCTTCCCTAAATGGCATCATAGCAACAGCGCTCTCTGATATCTGGAAATACATACAAATTCTTTGTATGTGGTTTTGTGACTCGTGAACAGAGCGAGCTAATCACCAGCAAAGGTTACCCTTGTGAGGAGCACTACGTAACCACTGCTGATGGCTTCATCCTGGGCCTGCAGCGCATCCCCCACGGCCGCAATGAAACAGCAGACCCATTGCCCTTGACCAACCAGACTGCCAATGCCACCAACCAGGAAACCAAGAAGCGACCTGTGGTCTTCCTCCAGCATGGCTTGCTGTGCTCCTCCACCAATTGGCTGACCAACCTGGCCAATGAGAGCTTTGCCTACATCCTGGCTGATGCCGGGTTTGATGTGTGGCTGGGCAATGTGAGAGGGAATGTCTACTCCAAGCGACACACCCACCTGAGTCCAGACTCGGATGAGTTCTGGGATTGGAGGTCTGTTGCTCAATTGATTTATGGTCCTTTCACATTGAAAAGTGTCCAGGGAAGCCCAATTGTAGCTGGTTCCTGCCTTCTCTAAACTGGCCAACTCATGCTAAGCTGATTACCCAAATGACTAGCTAGTACTTATTTGCTACTTCACTGATTGGCTGGTTGGCCATTATCACATGTCTCACTTGTTGGATGACTTGGCATGGGCTCCCTGAGGACTAGGCTGAAGAGAGGGCTGGATGAGGTATGACTGGAATATAAGCACTGCAGGTGTAACTGCCTTTATTTGATTGGATGGTTTAATGGTCAGCAGGACAATTGCTTGAAGGTCTATTGGACTGTTGTCAAGATTCTAACTTTATAATGAGAAATCTGGGGGTTGGGGCTGCTTTAGAAGAACTGGCTGTATAGATAACCAAGTTATAGGTAAGGGAACACAAATGGTTACATTTTGATAGACAAGCAAGCTTGACTATTAATTTATGTGTACTTGTAATTTTGCTTAAGGGTGTAATAAAAGTGTTCATGCTGACATTTGGTGAGAAAGAATAATTGAGTAAATAAATTCAGATTTACATGTAAGACATATTTTTGGGTGCAGCTGGGATCAAATGGCCGAGTTTGATCTGCCAGCCATGGTCGACCTGGCCCTGGAGGTTAGTGGTCAAGATCAGCTGTATTATGTTGGACACTCCCAGGGGTCACTCATGGCATTTGCTGAACTGTCCAGGAACAAAGAACTGGAGAAGAAGGTAAAGTCTAGAAGGTAGACTGGGAGGTTGAAGTTTTAGAAAATAGTTTTGCCATGTGAATAAAGCAGAAAACAGCAGGAAGAGAAGATTCGCCTAAATCAGATTGAAACCTCTAGCTTTGTTGTTTTTCTGTTGGTTAAGTATCCCTCCCCTTTCCCTGTATTTCTTCTCTAACACAGTTGTGCTCAGAAGAAACCTGGAATACTGCCTTTAATAAACTTTTGTTTGGGCTTTGTTCACATTATAGATAAAAATGTTCTTTGCCCTTGGCCCAGTGACAACCGTTGGTCACATGACAAGTCCCCTGAGGTACCTGTCAACTTTTGTTCCCGAAATTGAGGTAACTGAACATAAGAACGTACAGTACTTGTAAATTAAATGTGCTAACTTAAGCATTATGGATCCTTTAAGTGTAATGGTTTCTTCCACAATTAATTAAATTCCTGCACTTGTTTTCTGATAGTCGTTGGAATTTTAAATCCAGGAGTAATGAAAATCGGACTATATTTCTCTCTAACCACATCCAGTTGCACTTTGAATACAGAGTATTTGACAGAAGCCAGCTTAAAACAAACATCCATTTTTAAGTTTGGTAAAAGGATGAAAACAACTTTCAATTTCCAAGCTTCCTGTGGGGCTATGGTATATGTCTTCTGGTTAGAAAATAAGAAACACCCTTTTTAACTTTACAACTTGTTTTGGTTTGGATGAATGACTCTTATGGTTACGAAAACAACCGACACATTGACGGAAATGACAGTTCTTGCTGCACATACTCGGAGTGAGAGACTTCATGCCATCGTCCAAGATCACCCAGTGGCTGGCAGCCGACATCTGCTCCAGCTCAACTGATATATGGTGCGAAAACATCGTCTTCGTTCTTTGCGGCTTTGACAGGGCTAATCTGAATGAGGTAGGAGTCAAAGTGTTTCTCTTGTCTGTTGGTCAGGCTGTCTTCCTATCTTAGCATGCTGTTTGCTTTTAACTTTCTAACTGTTAATAAGTCACAAGGAGATCCGAATAGCTGACAAATCTGAATTTAAGAGAGAGCTAAGAAACAAAGATTCAATATCCGCACAAGCTTGCAACCTTCTCAGTACCCTATCAGTGCAGTGCTCTAGTATCTTAGCTCCTCAGTCTCGTGTTGCTTGTCTATTAATTTAGACTAGATTTCTACTTGGTTTATTACGCATAATGTATGCAGTATTTGTCAGTATCAAGTCTGTTGGCTCAAATATCGAAATAAAAGTCTTTATTTAGAATCAGCCAAATCAATTGTGTGTAGATTTTGAAACTGCTCCGAACATATTCACATTAACTTATTATTAAGTCTTTGTGCTTTCCCTCTCTTCTGTTACAATTGTATTTCCATCTGCTGTCTGTCTGCTTACAGTCCAGAATGCCTGTGTATTTCGCCCATTCACCTTCTGGAACATCAGTTCAGAACATGATCCACTTCGCCCAGGTAATCCACAAAGCTCTGTATAAACAGAAACCTACAAGAAAAGGAAGTCATGTGTAGGCTTAATTGAGGCACTAGGAAAATATGTGTTCATGACATTTTCTTTTGATTTTTTGAAACAAATTTAATTGCACCTGTATTGGTTTTTAGATGGTGTCCTCCGGGGAATTTCAGATGTACGACTACGGCACCAAAGGGAAGAACATGGCACAATACAACCAAGTATGTAGCCCTGAATTCAGCTCTTTCTGAAAGTTTTGCTCCTTCTTGAAAACATGCAGAAAACGTCATGGTTCTTCTGGTATCACTAGATGGACATCGGAGGCATTGATTGGATAAACCTATTTTCTACATGAATTTTAATCCACTCTGTTGAATATTTCATAAAAAGTAATGTCCAACTCCACCATTTTGACCTTGGAGGTTAATTGATTGCCTTTGAAACTCCTTCAAAACTATTCAGTTCAGTACTCAATAAAGGATTTGTTGGAGTTGGGCCCTTCTTTCAATGAGGTATTCAGTTGTACCACTTTACAACTCATGCACCCAGCTGGATATGTGGGTTGCCTCCCAAGCTGTTCAGATTTTCTAGTAATGGATTAAAGGTGAAGTTGTTCACTTCGTAAATGGAAGGTATGCTATTTATGACTTACTTGCACCCCTAGACAAACAAATGGACAACTGGGGCCTGGCAAAATAGTGCAATTTAGTTGATAAACCTCTGGCATGCATGATGGGCATGTACTGACGTTTGCCAGTCCAATCCTGCTGCAGTGAGATCTTGGTGCACAATCTAAAATCAGTGTGAAGAATTTGTTTCCTTTGATGTTGGACTGCTTCATCCATTTCAAACATCAGGAATTTATAGCAAAATCAGGTTTTTAATATTTGGGCATATAGTTTCAGTCTGAATCAGCTTTGTCAAGTTTAAATTTAGAGATTAAATGGAGGAACGACATTACACTTAAGACTTGAGGGCAAGGCTAGCATGTGTAGTCACTTGAAATTGTGACTGAATTTAGCGACCGATTCGGGGTGCAGGTTGAATAGGTCGGTCACTAAACGTCTTCACTCACCTTTTGCTTGTGGACAGACCACTCCCCCGCTGTACTACCCGGAGAACATCAATGTCCCTGTAGTGCTGTACTGGGGGGGCAATGACTGGTTGGCCGACCCTAAGGATGTGCAGCTGCTCATCCCCAGGCTCAGGAGCCTCTGGCAGAACGTCTACATCCCGCAGTATGACCACCTGGACTTCATCTGGGGCACCGACGCGCGCCACTGGGTCTACGAGCCCATCATCAGGACCATCCAGAGGGAGGAGAGCCCAGAGATCTTGGAAGAGGATAATGATGAGTCGTCTTCCTCCGTCAGTGAGGTGATCCTGGAGTATTACAAGAAGATTGAGGAGATGCAAAATGCGAACGAAAATGCTACAGATGCAATTTAATATCTTCCTCTACACTGTTTCCCACATTAGTAACCCCCCCATGAGTTTTCCTATATGTCATTCATATATATACATGTATAGATCAGTAGATTAGTTTAAATCAAGTGGAAGTCTTTTATAAGTGGCCCTGTCATCAGTTAGCCTATCTGACGATCCTATCATACTTCTTGTACCTGTGCTTCCAATGTGTGCTTAAGAGTGAGGTGGCCTTGTGGCTAGTGTTTATGGCTCATGGACATAGAGTCAGGGGTTGAATCCAGCTGCTGGATCACATCTTGTGAATTGAGACAAGTCGTTTCACTCCCACTTGCCTCTCCTCACCAAGGAGTATAAATGGGTACTGGTGAGGACAGAGCTGGCTGTATATGTTTGATCCGGGGGTTTGGGCCAGAAATGGCAGCATTGAGCTGCCTACTTCCCAGGGAGCTGAGATGGTTTAGGAATGTTTATGGCCCAGTGAGTAGGGATAATAATAAGCACTTGGTATCACCTGGTAATTTGCTGCTATATAAATACAGTCCTTATTGTTATTAAGGAAAAGAGATTGTTTTCTATTTGTTGAGAAGAATTGTACATACCAGCTACAGCACAACTTTGTAATCTTGAACAGTTGTCGAGACTTAAGTTCCCACCGATTTATAAAATTTATTATAAAATACTGTTAATTCTTGCCAATTTTGAATTTATGCAAAACTTAGCTCAGCTGTCTCGTGTAGGCCCTGCATTGCCAACTTCTGTGTTTGACATGGGACCGCAAAAATAGTTCCAAGTGTGCCGCTCGCCAAGATATTGTAACTAATGGGTTTTCCTGGTCAAGTCAAACAGTTTAATAATATGTAGGAAACTCTTTACTTGTAAGTCCAACTCACTGTTTTGAAAAGCAACTCGTAGTTTGATCTTGTAGCTTTCTACCAGAGGCTTACAAAGTCGCAAGGGTTTTCGGTGTTACCTAACAGCAACTAGTTTTATAAGAACCAGTATCAAGAACTTAATTATGTTACCTTTTCTAGTGTCCAGTTTTATTTTCTTCAAACTTGAAGGTTCTTCAGTCTGATATATCAAACGGCAAATGTTCTCTTTGGCTGTTATGATGTCTCCCACACCGTTCTTAATTGCAAAAATCAAAGAGTATATTTTCCTTTACCTTCAGTCAGTCTTGACAAGTGACAGTCCTGCCTCAGTGCCTCCCGTAGGCTGTCAGAAGAAGAAGGAAAAAAAATCGAGAATTGTTTACAGTATCACTGTCATTGCTATTTTCAAATCCACAGCCACTTATGTGTAAAACCGGTGCCCCGATATGGTGCCACTTCTCGTGGACACGAGTACTTCCAACCATGAAAGACAAGAACAAATGTCGAGGGTTGTCAGTTGCTGTGAAAACTTGTCAAAAATGCCATCAATTTTGAACAGAAAAAAAAATTCAAGACTATAAAGTCATTCAAAAAATTGTTTACTTGTAATTTTATTATTTTAGTCATCTTATAATAATGCATAATTTTGAATTCACCATGCTTAAGATTGATTTTAGTCTAATCCGTCCCTTTTTGTATGCATGTGCATGTACTCCTATGAAACTTGTTAGTAACGTTTTGTGTTACTGAAAATAAAATAATAAAATAAAGTTACGACCAGGGTTTGTCCCCTGGTCGCAAGTTTATCATTTTCAAATTGAAGTTTCTTAAATGTTCAGATTTGAAGCACTTTCTAGTCGATCGCAAGTTCTAATATCCTTCTCCTATTCAGAATCTTCGCTTGTTCTCCCAACTTCTTGCTGATCACGTTCCCGGGATTGCCCTGGCGTAGCTCTCGAATTAATGTGTTAGTCGTGGTGAAATTCCGTCAGACAACGTAGCGCGTGCAGTGTCATCGATGATGAAGCCTGGAACTTTCACTGCAATGCGCCCCGGCCTCCCGCGTACCGTCTTTAATGAAGCAAATTTTCGGGACAGGTCGGCTTGTGTTCGTGGCGGTCGAAGCATGTAGTCTAATACAAGCTATACGGAAAGTTGACGGACAAAAAAACGCACGGAGGATGTGTTGGAGAGAGCGGAGGAAAATGCTTACAAGGCCATTTCATCATTGTTTATTGAGGTGTGGGGACTTCAGGAAATACTTCGATGTTTACTGTCATATTTTTTACCTCCTGGTTCGCTTCATTTTAACCAGTATGGAGTAGCTGTAGCTACGAAAGCTTATGCAGAGTTTTACTTTAATAGTTAGTCAATAAAGTGCTACTGATTCTTTATATTTGTAGTCTACCTGACTGACACGGCTACCCACCACTACATTTGGTCGTTCACATTGAGAAATAAAAGACAGATTGGACTGAGTTTGAAGGGCCCGCCAAGGGTCCACAGGGTATCAATTACTGACCGATTATCGACCCAGTAACCGACAAATTTACGACCGCGATAAGAGCCACGAGCTTGGCAGCAAAATGTGCTCAGAAATCAACTTCCTTTGCGCACCTCTTGGATCTAAGTGGAATCACTGCCTAGACCTTATGAATCATAAAAAGTCAAAATCCACAATCCCAAGTTCACCAGTTAATTTAAATAGTTCCATTTTAATTCTCGATATAAAAAGGGCGCCCTCTATTGGCCGGGATTAGAAAAACCATGTACATTTTCTATTGGGAAAGTTTTGGTGTTGCTTGCTGAAATAGGACCGAGTGTCTGCCGAGGTAGTAAACCTTGTCCTAAAGTGTCGATTGCAATGTATCAGGTAGATTTATCAAAATTCCATTCCCACTGAAGTTTTCTCACTCTTCTTTAGCATCAAAGTCTTTATTATATTGAAAAATGTATTTCCTTGTTAAATTAAGTTTTGAACATGCATAGTACACGGGTTTTTTTTTCATTTATTCTTTTATTCGGTTGTGGTTGTACTTGTACTTCATAAA
>NW_019091362.1:9041357-9056728 GCF_001949145.1 Acanthaster planci
TTGGAGGTCAAGAATTTTTCCAATAGGCCATATGTGGGGTATTAAAGAGAATCAGGCTATTTGCTTTTATCGCTTGGCTGTGGCTTGAAATTACACTTGACTCTATGGGACTGGTGCTATGGCAGGAGCCACAACCCTAGTCGTGCATAATTTTAAGCTGCAGCTAAGTACTTAAGGCGCGGCTTTAAAAATCACGTATAATGCAGTGGCTGCTGTGTTCCAATGAAAAGCCTAAATTCCAGAAGGGCGCACGCACAATTGTCTTGAGCTATATGTCTCTTAACAATTCCAAGATCAAGTCAAATTTCAACTGGCCAGTGCACCAGACATTATTATCCTGACATAGACTTGAGGATAAGTTGCTTGATTTTTTTGTCCTTAAAGGGCCCTGTTTTTTACAAGATTAGAACATGAAAAAGGGACAATGTCTTCGTCTTTAAGTCATTCAACTTCATGTCTATTGTCTACCCACATTGTCAGAGTACATTTTCTAAACTTCAAGTTGTTTTTGAATGACCGTAAGCAGAGCTTTCCCAACAAAAAGTCAAACATGCCATTTCAAAGTTTGCGAGTCTCATATTGTGCTGGAAAAAAATCAATCCTGATGTAAACCCCAAGTCATGAAAAAAATTGTTTTCTAAGGTGTCACATGCAATCGTATTCACAGACCTTTTCCCAGAACTACTTGTATGTGTATTCTCATAATTCTGGCAATTATTCTGTTTAAGGCCATTTAACCAGCTTAGGACCATGTACTTGTATCTTGTAAAGTGTTTCAACACAGCACCAATGTAGTTTTAATGGGCGGTAAGCCTGCCCTGGTTATGAAAATGGGTCTTTGGCCATTCAGTGACCAGAAGAGGAGATTTAAAAGTGCTGTTTTTTCACTGGGGTGATCATTTTTTTATTTTTCTAGATTCAGTACTGGATCAAAACAAAAATCTACCTTTCCACGAGCCGAGATTGCCATGGAGATGATAGATACTACCACCATTCCGTCATAATGCGCAACATCGACAAGCTAAATCTTCGACCAGACGATGTCATGTTAGACGTGGGTTGTAGCACAGGTGAAGAGACGAAGGCATTGGCATCGAAAGTCGGTAGTGCAACGGGTAAATAGGCTGCTTGTGATTCTTGATTGAAAGTCTTTGCTGATTGCAAATATATGTACATGAGCACATGCTAACAGATAGACACAGCCATAGCCGTTATGGTCAAAGAGAATTGCTTTCAACAGACCTTTTACCTCCAGATGACTTCACCCCAGTACTTATTATAATGTTAATGCCAGTAAATTTTCACTGTTTTTCATTTGTTTTTGTTTTTCCACACATAAACCTCAGCATGCACCTTTAATTTCATAAACACTAAAGTCAGCTGCTCAAATGTTATGTAAAATGCTGAATCACCAAAATCCATGGATGAAGGCTTTGATGTGTATCCAATGAAATGAATCCGTTGTTCTTTTGAAAACAGGCATTGACTCTTCGGAGGAGATGGTAGCCTTCGCTCGGGCAAACAACCTTGCACCCAACGTTAGTTACAGTTTGGGAGATGCACAGACCATCGGGAACCACCCCGAGTGGCAGGAGAGGTTTGACAAAGCTGTCAGCTTTTTTGTTCTCCACTGGTGTCCGGACCACGCTGAGGCACTCAGGAACATTCTGGCTTGCCTCAAGCCAGGGGGCGAGGCACTGCTCATCGTGATTAACCGAACAACACTGATCTCCGAGGTTCACAGGTTCTTGAACAGTCATGTGAAGTGGGGACACTATGTAACAGTAAGCCAAACGTTGATAAAGGATGGAACGTCCAGTGTGTTAAGGGTGGCAGAGTACACGAGGCTATTATGAATGCAGATCCAAAATATTAGAGACGTGGATTTTTAACTAAAAGTAATTTGTTAGACGAGGGCCATGGCCTCCCTCCTGAAAGAAGCAGAAATATGTTTATGAAAAACAATAGAATAAAGACATTCTTTTAGTTTATTTTATTTGCCTTCCTTCTAGAAGCATGAACAGTCTAAGAAATAGCCCCTTAAATGTAATCTCACCCCTCAGAAAGCCATAAAAGGTTACAAAAAACTTTCTTCCCAACCCCCTCAAAAAAAGGATCTGGATCCACCCATTTAAGTACGTATTTGGATGTTTAACATCAGTTGATGTACACGTAATTTTCCCTTTTTCCAGGGCTTTGAGAATACGTACTCCTTTTGGGATCGTTCCGTCGCAGAAACCGAGGAGCTGTTGGCAACGTGCGGTTGGACAAACCTGCGATGTGAAATCCAACACCATTTGCCTAGCACAGAGTTTCAAACAAAACGTAAGCTGAGAACTCATTTTACGAGAGGTCTGTTCTGGGAAGTATAACCGTCAAGACCCATCACCAGGGCCAGTTCCGATCCTGCTCTCCGAATTCAATTTCATTTTATTGCGCACTCTAGAATGGAAAGTCCCACCCTATGTTTCAGTTGGGCGGAAAACCAGAGAGAAATTTTCATGCATGTTTAATCAACATTATGTAGCAAGTGAGATTTCTTGCACAGAAGAAGATAGCGATTTGCACCATTAGCTTCCATAACTTTCATTCATTTCTCTATTTTCCTTCATTATTCTCTGGCAACGTTCCGGGTCAAAATGCAGTACACGTACTGGATTGTTTTCAACTACAAATTCTTTGTTTCAAATGAAAGCTTATCAATCTGTTTCCTTTGCAGTATTCATGAAGACCTCACTGGGAATATCATCGCTAATACCGGAGTCAGAACAGGAGGCGTATTTTGAGGATATCTGGCAATGGGCATTGTCTCGATACGAGGTTGAGACTCAAGCTGGGTATGTTTTCCTCCCTATAGACCTGATGGTAATGCAAGCTTCTAAGCCGCTCTGAAGTAGCCAACTTTCTGCAGTGCTCTGCGTCCTGTTGAGCAATGTCTGCCAAGTCTGCATATTATGTGCGTTCTGAAGACGTTTTCTATATTTATACAGATTTTTAGGGAAGGTAGTTTTGTAGTTAATAAATTATAATGATATGTAATAAAATATACTTAGTCTTATAAAAAGAATATGTAATTATGCATATAAAACGATGTAATAATAAGATATACTCTCTGACTGAAGAGTATAATCTTAGGA
Organism: Acanthaster planci; assembly: GCF_001949145.1. Next base: position 9,044,495 of record NW_019091362.1, read on the forward strand.
GGAAAAACATACTGGTAATGATCCACACTTCCCTCCAGGTGATACTCACGAGCAGTTTTGCCTGGGCTATTAGCAAGGGAATACCAAGATAAATATTCTTATTTCAAATTCATTAGCTTGGCGAGAAAATGTGAGGGGACTTTTTTTTTACTGAAAATGGGGGCGTACTCAAAGATTATTAGAGGGGGCAGGGGCGCATGCTTCCCTAGGAAAGTGTTAATAAAATCCTGCAATCCTGAAATCTGGTGCATTTAAATATCCCCCAAGTCGACTCCCAGACTTCTGTTTTGTGGTTGTTTTTATCCGTGAAACAATGGAGGATTACATGAAGACTGGCTAGGGGGAGGTATTCAAACCCCCAGGTTTCCTCCACCCCAAGCTTTGCTCCAAGACCCTATGATCAGTTCGTCTCTTATGAATATAGCGCCCTCTAATGGTAATGCTAGTTGGTTGTGCTCGACATCGACAGCGCATGTCGTCTCCACGGTCCGGCGTGTTCAGTGCAGTGCAATGGCCGAAACAGTAAAACCAGTCTTGGGGCAAGACTGCCCCCACGTACTCTTTATAAATAAATAGCAAATGCTCCCTTGCCCGGCTGTAGGAATCCGAAGATGGGGGGGGGGGGAGAATGGCACCTGGGGCTGGACATTTTGTGGTGCTGAGCATGGAAGAAACCTCCAACCCAATTTCCAGGTTGTCGTAGGCTACACGAAGGCCAACGGAATACAATGTAGGCCGAGTTCTTTGATTCAGCATTATAATAAGCCAGCATCTGGGCTCATTTGTATGATCATACCCATCCTGCAACTTGACAGAACATCAAGCGATAGGTGATTATTTTTTTCCCAATTCCCCCTTGAACGTCCAATTTAGTTTTGTGATACCTCCGTGGCCATCATTTATGTGGTTGTTTAGACCTATCGATCGATCATAGTGCAAATATTATCGCGTCCGAGCAAACACTAGAGATGGAGCGTGATTAATGCTAGTCTGCAAGTCAGCCGTGAATGAATGCTTTGCTGTCAGTATCACTGTTGGAGAAGAGACTAACACGGAGGATTTGTAGAAGTGAATTTTCTTCTTAAATATAATGTCAATTTGTCTCAGGGGCTAACTTTTCTCTGTGTATTGATTTTTTTGTCTTTAACTGTCACCGTATATATTCTTTTTTAAACATTTGTTTTTATTCTAAACAGAGACCAACTCTTTTTATTCTTTACGGTTATCTGAGAAAGCTGGTTCACAGTTTTATAAAGGCATTCTTTTATGTAAAATTAAAGATGTAAAATAAATGAGTAGATTACGATAAGTGTAAATCATGAAGAAGTTATTCAGTCTACTGTATTCCTTTCTTTAACGAACGATAAACTTGCACTGTGCCATGTGTTGTGTAAGTGCTCATTGTTAGCGTGAAATCTTCAGTGTTGTCATTTCATGCATGTGTGCCTGGGAAAGAGACTATGGACAAGCTTCTCATACGCCAGCATCCATAGTTACCTCCCATTGGTATTGCTTTGTTATGTGGACGAAAGGAGGAATATTGACATAGTGCTATAGTGTTGTAAATCACAGGATATGCCCACGAGGCACAGTCATTAAAAATCAGTTACCTTCGCCGGGTTTCATTTCACTGAACCTACCACTGAATTATGCTTACTGCACCATCTGCATGAATAATTTGGGTGCGAGTTAGCAACACTGATGTGGGTGGTCCATCGTTGGATACGAATTACTGTTGACGTCCTACCATGTATTCTTATCATGAAAACAAGTTCATTTCTACCAGGTAGGTTAAATCCCTTTTTTAATATCACGCTGTCAACGTCAGGCTCACTAGTGAGATGTGGCCTTGTGTGTTTTCTGCATTTGCCAAACGTCTTTATCAAGCAACTACCTTGAGATATTTCTTTGATCACACGTGTGTCCAACGTCAAAACCTTCACACTCCACAAATCTAAAACAAAATGTGAAGACACTTCTAGGAACTCCATGATAAAACGATTCCCCTGTCGCAAGCATGCGACACCTGAGCTGTACAACAGTCTCATAAGAAGACGAACTTATGTAACCTTAAATGCTGTTCTGGTACGCCTATGGCGTATGAGTCAATCATCGGCGTAGTTTATGCCGTTTTTTCCCTCAAGGAATATGCTAAAAATGCACACCAGGAATTAAGTGTGGAAATCCCCCATCTAAGTGTATAGATAAATAGTGACGAACAACAATTAACAAATTTTACGCAATATGAACATGAGCTTAAGAACTCCGACTGACATGGTGACGTCATTTTTAAATTACAGGCAAGCCCGGAATTGCTAATATAACAGGCTTTTAAAAAATGGAGTTTCCTAGAGACAAGAACCGAGCAAATCGGAAAGCTTTTTCATCGAGTTCCAACGAATCAACGAAGAAAACAACAAACGCACTAAAGAAGTATCGGCAACGAGAACTCAAAGATGACCATCGAGTGATAGTCTTGACGACCCCCGGCCTAAGGTGGCCAAACAAGCGCTGGACAACATTGAAAGTGAACATAAAATGAACCAGGTGGACGCCAAAATCCAAGGGGAGCTCACACCACAGGAAATTCGGGATTTGAAAGATGTGTTTGATACATTCGACAAGGAGCATCGCGGGTGAGCCCACAATTCCCTAAAGACACAAAGAATGAAATTGCATGGGTTTGGTTACATGACTTTGAAAATCGCTGGAATAAATGCTCGAGATTCGTCACATTTACAGCTCTGTATCTTTGGGATCCTGAATAAGAAACCATATATATTCAGCGTATAAAGCTGTTCCACAAATTTCTGCCTAGGATATTACATACAGTATTTTCGCTGAACGCCACAAAATCACGAGAAAGACTTTCTTTTCTTCTTTCGACAATTGTAAATCAACAGCAACCCCTCCCCTAAAAAAGTGGGGGTTTCTGTTTTCAAGAAGATTAGTGCACTTAATGGGGCTCAGAAGGATACACAACTTGCCCGCCATGCACCCACTTTATGGCGAGCCATTCGATCTTATGTCATTTGTGGAACAATTTTGTGACAAATTTCATTTAAAAATGTCCTGCACAGCTGGTGTAGTACTCGGATAGGGCGGAATATGATTACTTACAAACACGAATAAAATCCTTCCTTGATTACAGATTTATCGATGCCGACGACTTGCGCCGAGCGCTGAGGGTAATGGGCTTCAAAGTCACTCAAGATGACTTGACAGAAATGATTGGTAAGAAAATATCCCCACAGTTACCTCTAAATGTGGATTTCACAAAAACCTGATCTTATTTGTCTCCATTGTTTTTTAATGATTGCTACCGATGGACGAAATGTGTCCCTAGGGTTGGCAGCGACCGTCACAGTTTAAGACACAAGTGCATATGGCAGTAAAAAAAAATGAACACCTGGCAAAATGCCAACAATACAAAATAAACTGTCAAGCATGTTAGCAACATAAAGGCAGAAAGTCACTCTCACTAGATCAGATGAAGAGATAGCAAAGTGACTTGCCAAAAGTATACCCAAACAATTAATGTTCTGTTTATTTTTGCTCCACAGCCGACGTTCATGGGAAGACAGTCCCTCGTCGGTGAGTCTGCCACGGTCCATCTTTGCTCGTAACGATATCGGAAGTTATATAATCGAAGGAGAAAGACTTTTAGTTCATGGATTCTTTTATATTAACCGTGATTAACACTGCACTGGTAAATGCGCAGCAGTGCTTAGACAAAACACCAAAAGGGTCCAGGATCACTTAAATTAAGACACATTCCGTTTAGGTCTATGGGCCCGTTAGGCCAGTCGTTATGAATGTCATCTCTTGTCGCAAAGAGGCAGCTCGACCTTTTTGTCTTTCAGAACACACAAATTAATTTCGTTTTCGGCAACTTTGAAATTCCTTTCATCTAAATCATTTTTATCATTTAAACGCGTTGGCATTTTTTTTAATTTGAATTTCGTCATTTGTGTTGGCAGCGAAGTCACGTTTGAGCAGTTTCTGGAGCTCGTGGTGTACAAACAAGGGGACGCGAGGGATGTATACGCCGAGCTTGAACATGTAGGTGTGCATGCTTCATGGGTGAAATCAAGCTGTATACAAATTAATCTAAAGACCATTTCTTCGGACAGAATTCCGTATACGGACGTCACTAACTTTTCCCTATAGTTACCTATTAGCCATTTCAAAGCAATAACACGACCTCTAAGGTGAAATTTAGCAGGGAAATTATTGAGGCATTAACGTCGAAAACTGAATTTTTCAGACTAGTTTCATAGAGTTTGTGTACAGGCTGTCAACCGGCGTCACTGTTTCCAAATTGCTTTCAAAATGTCAACATGGCAAATGTGAAATAGGCCTAGTTGCGGTCTCAACTCTCAAGGATTTTATGGAACTGTTAATTTGCTGCTATGAGAGACGCTTGAGGAGTTGATGTTGGAGCATTAATGCTATCGGGCAAGGATACGAATAAACCAAAGGGGAGTTGGGATCGCACTGACTGACAGTACGAGTACACTTTCCTGTACTATTACCACACTACAAGGAGCTTACCTTTGCTAATTCTCTTCGTCCAAATCACTTCCAGTGATCCGTAGAGTCAAATTTCATTCCACATTTGCCTCTCAGAAGTCCATGCTAAGATTTGCTGTCCGCAACGTTAATTCCAGTTAGTTCCTATATATGTCACTTCATGCTACGACTGCCGGCCGATTGTCGTGTTCTTCTTTAAATTCCGTGCACACGACAAAATGGCGCACTACCACTCAGCAGTTTGGCACGCCCGAGGCATTCAGCTTCTTATGTAACCCCAAAAGACACCTTTTTATTCTGTAAAACCGGGAGAGAGATTACTGCGTGGAACAGCCAGGTCTTGTACCACTAAACATTTCAAATGTAAGGCATGATTTCCCAAAGTAACAGTCTTGTACGCGGCATTTAGGTCTGTACTGTGCTTTGTCGCGATGATGCCGACTATACAAAGCCTTTTGTTCAAAGGAATGATGCTGTTGAACTTGGTATCTGTCATTTTTCTCACAGTGAGATTACAGTATTTGAGTAGGCAGTGACTACTTTGAGTAGTCACTGAGAGCGTGGGCTTTGCAAATAGCAATATCGGTGTTTCACGCTCAGGAATCCAATCATTTCTTCAAAACCAATAAAATCCTGCTGTTTTCTAGTCATGCATATTCTTGTCTATTTTATTTCCAGGGTTTCAGGATGATGGACATAGGTAAGTCTTGTCTGTATATCTAGATAACGTGATAATAAACATTTCATTAAAATCTTCGCCTGTGATCAGAGTTGAAGTCGAGTCCATCACAAGTCTCTTCAAAATTCCAGTCACAAGGCCTGTCATAAATAACAGGGTGAACGACAAAAGAATGCTTTTGTCATAGTTCATGTGAATAGCTTGCGATTGATGATAAATGACTTGTGATAGACTTACATGGACTTGCAAGGACTTGTGATTGACTCGAATACAACACTGCCGGTGATGCACCCACCATTATAGATTAAGGCCTCACAGTGGTAATTCACATCAATACATATTCCTTTTGTAATTCATTTAAGACGTCCAACCCATAATCGATTCTCTTTTGACAGGTGAGAAGGGCCATCTGACCTTTGATGACATCAAGAAGGCATCTCAGGCGGCAGGACTGAAGTTCCGCGACAGCACGATCCGGGACATGATGGATGAAGCAGACACCAACGGTGATGACCTAATAAGCAAGGAAGAGTTCTTCCAAGTTATGCTGCAGACCAACCTGTTTTAGCCCGGCACTTTTCAGAGTGCTTTGCTGATGCAGTCCCCCATCTCCGACGAGTCCTCTGACGATGTGTCAACGATCTGTGTGCAGAAAACGCAAAGCCAATTGGACGGCACCAACCTATCTCGAAGGCTGGGTCTCGCTCTCGCGGGAACTAACTGCTTGTGAAGTTGCACCTGGATAAAGCTCCGAGCGGGAGATAACGAGGATGAAACCCAAATAATTGGCAGTTTCAAGTAACGCGTTTCATGGTCAATCACATTATTTATTGCTATATTCTGTGTTTTTTAATGAACGACTGTGAACACAAAATAAAAGAATACATGCATTTTCCTGGTATAACTGCTTCCTTCGCAGAACCGATTTAACAGTCTACATTAGTGAACTCATAAAACCTCTCTGCATATAAAAATTTTTCAGTAAAATTTGGTCAATACTGTGGTCTTCATTTAATTCAACATTTGGAAGAGTGGTGCACCTTCACAGATAAAAAACTCTAACCAATAAAAGTTTCGTTTAGATGAGTGACAGAGTACTATGACGTTTGAAAGTTTTTGGTTAATTTGGGTTTTAAGGGGCACATTGTACCTGTAGATGATAGTTAGTGGTTAGATTTAATTGGGGTGCGTCTTCTTTGGCAAATAAATTCTTAGATGGTCCAAAGTCACCCTCGCACCAGCCGATTCCCTTCAGTAAGTGTAACGTGACACACCGACTCTTAGGGATGCATATATTGGAAAGCGTGAAGCGATTTAAGATGGACGTACAAAATCTGGACATTCCGACCGTGCCAAGTATAATGGAGCTGCACGCTGGTTCCCGATCACCCCGATGGAATACCAGTCTCAACCGTTCCATCATTGAAAGAAAAATCTTTACCAACTTCTGAATGGGGCGGTAACATCGAGGACAGTGCCATGACTTCTATAAATCAATGGAATATCCAGGTAGAGATCTGTGGTGATTAAGCATTCCACAAAGCTAAGAAACAGCTTCAACATCTCAGCCACTACACGGGTGTGTCAAGGGAGATCCCCAATTCGTGTCCTTGTGGGGGAAATGCCAGTACATTGGCCGCAATTTATCTTTGACAGTTTGGTTTGTTTCATTCAAACTAGATGAACACCAGACGGTTGAGAAGAGAGCAAATGGGGCAAGGGATTAAGAACATTCATCATCCATCAGCCGAGCTGCCCTACTGATCACTCGAGTTTCGTCCGCACACAGATGGATGCCGCCACGAGGGGCACAGTTCTCGTTTCTTCGAGGCAGATTTTTGGTCTTGGTCTTTGGACTCTTCAGACAAATATCGGTATTGTTAACACTTTCTTGCAGTTTGGACAGCCCCTGGCCTTGAAGGTGCTGGTCTCTGCACACCTGGGTGGAACAAATGTGAGGGAAAAAAACCACACACATTTGAGAGTGGAAAGTTACAAAAGATACGTTCCGAGTATGACCGTAAGTTGGTTCCGAGTATGACCGTAAGTTGGATAATCTCAGAAACTGAGTTCCTTCTTTGGAGTGGTTGATGACCACAACACACTGAAATTACATATTTACTCCTTTGGTATCTCTTTGCACTTTAACCAAAAGAAGGGCAGCCTTCAAAATTGTTGAAAACTCTGACAGATTAATTAAACAGACGATTTTTCCGTCACCCTTCTGTACGCTTAATTCAGGGATACCTTCAATTTAAAGGGGTTCGCCACAACCGCCAACAGAAGGCCTCAACCAGCAATGTTTGACAGAACTGGTCAATTAGTTTGACAGAACTGGTCAATTAGGACATACCAGTTTCTGAACCCCATCACACACCCCTTCTCTATCCTTTACCTGGCATGGAAAATGTGACAGCAAGAGAGAACATTCAGGCTGTCCTGACGGCTACCGATGACCTCGTGGCACACGCCACAGTAGAGGGACAGGTCCCTCAGGCAGCAGTCGAAGGCGGAGGCATGCTGCTGGGAGGCCTTGGTGTTGCCTAAAGCACGGTGGAGCTGGTGCATCAGCCAGTGGGACCGCAGCATGCACATCTAAGAAGGGGGAGGCGTGTCAGTGTATCAAGGGGTTCTCTGTACATGATCCACGGTAAGGGTGGAAATGTTTTCTGCTCACTTGCACCTTGTACGTGTATTTGGATCGTCAACAATAGGTAGTTAATCTAATACCCAGCTTTGTTTCCGCCTCAAACTTCATCTCTGGAAGCAATACTCGCTTTTAGGCCACCGATGTTCAATTTAAATAGGACGCGTCAATATTTTGGTCGATAGCATGAATTTCGATGTTTGGATGGCAGTATATGACTTATTATTGAGTCTAACTTACTTCCAACTCAAAGTTTTAGCCCAGTTTGGAAATCCGCCATGCATGATTATATGAAGCAATGGTTTCCATCCCACCAGGTTAAAATTGTGGTTGGAGCATCCTTTTTAGAAACAAAGTAGTGGATTATTCCAAGTACGAACACAGCTGGTGATTTTTATTTACACAAAGTTGGAGGCGCTGGTAGATCACCAGAATTTTCTCGCCCTCGTTTGGGCTTATAGGTTTTGAAAATGGTATACCTGAAAATGAGTTTTAAAGCACAGAACTGTTTTACCAATGGTGTGTTCTTGTTTTACGTATACTCGAACATTAAATCTATCTTCAAATTCAAGGCATCCTTCACTTACATCGTCGCCTAATTCATGGGCCGTTAAAGACTGATAATGAAGATGTATATGGGTGTGTTATGTCTACCAGTGCATTTGCTGACAATTTGTCTCGTGTTATCGAACACCTTCCCTGTCAAGGATGATGTGCGGCTAATATTACTTACTTTATTTCCAATGGCAGAGGCGATGTCTAAAGCCTGAGTATTGACGTCAAGAGCCTAATCCAACAAAGCCAAAAACACGAGGGTCAAAAACACTGACACAAACCTCTCGTCCACTTTCACCAGAAAAAGCAGAAAGAGCTTGAAGTCGAATTTATCGCTGCACATTTTTTCTACTGTCAACAAAGCCCAACGACGGTGGAAGCAAAGCGGAATCAAGAAGTCGGGATTTAGTTTCAGTGAGAATACCAGTGTGGTATCGAAATGGAACAAAAGCATAAGGGTTCGGGCAGTGCCTTTCCAAACATTCTTTACACTGACATTTGAACTATGATAACAGACCTTTGAGTAATTTGCACGACAGGCTTGTGTCCTCAAAAACTGAACGTCTCTGTTTATTTCAACTTTCTCTCTCACCTTCTGAAAATGCTTCATTAAGACTAACGTTTTGGCCATTCCCGATAGGACCTGAAGTTGTCCTAGTCTGTCGCCTACTTCAACCGCAATACTCAGCGACGACTCGTAGCGTGGGTACGCCCTCTGTCGATCAAAAGTCACCAAAACAAAAGCAGACAGTGAGGGGAAAAATGGTGGATTAAACAGAAATAAAAGACAAGTCATTTTATGAAATAGAATACAAGATATGCTCAAAAGTAAATTCTGCTAGGCTGGTCCTCAATCTTGCGACAAAAAGGCCAAAATCTCATGGCAAATTTGCTTGGTTTTCTTATAGTTTCAAGTCATTCAATTTCCCGAACAAAAAGTGTTCTAATAAACACCCCTCCCCCAAAAGTACACGTGGTATTCATGATCTGCACACGATAAGGAAAGTGTCTTGCAAAACTTTGACTGGCGCAGCGCCCGCTATAGTCAGCTATTTACATAAGCAATCACTGAAAGACAAGACCAAGAATGTATTTTCGTTAATCGTCGGCGCGGCGGCGTGTTTATTTAATCTGGAATTCGGGAATGATAAGACGATCTAGATTTCTTCAGGCGAGTGACTCAGCTCTCCAAAATAACTTGATATGTATATTTAGCTTTCGAGATTTATCAAGAGCCCGAGGTGTGGGATACATCACATTTTAATGGATTTCCACGTTCCTACCGGGTCGCTGGATTCTCTTTGCTCTCATGTCCTGCGCATTTGCGCATCTTAGCTCAGTGCGATGTACTTGTATAGTCCTTTGGCCCAAATAACAGAAGCTGAGCGTTCATAACGAAGAGTGAATTCTACAGTTATAATCATTCTGATCAAACCGTCGTAAACAGGCATTGATCCAACAGTGAGTTATGCAATACCGGTAGCTCAAAGACATTGAAAAAAGACCGGGTTGGATGGATGGGAATCATAGGACCGTCTGTGGAAGTGGAATAACTATTTTTGGTTCTGTTTTAAAGAGTTGATGCAGTGGAAGCCGCCACGAACAACTTTGCAAATCAATCCTTAATTTAGGTCTGTATTTTACGCATCAACAAGAGTCAATGCTAGTTAATTTGGGATAATTTTTTTTTCGCCACTACATAATTTGCCAAAGATTTAATTGCACGCAGCAGTTACTTATTGTTCAGTAAGGCAACGTTATCTAGTCGAAATGTCAATAATGTCAAAATGTAAATTTACCAAGAGTTTGTGCTCTTCCCTGATGTTTGGAACGGTGTTAAGTGCACTCAATACTGGAGTTATGCACAGATCCAAGCACGGACATTTTTAGCTTTCGGTTGGTCGTGGCGGTATGCACGGAGTGTGGTACCCTCACTTTATTTGGCTCTCCACAGGAAGGCCTACTCCACACCCCATAAGCACGGGTGTCGTGAGGGCCCGTGGGAACATTGCCCCGAAAACCAGAGAAACATTCAAAGGGGCGGGGAGAAGCAAGAGAACGAAGAAAGGAGGAAACGGGATGAAACTCACCACTTTGTACGAAAACACCCTAGAATTCCGTTATGGGTTTAGCTTGCTACTGATGAATGCTTTCCCAATGGAAACATGTCCCCTCCCCTAGAACAATTCCACAGACGCCCATGTCCACTAGTCCTACATGGGAGCTGTAACCATCTCACCTCGCAATCTCCTCTCATCCTGTGGATGTCGGCGAAGATGCACAGGCATCTTGCCTGGATGGCGCGGTCATTCAGCTGCAGCGCCATTTTCATCGCTTCCTAGGGGAAAAACAGAGAATGGCTGAGCATTTGGCAGAAGACATATGGAACTGGCGAATGTTTGTTCACAATGAATGCAATTATGATCTTTATTTATTTGCTGTAATTCATATGGTCATGCATCCATTACAGCTTAACTAGCAGCAATTTTGGATCCATTACCGTTCAATTTTCTTCTGCAGACCTGATACGGAAAAAACTGTTCACATCCAGGCGGAGTTATTCAGGCATATTTATTACGATAATACGAAACGAATCAAACTTCTTTATTTATGGATTCTGAAGTTTTCAGATGTTGTTCCAGCAAATTAGGGCTATCATGGAGGTAGGAAACAGGTGCTATCGAGAGAGCGTGAGAGTGTGCGGCGCAAATGTTGCGGTCGAGCTGTGCTGGTGGTCTGCTTCGCCCTATTCGCGTGCTTATAAAAACCACAATGGAAACCGCAGCATAAACTCGGAATACGCAGGTTGGGTTTCTCGGTCATACTACGGGTCTCCCCGGCCCTCTGAAAACTGACAACTATCGAAAGGGGACAGCGGTCACGACCGAGTTGTTACTATGGTACGGCCGCCAGTTCGACTGTGAACAAAACCAAGCACAGCCGAACGGCCTGCAGAAACCGTCTCATTACATCAGGTGTTCGTGTAGAGAAATAAGACTGGCTTTCCATTTTGCCATGGTTTCTGCAACACCTTTCTTCTTCTAAACATAGTAGACAAGTTCAAACGGGAACTAGAAAATTGGTAATTTAAAAAAAAAATCCCTGGAGAAAGACTTGTACACTTATTTCTCAGTATTTGGAGGCAATGTTTACACGGAAATGCACTGCAGAGAAATTCACATGCTTTAATTCTGAATGGGTGAGGTTCCGAGTTTAAAGCTTCAGCAGGTAAGGTGGGGGAAATCACTCTTTGCTCTGCGTGAGCCATGATACGATTCACTCACAGGGCATCTTCAATTTTGTCTGCGATGACTTCGTGAGCAATTGATCTTGACGTACTTCAGATCTGTGCCACCATGAAGTCTTGTGCAATGGGTGGCTTTGTGCGGAAAATGAAAAACAACATTAATTACCAGCGGAACCGATCCCCTAATGGAGCCCACGTGGAATTCAAGCGTGGGAGGTCAAGTTCAGGGAGTAACCCTTGACCCGCGCAAACGGAGCCGTTCCGTCTTACTGACAGATCGCTTGGGCTGGCCGGTCCCATGGGATACGGGAATATTTCAGGCCAAACCGAGGGGCTAGTGGAGTTGTTGATTCGCAGTAAGTGTCATGGGAGTTAACCTTCTGATCCGCTTACGATGAGGAAGCCAACTGTCTGTACCTAGGAGTATATGCCAAAGTTTACGGAATTACGATTTTTTATCAAAAGTATGCGTGCACGGTAAAGGTATCTCTCACCTCAACATAGGCCCTACCGATATTCACTATTAGTTATAAGTGTTATAGTCGAGTACTTTCCGAGTACCAACGTTCTCCG
>NW_019091362.1:9056848-9088506 GCF_001949145.1 Acanthaster planci
TCTCAAAAAGTACTCGACTACATTACTGTTAGTTATCCATGTCAGTGACTGGAAAGGAACCTACGAAATTCCATGTCGCAAAGCTTGCGCATAATTACGGCCTAACCATGACCTAACTACATGTAACTCTGTAGATGTGGCAGCGGCCTATTTATAGAACCCGTGAACCTCGTAATTCGTCACCTTCGAATCCGGCGCTCTCGCTGCGCTAGCTCGAGTGCCACGACCCCTTTTAGGCAGCTTTATTTCGCCTCCACTCCATTCGCCTCGCCAGCAGTGTCGGAGGAATTTGTAATTATTTGACAGAATGAGAAATGACGATAAAAGTACTCTCCAAAAAAGCTACTGACGTCATCGGGGCCATTGCTGACCGAGAAGTCCCCCCCCCCCCATAATAGCCCCTACAAAACTGAACAGGTTTTATGCCTTTTTACGTAGCTGTTGTGTATTTTCCAATTTCAGAGTGCTTTACTGAGGGTTTGGCAAAGCGTTTTAGACGACCCCCAAACGACTATGTAAGCTCTTTGTGTTTTCAAAGTGTACTGTCCCTTACACCACAAAACCCCGTATAATAAAGAGATGAGGGCAAAGTGTTGGCGGGGGAGATTTTCTTGTCGCCAGTTGGACAAAAAATATCTAAATACTTCCCCAGCTAGCGAAAAACTAGCTCGTCAAATGGCTCCTCTATTATTGTTCAAGGACTATTCTTCGCCCTCTAGTCGTTGAGCTTACAGGGTCGAATTCCCGTTTCTCGAAACTTTTCCCTTCAGTTAAAGCAGAGAGCAATGCACGAGGCCAGGAAGATAATCGAGTTTGGCACTGGGGTTTTTCCTGCAGCTCCCGAAGAATTTAGCCTCAGGCAGGGCGCATTTGTCCCCATAAGGAGACAAACGCGCAAGGACCGCCTTAAGAGGGAAAATGGCCAATTTACTTCCAGACTTTTACTTAAGAGACTTAACTTGAATACCTGGGGCGTTTTATATACCGTTGCCATGGCAACCTTATCAGAGATTGAAAAGTACCCCAACCTTGAATCAGATGTCAGACGATTTCATTAAGACCCGATAATATATTATTGAGTTAGTTACTGAAGGCCCTTGCTTGAAATAATGTTGGCAGAACGAAAGCTATATGCGCGGGGAATGGATTTTTTTTCTTAAAGACAGAAAACTCAAAATACCGACATATTGGTGACCGCGAATGAAATGGAAACAACAGAACGTAAGGCGAATGTGTAGCAAGATCATATCTGATCGAGTTACTGTCCAGTCGCGTTTTGATGCATATTGATGCACACTTCATAGCTAACTGGTCGACTAATCGTCCAAACAAGGAACACTGGGTGAGCACCCACCTTCACAAAAGTCATTCAATAATTGTATAGCCAGAGTATCGCCGCGGCATGTGGTTCATTGATCCTGGATACCGTACCGGAGCAGCCGTAGGCCCGTAACCTTCTTGGCTCAACAAGCAGCGCACGCTGCTCGTGGGAACGAGACCCAGGAACAGAGAGGGGCAGGCATCGACCCGGTCTTGGACCCTCTCCAAATTATGAGGGGCGACAGCACGGTGTTACCTTACCCCTCCGTCCAGGGCTCGAGGAAAAGAAAAACACGAGAGGGTTCATTTCTGAATAATCGCTCCATGGTCCATGATATTGGCGATTTGAAGAGTGCGACAATAATACTCGAATCGCCACGACGATGGAATTTGAGTTTATGGCTTTCTCTGAACGTTACCGACAAGAGCAGTTGCGAATTTATGCAGCTCAGACAAGTCCATTCCAATAGATACCGCTGCGGCGCGGAGCTGCAGGACTAACGGATTTTGGAAATGCAGTCGACAGGAGAGATATGACCTGTTTGCACGGCATGAGGGTTTCACTTCCAAAGCGATTTGGGTTATTGCACTGAGAACCCATCTGCGAGGTCCATGTTTCAGGGAACCCCGTGCCCAATATTGACAAATGAAATCCGTGAATAATGTCCCGTAACTACAAATTATAGCATGAGGAAAGTTCAACAAAGGAAGCAAAAGAGCTAAAACTGAGCAAACAAGTACATTCCCACATTTTTGACGGTGGTGGTCGTCTCCGCTCATCAATTGAAACAGTTGTGTAACCAAGGGAGGGGGACATGGGGGAGGCAAGGGCACGCAGCTCGAGGCCAGTGCCCCCGCGTGGTCCCCCGCTCAAAAATTCAAGTGATAGTCCAATTTGCTCGGTGTTCAACCGTAACCCATTGAGCGCCGCCCCCGCCTGAAAACGAGGGTCCACCCTATGCCCCCTGAAGAATGCACCTCAAGTACGTCATTGATTACTGAAGACCGTTTTTTTAAACCCAATTCTGGCCTGACCTATGCCATTCTAACACATTCTGGTTTTATTTAGATATTATGACGTGACAGTCCAGAAAACACCGGGAACGAAAAGGGTAGATACATGAGCCTATGATGTTTGATGAAAACTCGAACTTCGGTAGCCAGCAAAGAGGTCATATAATCCTCCACAGCCCGCATGCGCGAACAAAATGGATTTTGCGGGTCATGTGAGATCAGACCGCAGTTCAAACGAAACGGTTACACGTTGCGGGCGAGGATTAAATGTTGTTTTCACTCCATTCGGGGGGCACGCGGCTTTAAACGGTGCGGAAAATGAAATGGTTTCAAATTAATCACGAAGAGGTATCCTTTGATCTGAAGTCAAGCTTAAGGTTGCACGCCCCAGGCCCTCGGGAAGTATAAAGAGACACTGTCTGGGGATTTTGAGAGTCAGCTTGAAAGATTACTGAAGGTCTCCTTTTTTGGGTGCGGGTTTGCGTTGAAAAAAAAAAACAGAGAACCACAGTGTGTATAAAAAACGCAACAAGATTTCTGTTCAAGTTTGTGAAAATTGTGTTAGCTTTACACCAAAGTGAGTAGTAGCACCTTAAAGCCACATATCTCCTCTTGGGACAAAATGGGCTTGGGACCAAGTTTCAGTTTAGTTACACCAGCATAAATCTTCTTCGATTCTCCGTCTCTCGTATGAAATGTTCATTCAGGCGAGTCATTACATCATCTCTGGATCAAATGTGTGTTGCATTGATGTGCTTGTTACAGGTTATCACAAAGATATCCCGAAGAAGGCAATGTTAAGTTGTGATTATTCATTTCATTATTCCATGTTGTCAAGTTAGTTTCTAATAAGATGCCACGGTTATTGCAGTGTCTAGGACTTGGTCCCAAGCCCAATTTGTCCCATTGTCCAAAAAGAATTAGTCGGCCATCCATGACCGTGTATGAATAAACAACATATTATTGGAAATAGCAGATTGGTGGCTTTAAGGTGCTTCTACTCACTTTGGTGTAAAGCTAACACAATTTTCACAAACTTGAACGGAAATCTTGTTGCGTTTTTTTATACACACTGTATATCATGATGCTGCCATGTTTGTCTTGTTCCCTGATGTAGACCTATTAGCAATAGTTATGCATCTTCACATATTGATAAAAGGGAAACGAGTATTTTACCTTCCAACCTCAGTTTGGTTACATTGGTTTGAATGGCAAGATGGCTGCCTAATAATAGAGGTCTATATGGGCCTGGACTGCGAGTGATGAAATAACGGAAAGTGTTGGGTATTGATTTCTCAAGCTCTGCGTTCTTGATCTTAGCTCTTTATACAATCAAGAAATTTCATCTTAGAACGGTTATATCAGTTGAGTCATATCCCTTTCTTCCCAACCTACCACCAGCACACCCATTTTGATTCAATAAATTCAAAATAATTGCAACCATCAAGGTCAACTTTAATCACAAACATCTCCGGAAATTAATTTCTCGTGACCTATCTCTCAGCTCGAGAGGTAAAGGTATAAAAGCGCTCCGAGTGCTGCGACAACGAACAGGTGGATCTGAAACAAACATGCAGTCGTATAATGATGCAGGAGTACACACAGACAAAAGCTTTCAGTGATAGGCCTACTGGTCAGATTTCAGTGATTCATATTTCACATCAAGAAAAAACGAATACTTGTACATGTACAACATGTACACTTGTCTATACGTAGTACATGTACACCATAAAAGGTTAGTCAAATTCGGGTCGATATTTTGCTTTATGTTGGTATAAATATCAACCTTTGGCAAATTCTTCCCAATCGTTGGTCAACGTTTGACCAACAGTGATGGAAATTAACCAACAATGTGGTAATTTTAACCAAGGTTGGGCAAACAACAAATGCCCAACACCGTTTGACCAACTTTTTTTTTTACAGTGTATTAGATACTCTTGAGGTTATCTTTCTCCTTTGGCGGGAAATACTCTGACATTTAAACTCCAGATGAAAAAGGTGCAAAGGTCAACTCTGACGAAATTTATGGGATTGTTCTGTACCTTCATACCAGCCAGCAGGGTAAAATCATGAGCGGGTGAGTGGACGCCAATTCGAACACACCAAACAAGAATTTCGACCTTCAACGAAGTTTGCGTTTCGCTCTGGCAGGCCGACGATAAGAAATAATTTGTTGATGTCACCAAAATATCAAGAATTTCCAAACTGACACAAAAAAGTGAAATATGTGTGACGATAAGTGATAATTTGTTGATGCCACCAAAATATCAAGAATTTCCAGACTGACACAAAAAAGTGAAATATGTGTGAATGCGGTACAGGAAGAAGTGGGATTGAAATCCCACGCTGATCTTCAAAAAACTCTTTTAAACAATCTGGATGTTTAAAGACAGAGTGGCTAGTCAAGGTTTTGGGGTGGGGAGGGGGCAAAATAGGGACTGCCCAAAATACTTTTGTCCAGTTTTTCGTCCGTAGAGGAATCCTCAGCCTCTCGAGAAATGTGGCACAGGTACCATATGCAAAGCGCTGGCGATTTCAAGGTTTTGGATAGAATTTTAATTCCGTAGGAGTTTTTTTTTTATTCATGCAACCCACAACAAATCAGCAGCCTATTCAATGTTGCAGCGTTCGCCTCAAGACCTTGTCGACAGCGGACAAAAAGTATTCACTCACGATTGTCCGGGAACAAAGCTGAGGGTGTGAAATGTCCACGCCTCCGTCAAACGGTGCGTTGGTTTTTTCTGCGACTGGCTTAGGGAACTTCTCGAAAGATTGCTACTTTCCTCACGCGTCGTGACCAAGAACCAACATGTTATTTATCCAGCCATTGGCGTGATACCGACAAGACATCCCCCCCCCCGTGACTTCATCCGTCTGTTATGAATCAGCCGTTGCTCTCCTTCAACTCAAGATTTCATATAAGCTAGGAACGAAGTTTTGCTTCCATCTTTGCGCCCCCCCCCGTTTCAGGAAAAGAAAAAAAAACGATTTCAAGGTAAGATGTGTTATCTCGACTCTGTAACTGTTCATCTGTCCAAAGTTTAATCAAATAGTTACAGAGTGGTTTTAAGCTATTACAGATTTTACCTTGAAGACGGTGGCTTTTACAGGGTACAGAAACTCAAAGTAGCTTTTAAACTAAAATATACACTGGGTATTTAAAAGAGCATGCATACGAGGAACATATACACGGTGCAAGCGATTGGGCTACGAACGCCAAGCATCTAATTCTCTGCCAGTGAATTTCATGACGCATCAATCATTGTAAAAAGACACATAAAGTGGAATCTTCCAGGATAATTTTCCCTGATCCATCATTCGACCAACGAACGCCAGCCAAATACGGATCTGATTATCCTGGGTTGTCATACATCTCATCAAAGTATCTTTCTAGGGAGGTTATTCCATGATGTGTGATGATAAATGGAAGTAGACCTGGCTATTGTTGTCTTTATAAATCGTCCTCACTTTCATATGCTGGAAGGGAAGATTATGAATGGAATGCAACTTACATTCGGAGCCTCCTGGCCAAAGACAATGTTTTTGTATTTACGAATCGTGCGACAAGAAATGTAAACCAATCAGGCTGGATTGGAATGCAAAGATTGTACCCAGCATTATCGACGAGCAAAGAGTGTAGATGTTGTTGTAGATGTCTGGCCAGGATTTCGTGTTGAACCAATCCACATGTGTATCACGTGCATGCACATATTTCGCTCAAATCGGCAACGTGCCTCTGTACCTTTCTGACCTCAAATAATAAAAAATAAATAAAAATAAAAATCGTTAACTACCCAGCATTTCCGATGATGGGCAGTTACTTTTTTTTAATATGAGGTGCCTTTTGTGCTTGTTATCGATCCCTTTGATATTGATACAGTTGAACATATGAACAGCAAGATGATGGGACAAAGGTCTGATGGATGAACCCATATTTCGAACTGATCAATGCAGTTTATTCTTTGGTTCCAGAGATTGTCGATACAGGAGCTGGTGCAATGTCACCGAGTGACAATATCTGTTGGCTTTCATTCAGCATAGAAGATTGACGATGCATCCCTAAATGGACTCCCTCGAATGGATACACAGATAGTCTAACCTCAAACCCCCCATCCCATCTCAGACTCACAGTTTGCCATGCAAATAAATTGATTTTCTTGAAATGTCAAATTTTGAAATGAGATTTTTCTTATATCTCAAGACTAATCTTCTCCCCCCACGCCATCTGAAAGAATGCGTTCCGAGATAATCCAAATAAGCAGTAGCGTATCCAGCTTTTGGGTGTCAGCGGGGGGGGGGGAATTTAAAAGCAAATGCGGCTTTGGGCTGATTTGAAATGATGTTGGAGGAGAAAAAATATCAAAAGCCTTTTTCATGATCCCGAAATCCTAGCTTTTATTTCATATAAAAATATTTGATGCATAGATATTAAAATAAAAATTTGATAAATATATACTGAAATGAAAATAAAAGTAAAAATCCGTCGGGGGAAAAGTTGCCCCCCCCCCGGATACGCCACTGCCAACAAGGGTAAAATCGAAAATATTCGAAATTTCATGCCGAATGCTAGCAATGCCTTACCTCACAGTAATCCATGGCAAGATCCATCTTTCCCAGCTTGCGATAAGGCGTAGCCAGATTCAGCTGAACAATCGTCCGTAGTTTGGGGCTCCATTCCTGCCCCCTGCACCTCACCAGTTCGCTCGCCTTCACCGTGTACCTCAACGCCTTGTCATAGTCCTTCAAACTGATGTACACCTCTGCCAGGTCCCCGTAGGTGTTGCACTCCAACCCCCTGTCCCCCGTCTTGATGGCCATCTTGAGAGCTTTGTCGAAGTTCTCCAGAGCCTGCTGGAAGTGACCGAACCCTAGATTGGCATTACCGAGGCAGAGGTGGATCGGGCCCACCAAAGGGTCCTCCTGCGACGCGGTGTTGTTCATGCTATGCCTGGCGTACGACATCGCCTTGTGATACTCACAGAGCTTTTCGTTAGCCCGGGCCAGATTCAGATAGGCCTCGGCCCGGAGTTCCAGTTCGTCCAGTTCGTTGGCAATATCGATTTGCTGGATAGAGTATCCCAGCATCTCTCGGTAGTCCCCCCAGTCACCGTAAGCCAAGGCTAAATGTCCCAATATGACAAACCTGAGGCGTTTCTTGTCCCCAACTTTCCCCAGTGCGGCTTTCCACTTGCGTACTGCCTGTTCCTGTTGCGTGTCGTTATACAACTTGAGCCCTTTCTCAATCTGTTGTTTAGCCGCTCGCTGGCCCATGTTGACACCCGTGTTGACACTCACCTGGGCGTAACCCCTTAACAACGCGTCCCGGTCATCCGTCTTCACTTCTATGCCCAAGTTCCTGTGTCGAAGACGGTTGTCTTCTTGTGTTCAAACAAGGAAGTAACAAATAGTAATTTCAGGGTACTGAGTGTTACTGTGAGAATGATCTCGTTCATACCTCCAGACTCAAATTGGCATCGAGAAAGAAAATATGAGATGAAATTTCCTTTATGACCAATTTATATGAAACAGTGAAAATGTTCATTCAAAAAGAACGGAATCTAAACAAAAATTGAAATAATAAGCGCAATAAAACAGGTGTTGGTTAACATAGCTAGCTAGACAAACGTTTTCAAATATCCATAGTTACTTCATGTTTAAGTTTCATATTAGATTATGACGACATCAATTAAAATGTGTCCTTTCAATTCATATTCCAACACAATAACAATAAAGTTGTTCCATTTTCGGAGAAAATATTCTAAAATAATATTTTCATGAACTGATTGTGGCACCTGACACCCAGCAAATCCTATTACATGTAAAAGAAACCGAAAGTTACCTTCAAGGATGATGTTGTCATAAAGGAAAATAATTTACTAGCTTACGCGACCATGAAGCTACACCTCCAAGCCGGCGAAAGATTGCGGAGACTTGTCAGCAGCGGCCCACGCTGAGTCGGATGTTATTAATGTGGAGACGGCTCGGTGAAAGGCATGCAGTTAATATTACGTATAATAGTCTAGCCGTGACAACTGGCGGCGTCCTTGGTCCAAACGGCCTGGAGTAAAATGTCTAACATAACACAGTGCACGCCATTCTTCTTCATTCCATTCTTTCTTCTTCTTTTTTATAAAACTGCAATGCCTCTGTTGGCGGTTGTTATTCTTGTACCCAGTGACACGAGCCGAAATCATAACAATGTTATGCGTCAGGGATGGG
Organism: Acanthaster planci; assembly: GCF_001949145.1. Next base: position 9,065,402 of record NW_019091362.1, read on the forward strand.
CCGCTCTATCGTCAACAACATTTACTCAGCGGGGCAGGCACGTCCGTCCTTATCCCCCTTGCGAAATGGACCACAAAAAGCACATCAGTCACTGATAAAAACTCCATCGACAGAAATTCCTTGCTTCACTCTCCTGGACGATCGAGGAGACTGGCACAAGCGCTCAGTTCCTAATGATACCTTTACTTATCACAAGCCTATCATAACTAAGATTTCGGTTAATGGAACCATGGGCGATGGGTTAATTTTACTCTCAGGAAGGTAAATCCCTATGCCTGACGTCGTCGCGTGGACTGTTGTGATTATCGCTGGAGCGGACGATTCAAACAAAACACATGGGCTGTACTTCTGGTAATATTTACGAGCAAGCGTGTCAGGGCTCAAACGCAATCAGGAAATTCTTCGGTGATGTTCGAAATGTGTCAATATCATCGGCCGAAGTGCAGCGGGCTGGGAGCAATAATTTCCAGCAACCAGAAACCAGATGACGAGCGGGTGATGTGCAGATCTCTGTAGCTGCAGTGTGCCATGTGCTATGCAATGAAGTAGAAGTCCAATTTCCAATTGGCGATCCAGCTGATTAACGTATTAATAACCAAAGGCCTTAATGAATTCCCAGGCGAGAAACTAATTAAAAAATAGTCTGAATGGCATCGGTCGTCTACGTGTAGACCTGCATGCAAACCTCTGCCATGCAGGTTTTCCTAAAGACAAGTAGCCTAATGGGCCTACATGCACTCCAGAGCTAGACGTTTGATACTATCCTCCATGCCCATGAATTTCAAGTGGAATCTCCTAAAATGGGGGCCCCAACATTCACTCTCTAACGGTGACGTCATCCAAAGTTGCCGTCATCTGCGCTTAAAATTCTCTAGTTGGCAAGTCCGTTATTTTTATCCACTTATATTTACCAGGTCAAGCAGTATACTGTCCTGCCACGCTGTCCACTTGATTTCATAACGGCATCCACGTAAGATCGTAGAGCTAGCACTGCGGAGTTTCTGTTGCTCTCCGTCTCCTTTGACATTTGCCAGCTGTGATGCTGAGTGACTCTCTGGGCGTTTTATCTTCGAGGATCGCGCTTTACCACTCAGACCGCAGAGTTCCCCGGGTATGAGAGGAGGAATGTCACCTCCAAAATGCCACCACGATACGTTTTCGATTTCTACGCGCCTTCTGGGCTCGTTTATAACAATGGACAACCTGAGGAACGTCATGCAGATATGAAGAAAAAACGAACAAAAGTCAACATCATCAATATCAAATGATGCAGTCTGGGTATGACATAAAGTGAGTTTGGAGTTTTTGCTTTGTTTAGTTTTTACTTGAATAAGTAAACCTAGCTGACTGAAAAAACCTTCATCCTGTGGCGAACGGTGACATGTTCTGGAATGATTCCAGAGCGGAGATTTACAGTATGTATGTACATTATACATGTACATGTACATGTCGTACATGAACGTGCTGTCACTATGCCCTAGCTAACGGACGGGCACAAAATGGCCCGTTACTACAGAACGACAGACGACACCAGCCCAGATGAAACGCCCTCTGTTGTGAACTGGCTCACTTTCACTCACTAGCACACAGCTAGTCTCTGCTACGTGTTTTGTAGGTCGTTTGATGCAAGGAATTTGAAGAACTGCATGTCAAATCACAAACCTACATGTATCAATGGACAATATGGTCAACTTGACGATTATAAAATTATCATACTGTATTAAAATTACAGTAACCACTGTGATCACTTTTCAGGTAAAATAAAGGTCTCAGAAAAATCATGGCGAGAATATGTAACTTAAGTTAAACGGGCCTGCTCAAGCTTTAAAAATCCACCTTTCAGAGTCAGTTTTGTATTTGGGAATGACAGCCATTTTGAGTGACCGCATCACTCATCCAATAGATTTTATAGCAATCCCAGAAATTTATCCAGTCACTCTCTCAAACATACATCCCTAAAACCGATGGTTTGTTTTAAAAATGGGCACACAAAGCTAAACCTCAATTTTTAGTACTGTTAGTGGAGGAAATCTGGTCTTTCCGGAGTCCTATTATCCCTTATAAAGGATCTCCACTTGGGAAAAAAATTCAAGGAGAAAAATACCTCTACTTTTCCAAATGATAGCACGACTCACACAATATCCACTCCCTCACTCATCAATTTTATTCTACAATAGCAGCGTATTGTTGACTACTCCAAAGACAACCATATGAAACCCTAGGTAGTTGATCAATGACTCTAATTTCTGAATATTTCAGAAGTTTTGCTGTTCAAAATTTCGGGAGCTGTAAAGTTCAACTAAATTTGCTTTCTTATCAGTTTGTCGATTAAGTAGCACAGGGACACTGAATAAATACTAACATAACAGACATGATGAAAAAAGAGTTGGCTTTGAACCTACATGCGCAGGCTATAAGATGGCATGCCAGCACTCAACAAAACTTGGTCCTTCCAGCCCTACTCCAACAGCAGAGAGGGATAACTCAGTTGGTATGGAATGACCAGTAGCCTGGAGGCTGCGGATTCAAACCCTGCCCTGACTTACTCCAGTTGTCAGGTCATCAACCCTCTATGCATAAACCATGTATGGTATCCTCTCTTGCAATTATTGCAGGTGATTTAAATTTATTGTGTAACGTATTTGAAATGTGTAGCTTAAAATTTTTAAGAAACTATGACAAAGCCATTCATTTAATTTATTCATCTATTTTGGAGTCATTGAAAGTGACACCTTATGGTTTGTATTTGAATTACTTACAGAAAATATATTTATACATGTATATCATTAATTAGTTACAATAATTTGTTTCGATCATTTGGGCCTGCTCTCAACTGAATACGTGTACATGACAGTGTACTTAAACATGTCCATTAACAAATATAAAAAATACCAAATTCATATACATTTTAATGTACATAGTGACCCACCAACTAAAACAATTCTTTACAGTTAAAAAATCGCATCTTTGTACAACACGTCTTTCAACAGGTAAATGTATACAGACACAACTATTCTTAAAGTTTGATATACATGCACAAAAACGTGCAGAATTCCTGAGCCTCAAAATTCACAGCAATTAATACGAAGCACATTGACTTAGACTCCTAGGACAACAGATTCAACCTCTCCCTTTGTTTGTGCAGATACATTGAGTTACTCCAAAGAGAGTACAACATGCTGATTTTAGTGAGCGGTGTTACAATCTTTGACAGCCGAGGACAGATAAAGCAGCAGAATGCAGGGAAAATCCCATTCAGGGACTTTGTTATTATTTATAGCAATAGAAAAACAACATGCATAAACTGCAGCGATTCCAGAGGTCCGGTAACAATCGAATTTTCAAACAAAATATAATTGAACCTCGGCTTTTGCAAAAATAACTCTTTCTCCCCTGTTTGCGTAAGTATGGCATCCGAAAGCCTCCACACCAGAGTAGGTTGCAGTCCATCAAATTACGTCCAAAGTAGGAGCCCACAGACTAGTACTGCATGGACTGTTGTCCGTCAGCTGCCAAACACCCAACAGAAGAATCTGCCATCCCTTAGAAGTTTTCTAACGAATTATGCGATCCAAAATTTGTGTTTCACGTCAGGCAAGTGAGATCTCTGGTAATTACATCATTAACTTTTGGAACAAAGAGTGGGGCAAATCTCCAGCCACTGAATATCTAATTGAAGATCGCAAGCTCCAAGTACATCAACCGATGGCAGTGCCTGCCGAGCCATACTGAGGACATATGGCTATGAGGCGGTCACAGAATCAGGGGGCCTTGTGAACTAAGGGGTCCTCGCAAACTCACGGTAGCACCTGGGAGCGCAAATCGTGCTGCTTCTGCTCTCGGACGGCCAGACGTAGGTCCTTGGCTTCCTGGTTCTTCTGCTCCTTGTTGTAGAAGAATTCCCGGCGCCGGATCTCATTGCCTCGTCGCTGTGCATCCCGTAAGGCCTCCTGCTCACTTTGCTCAGAGAGTTTCTGGACATGCCGCCTTGTCAGCTCATCTTGCCTCTGCTGTTTAATCTCCTGCGTGGTTCATTAAAAGGAAAAAGGTCAGTCTTTCTGAACTCCACCCAGTTACGAAACACTTTCAGATCATTCAAAGAACGTTTTCCTCGTTCACAAGTGTAATTAAATTTTCACTAGAGAAGGTCAACCTACATGTACTCTCTACATGTCTGTGATGAAACCACCAATGGCTTGTCTATTTTATGAATTTGGCTGAGCTTTCCCAGGTAAGCTCATTCTGGCTTGAGAATGAATGGCACTTTCAAGGTTCCAGAATGCAAAACAGAGGGAGACTGTGTCATTCAACCGGCATACATGAGGGTGCTGCTCGATGCAGACAGGACGAATGGCATACGCGTTTGGCACTTCGTAATAAATGAACAATACCGATCAAGTGACAATCCATTTTTTTGCAAAGGACAAAGGAGCAACAATTCCCCCCACCTGTCTGCGTGTGATGGCATCCTTGATCTCCTTCTCCCTCTGGGCAGCAATCTCCTCCCGCCTCTGGCTGCGCTGCCGCAGGGCCTCCACCCTGCCCGCCTCCCGCTGCGCCTCCCGGTTGGACCGCTCTTGCTGCTGCTTGGCGATGCTGGCGCTGACCGACCTCTTGGCCTCCTGGATGCTCCGCAGCTTGTCCTCACTGTCCCGCTGGCGTTGGACGTCACGCCTGGTCACGTCAGCTGCAAATCTCCTGTGCAGTCAGACATAACAGAGTAACGCTTAAGGAAAACAGTCTCGCTTAGACTGAAATTCAAAAGGACACACACTAAAAACCTCCATGGACTAAATTTCTGTGTCAATCTTTTGTTTAACGGTACTCGGCTACATCCTGTACAAAATGTAGAGACACAAAGCTACTTTTTCCTAAACACTTCACAAAAGGGAAAGCATTATACAGGGTGTGTATTCAACAACTAACTGCAGAAAGGTACAGAAAATTCACACAATTGGACAGCTGAATCACTTTAATATTCAGCAACTCAAGGAGTCTTACTCTGTCATTAGTTGCAACAAATATGCGCCCAATGCAATGTGAAAAATGACATAGTATGTCACCCGTCCTCATGAAACCCCAGAAAAGCATCAGAAACATATTGGTGTTGATTTTTTCTTACTGTGCAGTTGTCAAGTTTTGATATATTTTATTTACAGTATTCTTTGTAGTCAATTTCAATAAAGTGGTGTGTGCCGTAAACCCATACATGGCTTTTACAATGTTTAACTACCCGGTATGTGAGCATTCAGTCAGGGAAAAGCAGAGCAAATTAAAAAAAAAGGAATTTTAGGTACATGCAAACAGCCCTGTGAAAAATCCAGAAATGGTTGATTCTTCCCCTCAAAATGAATTCATACATGTACTTATGGAATGTTGATACTTTTTTGGGATTCCTTTGGAACAAGTCAATGATGGATCGCAATTAAATCCAGGAAATGAAACCAAATACAGACATAACATACAAATGCATGTGAAAAAAAGTAAACCACTCCACCACGATGCTACTGCGCTAACACTCACGAATGAACACTACATGTACAAAACACAATTACAATACATTTATAATTTCTGCATGAACAATAAAAAGATGCACACTACAGAAGGTGATTCATGCTGAAATTCTGAAAGAAATCTGAAGAAAAAGAGAACGAAAATGATCACAGTGGACATCAGGCAATGACAAACAATTCAGTCCATGATCAAGCATGCTCTACGTTGAAACAACTACATATTCTACTCGATGATGATGGTTGAGCATGGCCACACTTACTGATGAGATAGCTGTTTAGGGATGGCGGAGGTAGCCATTTTGGTTAGCGTTTCTGTTGCCATCTGTGATTTGACCTCAGCACACACCTGTGATGAGTTTTCTACTGCCCTAAGAACTGCTTGGGTTTGGGCCTTTCCTGAGCTGTTACCGAGTGAGTTCTGTGTGACTGACTTCTCAACTTTTGACTGCTTTTGAGTGACTGATGAGCTGTGCTGGGTAGTGGTCGAGTTGTGTATGACTGAGTTTTGAATAATCCCATGATTTTTATGATTTTGCATTTGGATGCCCTCAAACTGAGTGATAGGTTTCTCAGTGAAAAGCTGTTGTGGATTTGGTTGGTTCTCAGCACCACTGATTTCAGTGACAGCAACATTATGCACTTTTGATGAACTTGAAAGCTCCTTTGAGGTCTGCGCTGTTTTGACAGTAGATCTCTGATGGAATCTGTGAAAGGTACTTTTGCTAGACTGCACAGATCTTGTTGGGGGAATTGGTTTTGCAACCTGAGATGATTTCATCAGCATCTGCTGCATGCTCTGCATCAATTCTTCTGGGTTAGTTCCGGGATGGTAATTTTCACTGAGCAAGGTAATCACTGAGTTCTCTAAATCTTTATTGTTCATTTTGTCCACAGTGGACTTTGTCACTTGGACAATGTTTTTCTCTCCTTGATTGGTGCATCTTTGTAGCTGAGATTTTGCTTGGAGAGATTTTGTCCCGTAACACTGACTGCTGTCATTCTGAGCGGCAGCTACATTGCCGTGTTCAGTTTCACCTGTGCCGCCCACCTGAAAAGTTGTCTTTGGTGTGGTAGAAAATGAGTGGTACAGGATGTAAGGGTTGAAAACAATCTGCCCCCTGTGGGTGTCATTCTTCCCTGACTTATGGGGAACATATTCTTTTTCTTCTTTGGTAGCAGGTGGCGGTGTAAGGGTCTTTCTCTCACCAAAAACTACATCCCGTACAGTGAGTTTTTCTCTTGTTTTCGTAAGTGGCTGAGAGCCATCAGTGATACATTTATAAGATTGAGTTGTGGGCTGTGTACTGTGTGACATGTTATCTGGATACATGATTTCAGATTCAGGTATTTGATCTGAGGTCACAGTATCTGTGACTTGTGTGGCTTGAGCGGTGTCATATCGCATTGTTAGGGACTCCTCAACGGCAACTGATGCCCTGATTATGACGATTTCAACAACAATGAAAAAAATAAAGACAGGGAGAAGGAAAGAAGACAAAAGAGGCAGGATCAAAATCAGTCAAGAGGTTGGGGGAATAATACAACCAACTGTAAAGTAAATATCAGAAACTTTATCCAGTGCACAAAATTATGAGGACATCTGATGAATTCCTCAAACTTCATGTCGTGTTGCAACATTTCAATGCAAATGTTGCACATCTCGCCAAGATATTTTCAAGTTGATTCAAAAGAGTTCATCAGTGCAGATGACCATGACTTGGTCTAAGTTGGTGAGTACGAACATAATAAAGAAACTCTTGGCAGTCTTACGGATAATAAAACAGGCTGGTTTCCAATTGAGAAAACTTTGAACTGTGAACTGTGTCATTTTGGAAGAATGATACCAGTTATTATGCTGCTGGAACAGCAATGGGCTTGGGCATCGACTCTAGGAAACCGCAGTTACAATGATCATTCTTGTGTGGCACTTTTGAGATGTATAACAAATTCATGCATCAATTTTGCTGGATATAAAAGTGCAAACAGGCAAAATGAATTTGGTCCAGATCCAGAAACTCTTAATTTTATTCGTTCTGTCCATCCCACACGGCAACCTGCTGACTCTGTTAACCCTCACCCCATAGGGACCACTGAAATCCTGCATAACCTTGTTGGGTTCAGCATGACTAGGGTTAATAATGATGAATGCACCCTCAATTAATTGATATTTAATAACAAAGGATGTGTAAAGTTTGATGAGTGTGTCGGGGGGGAGGGAGTAGTCTTCGTAATGTCTCTGTCTTCAGCTTCAGACTTCCCTACTTCCCCTTCATGAACTTAATCCCCTAAGTTGAGGCCTGTGGCTCAATTCAGGTCTATTTTCTGTCTAAGAAGCATCAATTTATCTACTGTTAGGTCAAAAGTTATAGCATTCTCCATTGAGTCTACCAGTACGTGCAATTGATTATGCAACGTAAGATCAAATCAAAGGAAAGTTGCAAAGCCAGGACCTGCAAAAACAAGGCCACATGTGGCCTCTGTAGTCACACCAATGGGCATGATTCATTCAGGAATGGCTTCTTATACAAAGGCTTCAATTCAAGGAAAAAAACCTGTTCCTTCCCATGTCGATCCATTAGGAAACGAATCTGATCCCATGTGTTTCAATTTCACTAAGTCCGTAAGTGATACCTGCACGTGCCCAGGCATATATATGTGGATCTAACGATTTTGACAGGTTGAAAATGGATGGAGCATTTTGCTTTGTTGGCAAAAAAAGCAGGGAAATTAACACTCTGTCAGCACACATCAAGCATGAGGTTTTGCTGCTTCTAAATGTGCACACTATCTATTGTTAAAAAGCATTTCTATGGTCTTATGGTTGGACATTCGTATTGAAGAAAAACAACCCAATTCACACTAACTGATGATTTTTGAATGCTGGCAATTATATCAAAATCTTTCGGCAAACATGGTGGAACTTTCCAATTTTCACATGTACATATCATGGATGAAAAATTCATACCCAAAACCTCTGGGCAATTGTTTATTTAGAATTTAAACAAGACAAAGGACTAACCTGCATCTCTGTTCTTTGGCTTCCTTCACCCGTCTGGCGTCCATCTCCATCTGGGAAAAGTGGGCCTCCATCTGCATCACCTGGTTTCGTCTGTAGAATTTGAGCGAGAGAAAACTGAACAGTGAGAATTTACCTTGTTTGTAACACAGTCCACTTGTTTTCACTGGGCATTACACAGGTGGACTGCAAATTTTTTTCCAAACTAGTTAGTAACACTTTCGTTTTCTTCAAACCAAACAGCACATGTACCGTAATACTTAAGTTCTTGAATTTAAAGTCAAGTACATGTACACTGACTTGTCTTCAATCAATGGGTTCCCATTTGTATAGAAACACACAATACCACCGTCAGGTCATTTACAAACGGAATAAAATTATAAAAGCTCTACTTAAGTTTACCTGTATTCCAGGTAGGCCTTTTCTTTGGCCTCACGGACCATGTCACGACTACCAATTTTCCGATGAGCTGGGATCACTTGCTGCCTCGTGGCACCATTGGGTGGATGGGGATGTTTCTGTATCCACTCCAAATGGGCCCGATCACTCTTGATCTGGTGGTTGACCGTGTTGAAGGCACTGCTGCGGTTGACCGGGCCCATGTCCACTTCGGGGTCGTAAGGGGGCCGGAGAGGGGGATGAGGGTGTCTTTGGATCCATTCCAGCTGGGCCCGGTCGGTCCTGATCTCCTGGTCAATGCTGTCCAACAAGGCCTGATCCTGGGCTTGGGAAAATGCTGTGATGGGCTCTGCCAAGATCGGTTGTGCCCTGGCCTCCGCAGGTGCACTCAGGACTGTATCACGAAAGGGCTTGGCTTTGGAATTCTTGTGAGATGAGGGGCGAGACGATTTGGAGTTGGGGTTCCAGTACCGCCAAGGAGGGCGTTCATCCAAAGAAGTATCCGGGTGGTAGTTGTACAGAAGGCTGTAGTCGGTACCGACACCTGAGTCCCTAAGTGATAGCGTCTGAGTACCAGTCTCAATTACATTTTCATCCTTTTCCTCATCCTCTGATTCTGATTCCGACAGCAATTCATTGGCCACGCCCGGAGCAGCAGTACAGGACCCGATACCCGAGTCCATCTCCCCCTCTTCCTTTTGGAATGAGACACTCTTACGCAAGGTTCCCGACTGTGGTGGGGACACCCTCTGCCTTGTCTCCCCAGATGCCTTGGGGACCTCCGGCATCGTTGGGATCATCTTGTGGTCCATCAGCTGCTGCATCACCTTGCGGTTCAGGTCCTCTTTGGTCAGATTAGTGCCCGGGATGAGTTTATGCACCTCCTCGCTCTTAACAATACTCTCCCTTACTGACGGCATACGGAATCCAAACGCGGGAGAATCGTCGGGGTAGACGGGAACATAAACAGGGTACTTGCCCACAGCCTCGTAACCACCCATCAGGTAGCCAGTCTCCTGAGCTCCTGCAGTGGTTTTGGACAGGTACCCTGTTCCAACCCCTGTCCTGGAGTTGTACCCTGGGGGTAGCATGACTGGGTAGTAAGGATTGTTGACAAGGTACTGCCTGGCAGTGATGGGCATCTGTATTTCCAGTTTGATCCTCTCGTACAACTTAAGCGGAATCCAGATGGATGTGTGCTTGGATATCTTCTCTGTTTTTCCGTCAAAGAAACTGACAACAAGACCTTCAGAATCTGCAGCACCTGCATGGGCCAAACAATGAAAAAAATTACTGAACACATTTCCTTCTTGGTGAATGCAAAAATAACCACTATTAACAAAACCCAATCCAAGAGAGTGGGATAAATCTTTTGAGCAACACTTTTTTTCCTGAGGATTCATCAAAAGCACCATTCCTTACACACGTCTCCTTAGGTAGGTACCGTTGTACAATGTACTAAACCCTCCGTAGCAATTAGGCTAAACCAAACAGCAATTAAATACATTCTTGAAAAACCTTTTCAGGCTAAATTCCATATCATAAAGCCATCCAGAATACAGCTTCATGAATCATAAATACCTTCTCCAAACAAACATGGTGTCATCCCCCTTAAGCAACGATGCAGTATTTTGAAAGAACAACTACCATCAAATTAATATGAGAAGTGACGCTTCTTCACCAGCCAAGCTGCTAGCAAATATGCAGCAGCAACAATGGATTTCATCTTGAGTGTGTATGTTACTATGGTGATGACCTGCAGCTTAGCAACAGGCACCCGTTCATCTTCATAGCAAATGAGAATTTTCACCAGCAGGTTGTCCTTGAGCTTGAGGTTATTAATACGCATGCGTCAATAATATAACTTCCATCTCTGCCGGTTATGTGTACACGTGGATCAGGCAGCATGCCTTTTAATAGTAACTAAAGTCTATGCGCAGCATGGATGGTTTGGTATCTGATGGGGGGATGATTACAGCGGTTGGATAACCCAGAATGTGTGAACCACATGTAACAGCTGTGGTCATTTTTGCCATATTTGGTACTGGCTCGTATCACAACAAAATGACCATTTATAAACAATTAATACATACTCAGTAGTAGAAACACAGGAAGGTGTTTTGTGAAATTGGAAACACATTAATATCCAATATTTTTAAATGGAATGAAAGCAGTTACTGGTACATTTTTATGAAAGTGCCATCATATGCATTCTGTTGAAAATCAATGTTAGACAACCGTATGTGAGAAGTAAAATATGTGTAGTCTATTTCTGGTAACATATCCTACTTTTTCAAATTTCAAGCTTAGAACCGCCTGATTACAGAGCAGTCTACGTGACTTGCCTGCCTCTTCCCAGAAAAATGTCACTTTAGCAGGGAAAAAAAAATGGACAGCAGTGGCATTACGTAAACTTACAGCCTGATGACCTCCCCTCAAGACCTTCTAGTACACTCCCAGGGGCGTAGCGAAACTGCAACTTCCCATGAGGTGCCAAGACCTTGTCCCCAGCCGCTACTGAATGCCTCGACGCATCATTGTATGAAATGATATCATAGACTGCTGTCTCTTGAAGCTGCGGTTGTGCCTTTGACCTGGGCTCTTTGTCAAACTCAATCAGGAAGGTGTGGTTGGCTGTCACCTGTCAACCAAGACGCCAATAAACAGGGTTCGTTTAAGACCTCAACCACAAGAGAGTAACATACATGTATAAACACATTATGAATATACAAATTGTACACAACTACATGTATCAACTACATTTGGAAGTTTACATAGGGTACACTATAACTGTAAGTGTTTAAAAACAAGTTTTAGATTTTTATCTATTCCTGGCAAACCAATGACAGTACATGTGTCTAGTTACAGTATCTTGTAATGTCTGTGACCGTATAGTCGCCAGGTCCCTTATTTCGCCACTTAGTGCGAAAACCAAACTTGACAATAGATATAGGGACCTGGCAACTATACAGTCACTGGCGTTTTGTGTACTGAAAATTGTAATTTCATGTTTACGTAAATAACTTGAGTTGATCAGAAAAAGAATGGCTTGGAAGAATTGGTGCAGTCTTAAATATTGACATGAAATTCTTTCAGTCCAAGAAAAGTACATGTACATGCAACTTTTATCGCATGTGTATGTAAAAAGGTGCTGTCGTGTATCCACACAGATGCAAAAGCACTGTTCATTAATTGTTCTGAAAGGTATCTTCCACATCTTACATACATGTACCTGTTGTTTCACATATCCCAGGCAATAGAAGCCATCTTTATCTCGTCTGGCCAGGACCCTCATGCCTTGCAAGAGAACGCCACCAGTCACCGAATTACTGTCGGCGTTTGCCAGAAGCTTTCGCACAAGTTTGGCCGTGGGCCGGTATGTCTCCCATGTGAGGTCTGGGTAACGCAGCTGAACGTTTTCTGTCCGAATGACCCTTGTCGGAATGTCATCTACCGAGATGAGTCGCTGCTCAGCAGGATCATGGTCTACTGACGTTGTCACGCTGCACATTTTTGTGGCCATTTCATCAGACTGGTCGACGTAGGTTACAGTGTTTGATCTTGGAAGATTCGGCAGAGTTGTCTTGATGCTGGTTGCTGGTATGCCATTTCCTGCCGACACGTCATACACTTTGACATTCCTCATTGGTGGGTTATCTAGAGTTGTTGGTGGAGGATTTGGGATTTGTGGCGGAGCATGGTCAGAACAAACAACTACTTTGACTTCCTCTATCGAGCCCTTGCTCGACAGCCTGACTGTCTGGAAGGTCCCCGCTGTTTCTGTTGCAAGAAAGGTGAGAAATTCACAAGCAGGGAGGTCTGCTATTCCACCGGCCAGGTAAATGGCATGAACCGGGCGGCCATCACTCACCAATGCCACGTGTTGAAGGATTTCCTCTGGGGTCTGATCGGGAAGTCCGTCTGTGACAAGGTACAAAGCCTCACAGGCACGGTCTGCAAATCCAGCCAGAAGGGCATCCAAGGTGTTTGTTCCTGTCTTGCATCCCAGATTTTTGACCCATTCAGCCGCCACCGTTACAGTCTGGGGGGTACACTTCACCATGCAGTCTGCCCACGGGACCACCTCAGAGGAGAATTCCATGATGTTGAACATTGAGTCATTGCGCTTGAAAGAACGAGCCAGAAGGACCTCTACCAGATGCTCCTTGACAACCTCTAGGTAAGGATACATGCTACCTGAGGTGTCCACAAGGAAGGTGATGCTCTTTGCCTCCAGATCACCAAATATTGTTGGAATGCCTTCAGGCCGAAGAACTGGTGCGTCTGCCATAATTGATAGTCTCCTTTCAACACTGATTGAAATAGTCTTCTTTCTTACACTTATACACTGTCATAACTTACTTCACATATATCGCAGTTTTCCGGCACAACTTTTCAAGCAAACTAAGGTTGGGACGTAGTAGTCTTGCACAGGGCGCACGTATTCCACCTCCGTATGCTCAACCATGTCAATGGACGTGATAGAAGCAGAACTTGTTCCACAAGAAAAACATGAAAAGCTCCGATTAACAAACCATGGGTTTTATTCTTGAGAGCGACGACAACCTCAGATTGTTCCTCTCCAAAATTATCAGAAATCAAAACTGAGTTGGATCTGTTTTTAGTAATTTCACATGAATCGATTCGTCCCACTAGCCGAAGGTGGCACATGTGTTGGAACCCAGTCAAGCATTGTCATTGAGGCATAGGCAAAAATGTTTTGATGGCCGTTGTCAAGGTGCGTACACTAGGTACACACAGCGCGATCAGGCAGAACTGCCATTGTTGTGTACGGCTACGGCTGATTGCTATTTTGCACGATACTGATAATTGAAGCCGTAGCAGAAAAAATGCACGACTCGAACAGAGCGAGTCAGCAGATGTCTGGTATCCGTTTCCTTGGATAAAAATCGAGTCGGACATAATTTATACCACATGGGAACAGTCTAAATAGAGTTGTCAATGTGCCGTTTTCGAAGTCGCGGCTTTGTTACAGTTGCATCTCGATTTCCAGAAACATTTTCAAACCACTGTCGATGCGGTCGGAACCATATAAAGTACTCGAGCGTTTTGCCGTTTTGTTTATAAAGCATAAAGTGGAGCCAAATCAAGTCGCAGTGTCTAACCAGAGGGGAAGAATTAAGTGTTGTAGTACACGTAGTCGGACTAGTTGCGTGGTTGGTTTGATTTAGTAGAATGCTTAAATTGAAAAAAAAAACTTTACAAATAATTCACTCTGCCACTTATCTTGAACACAGTAATCCTCTCTTTTATATGTATAAAACCCTTAAAGTTAACAATATACATTCTCTTCACCTTAGGGTCCTGATGCAACAATTAAACAATAAAAAAATTACCTAAATCCATTTGTTCTATGTTTACCATAAATGAAGACGTGCACCAGCACTTCACCAGATAAACTTCATCAATCCTTTGCGCCCACTGCTCTTACACAAAACACAGTGACACATGAGGGTCCCAAACTGAGGCATTCCCTAGATGCCTCTTTAAAGAATATTTGGAATCAACAAACATTCAAACAAAATTACAGGGCTAAATTATTAACCAAGTATATAAATACTACGTAATTTTATTCAATGTGTATGTCTTACAGGATCATTTACAAGACTGTCGTCTGATTGTTTAGTATATTGTTGTGATTAATGTGTTGTGGGAATAATGTGTTTTATCATAATGTGTTTTAAAACCCACACTTCATAGAGGGAACAACTAACAATACAATTATCATCAGAGAAGTTGAATGATGGGTGGGAAATGAGAAAACACGAGAAATTTGAATTATAATACTGATGATCAATTCAATAATTAACTTGGATGATATATGCGGGGAACCAACCTGTGCAACAGATGATAGGTTCTTCCTGTGAGATAATAAAGGTGAAGCGGCGATTCCTTCCTGACTGCTAAAAATGTACCGGTTCTCTCTTCACCAAAGTCAGGAAAGGAATGCCGAGCTACTAACCAAACGAAACCTACCAGTCTAGTCAAGTCCAGATCAACCCCTCCGACAATGTCTTACATATCTTGAGACCTTTTGACCATATCTGACACAGGTAAAAACCACAAGAGTGTATTTAAAAAGTCATCGTGAGAAATAGACTTGCCTTCAGTCGTACAAAAAAAAATCAAATTTAGAAAATGCCATGGGGGTTATAATACTAAAATAACATAACAACAACTGACCGCGAGTCATTGATAAATTGGACCAAGAAGTTTTGGCTGCAGAAATTGTGCGATTACCCTAGGAACGATTACTGAATATGAGCGGCATTATACTAGAACAATAATAAATGGATTTCTACCACACTGCACAATATTCCTCCATGCCTAAAGAAACACGTGCACCCAGAATTCAACCTTCGCGCACACCAGGCTCAATTCTCTTCAGCAGAGGTGCCAACAACATCGCCAGAAACCCAAGGGCGAAAACTCCTGCGAAGATGTAAAACAGAACAGTATAGCTTTCCGTGACATCGTAGATGGCTCCTGCATGTCACCACGTGAAAACGAAAGATAAAGAAAAGTTGTTATTCTTATCATTCTGACACTCTTACCACCGGAAATGTACTGAAAAGTACAATTACAAATGATACAATTAAAGGAACTTCTTTGAACTAAACCATTTTCTCCAGTGTAGATTCTTTTAAAGACATGGACGCAAAATTGGTGAATATAGAGAAAATAATTAGTTCTCAAGTACAAGAGGCATCACGGAGAACTCGATCAATCTCTTAGCCCCTCAATTTCGTCGTTTTTATCTTAATAAATTTACCAAAAAAATCTCAGAGTGGAAAACGATCGCACACTATAGCAGAGATAATCAGAATTCACCGATTTGACCCACCTGCTAAAATAGGGCCGATTAAATCAACTACGCCCCCGATGCCAGAGTAAAGTCCCACTGCCGACCCTAAATTAGCCAGGCCGACGTATTCCCGCACGAGGACAGGAGTGATGGTGCGCTGGAAGCCAATCGCTAATCCGAACAAGGCGGCGGAGAACATAAAGTACCCATACGTGCCAAACTGCGCCACCAGGACAGCACAGGCACTGGTGAACATAGACGCGTCAAAAATGATCTCTGACGACACCTTGTGGTTGATAAGTCCGCAGAATGGGCGTCCTACTAGACCACTGATACCAACCACACTGAGGAGAAAGGAGGCCTCCTGAGCGGGTATACCTGAGGACGTAGCGCGTGGGATGAGATAAACAAGGTAGCAGCCGAGAGAGAAAACAAAGGCACACTGTGCGAAGCAGAGCGCCGAAAAGCGGTAACTTTGCCAGAGCAACTTCAGTCTGAACACCTTGACCGCCCCGGACAAGCAAACCACTACACAGTGTGGGCTTCTACCCTCAGCACTTTGTTCAGTCGTCACCGGTGAGTTAGTAGACGCTTGTATTCTACGAGAAATTGTCTGCAGTTCCCCTTCGGGGTTGCCGTGCTTATTCACTTGTCTATTCTCCGTGGCTTGGAGAGGGCGCCGATTTGAACGGCAGACTGCCCCAGCCAAGCAAATGTTAGCGGTTATGGCGCCAGTTACAAGTAACGTTCCTCTCCAACCGTACGCATCCAGTAACATCTGCATCAAAGGACCAAACATCATTATTCCTATGCTATCTCCTGTGGTAACAAGGGCAATCACCACGGAGTAATATTTCTTGAAGTACTGGGCGACTATAACCACTGCTGGAGTATAGGCTATCCCGGTACCAGCACCTTGAAAAAAGAGAGGAAGGAGAAAATCGTGTTAGGTCTTTTTATCTTATCTTTTTAATCGGTCACTTTAGAAACATAAATGTGATACATCGGCGTATTGTAAGTAATATTATTTTGATATTATTGTTAATTTGATATTAATTACATCAAGTGATTGTTGAGTTCAGCAACTACTATCGTGAATAATTTTTCTTGCCTGCCAAGGCGCCCAAAACATACATCTGGTAGATATTTCCAGCCAGGGCTCCACCGACCATTCCCACAATATTGAGCAGACCACCAGCAACCATCGTTGGACGACAACCGAAGCGATTCGCTGCTGCACCGCCGAGAGCGCCTGCAATCAGAACATCGTCCGCAGGAAAAATGTGTCTTGCCAAAAGGTGTGAGTGACTGTGCAGTGGAGGTAAATGAATCTAGACCTTCAAGATTTGGAAGGAATGTGGTTATCGCTGCTGTGTGCTAGAGTTCCAGTTTACTGCAGGGTTCTGTCGCGGTAAGCAGATTATGGAACTCCATATAAATAATGATGAAGGAAGTAAGCTAAGATTGACGCCTGTAATACACACATATTTCAAGTCTCATTTCACCATTACAATTTACAGAAATAGATAGACCACGTTCATATACAATACGCATCTATGGAAGGAATTGTTAAACTGCGCACCCGCGGCGGTCAGCGGTTACTGACCGTGCAAGGGCGAAAGCTGGTCGTGATAACGACCTCTCGCGGTTGCCAGGCTGGTGAGAGACTACTTTTCAATCAAGGCGAACCCTTCCAATGGCTTTCATTACAAGGGATATTTGCAATATATATGATATTTGATATATCAGACGTACTATGTCTCCATAATACAAAACTGTGCGTGGTTCACTCACATCCGAAGAAGGAAGTAGCCGACAAGACACTAGAGATGGCCCCAGTCTGTGCAGTGGTACCATGGAATTCATTTTGAAAGGACGTAAAGAGAACTCCCGTGCATCGTGTCATTGCAGTGATGAGCAGATGAACGGAAAATGAGGCAAAAACAACAACTAAACTCCTTCCTGTGAATTCTGCAGATAAACGGCACTTTGCCATGACGATTCAGGTCAGCTCTGTTGAAAAGGAGAGACAAAAGCAGAGTTATATAGCATCTTGCAGATGCTTCCTTTAGTGAGCGAGAACCTCATTCCTTAGCTTTTTGGGCTCATCCATGAAATAAAGCAACTACATTGGTACAGGTCGGAAGTGGTTTATTTCTCCTTCATGTGGGTCTGGGTTACAAGGTTTAATGAGAGGTACCATGTACATGATGTATACTGACTGTTCATGGGTGTCGACAGAATTTTTCCCTGGGGAGTTTGCAAAGCACTTTTTTCCGGGGGGGGGAGTAAATCTCGAATGAAGAAAAAAAATTGGTGATGCTCATCCCCTTTCATCAAGTTTTTTTCATTGCTTTCTTTTTTTTCTCTCCCTTTTTTCAGTGGGCGTCCCAACCCCTCAGGCCTGACACATGAAGAGTTCATTAATGGCTTTGGGACCAACACAGGGCAATGCGCTCGGACAGTATTATGGGGAGAGATCTTTTCTTGGTAAAAGGAGCTGAGACAAAATAAGTACAGGAGGTTCAAGGCGGGGAAATGTAGAACTACTTTATGCGACGAAACTGTAAATTTATAAGCAAAAGCAAGATAGCGTCGTGAAGTACGTCATAATCTAGTGGTAATGTCGTCGTCGTTGTCGTCGTCGTCGTTGAGAAATGGAATGACATGTTTCCGGCCGGAAGTAAGGTCTCACCATACAAGCGCTACCATGAATTTTGACCAAATGATGCACTAAACAAACTGTGGCAGTTAACTGTTTACTGTTATACGACCGAGACTGCGTTGTTTCCACTGCGAGCCATGTTGCTATGATTCTCAGTTCCGTTGACAGATAAAAACTAGGCCTACACATACAGAGCACCACCTTGTGCAATGATTTTCGGAGCGAGTAAATTTCACTTGCCAACTGTCTGTGCGTGACAGTTGCAAATTGCATAAATTAAAGAATGCGATCTCAGATCGACGGATTATTATACCGTAATTTTAACGGTGTCGTGATAAATTCGTACATTGTCTGGGTAATTTAATATTATTTATAGTAATATGCATTTTATACTGAGCGGAATACAATCAGTGTTCGAAGCAGTCTTTAGTCTAAGACATGGAGAAACGCTCCGTGTGATATCGATCCGCCTGGTGATAGTTTGTGTCTATGAATGTTTTGGCGCCTCGAACCCAGTCCTCGACTACGTGTGCTGCGTGCGCGTTGAACCTTCAGGCATGGTGGGAACCAACATGGCGCGTCAAGATCGCTCCCATGGGAACGAGGTTGCTTCGAACCACGAATTTGTTTCAGCTGCAAAGTGACGAAAAAAGCAGACAGTTTTTGTAGCCCCTCAAATAAGCTAATTATAAATTTCAGGACATTTTCTTACATACACAGCGAATTAAATTTAAAGAGATACTTTCTTCCAGAACGTATACGTGAAGAGAGAAAGAGAGAGAGGGGGAGCTGGAGATAGCATCGCTGGAGAGAAGCATGAGTGAAAGTGATGTTCATTAGCAGTGTCGTCTCCTTCCTTGCGCTTGCCTCAGTCAGATGACGTAGCCTAACTGTTTCCGGTTCTCCGTTTTTATGGGCTACCCTTAACATGTTCCTGGTTATATATTGCTTGTCACAAACATGTTTCTGGTTAGGGATCGCTAAAACATGCCCGTGGAAGGCCTTGGAACCAAGGCCATGTTCCAAGTTCAATGTAGCATGATGGTAGAAATAGTATACTGTAAAGCCTACAGTTGAGTTGTATTTAAAGCGATATTTTGGATAACAAAAGTAACAAAATAATAGCCGAATGTGGAGCAAAATGCTTAACTGGATTCACCAGGCTAAAGCATTGTGTTGTGTTCAGCATCAATGCGTTGCGTAGCTTTGTATTCGGCTCGGTAAAATGGCCGCGAGTGGATTCAGTGATATCTATAAGCTGATTAAGCGTATTGCGAGTCCAGATTTTTTAATATACGTCCGTGACTCACACAGCTAGCTGGCGTACACACTTGTGGATTTGAGTCGTCTTTGAAGTCTCATGATTGTCGTGTGCGTTACAGCTGCATTATCACAGTCTAAAACTGGTCACCGAAGGTAGACCCTCGGTGCTCAAATCAAATTGAAATACTTCGATATTTGGCTCCGTTGCTAGTAGACAGACGTTTTGGTGGCATTGCCTGACAAGATAGCGAGCAAGCAAGTTCAAAGTTAGGAGGGCCTAAAAATGAGGCACACCTGAAACGAAAGCGAGTATTAGAGACACTCGAAATCGTCCGTAAAATTTTAAGAACAGTTATTTTGTGTCTCAGTCAAGGTATTCGTTAATTCACCCCTCCTATCAAAACAGGCATGGCCGACTGACTGGTCATCTTTTAGGCAAAGAAAGGATGACACTATTTTTACATAATTCCATTTCAAGTTTTTTGAATGTCACACGTGGAATGGAATCGTATTGCCGTGAAATTGTTGCATGATGTATAACTGCCATGTACCGGTACATGCATGAAGCTAGGAGCTTGTTCAATGTACATGTTCACTGTACATGAGCATAATACCAGTCATGACGTCGCTTTATTCTAAAAGTATGCACTATGTTAAATTAACTGTAGGCCTACATTCTTCAAAACTAACACAGACAAAACTTGACTTCATAAGCAAAGATATTGTAATCGTGACATTAAATCATGGTGGATTCAAACATCATATGCACATGATAAGAAGCGCTCTAGAAACCGTTTGGCGATCATAGATTTGATCTTTTTGTTTTTGTCATGTTTTGTTCGTTTGTATTTATAATCTTTTATATTTTTTATTTTTTGTTGTGGAGTTTTCCTTATTTTTATTTTTACTAATTACAACTTGATTTTTGTCATTTTTCTATTTTTGCCCCGTTTGCATTGTAACAATTTGCATTGAATTTCAGTTTGTCAAAGTTTATGTTTGCGTCTGATATGAGGCATAACAATTATTATATACTTTCAGTTTTATCTCAGGTTGAATTGTTCATGTACAATTTAACTATAAAAATGCATAACTTTACAGAAATGTTGGAAGCTTACCTTTCACAGATAATACTCCAAATTCACGTATTTTCCAAAACGACATAAGTTTTCACCGTGCACGGGTGAGCGAGTTATTTCGATGTGTGCGCAGTAACTCCCAGGTTATTAATGTGGGTGGTTCACATTTGAAGAGACAGTTAACTAAGTTTCTGCAAACTAGCCGCTCATCAGACTTGCTTGTTGCAAAAATTCCCACTTCCACACAGTCACGTCAATAGCATTTGACAGTTTACGGAAGGATATCAACTTACATGTAGGAATACACGCATAACTCCATTTGGAATTGGAAAGTGCGCACCCCTCCGAAGAGTTGCAAAATAAGTACATGTATAGAGATATTGCCCCCTCTCTCTTGAAACAGCATGACGTCATGTTTATTTTTAGATGCAGCATGCACTCGCCGTTAATTTTAAACTTTAACAAGCATATTTTGTGCAAGAGTTGAAATGAAAATGTAAAACGAAAATAAAATAAACTACTAAGATAAACGTATAGAACTGTTAGAGAATTTTTATGCTTGTAAGGAAATTGGCATAGAGATAAATTTTCACCCGCCAGTAAGTTGTGGCTATTAGGCCTACATCAACAATTTTCGAATTTTGGTATGGAAAATTTCGGAGATTTCCAGAAACGGAAGGAATTCGGGCTATGAAGACATTTCTCGGGCGGAACCAGGATTTTCCCTATAAAGGGGCGTAATCCTAGATTTTCAAAGGGGGGGGGACTAAAGCAATAATGGTAAAATGCCTGTAACGGACCATTTTAGTAATTTTGCCTATTATTTTCTTGTCTGGATACCAGACCCGATGATTCTGACTATCCGACGAATCAAGGCTCCGGTATCACCCATTGTCACGTGACCAGAACTGGAGGATTCCTCCAGTTTTCCGGAAATAGCCAAAATATTCCGAAGTTGTCCCATCTACAGTGGCATGTTCGGATGGCACCGTTGATGTTCGGTTATTCCCGGTAGGGTAGGTGGGCTTGTTGAACGTAAACCGTCAATGAACCGTGAACCGTCAATCATGCATTGCCATATAACAACAACGTTACAAACAACTTATTTGATGGGTGTGTGCGTGGAAGGAATGTTGCTGTGCAAGAAATGATCAACTAAAAGAATTTTAAAATGCTTATGTATGATTTTGAATTTTCTGATTTTTTTTTTCAGGTGCGCCTCATTACTATAGGGAACACTCGGCTGAATTGGAACCCACCACGTAAAGGGTCATCCATTTTTGTCACCATTTTCACGAGAGTACAAAGCGCACGCTGAGGGGAGGGGGTGAATTGGTTTCGTACGCTTTAGAAACATGTAAAAAATGACGATTATCACAGACCGACCAACTGCTAACCCCCCCCCCAGCTATTGCGTGTGTGCAGAGAGTGCGCAGGACTCTCATGCATCATTCATACAAGCTCGGGCAATGGCTATTTCTTAACCAATCGACGATTTTGCCTGGTGTCATATAAAAAAGTACATACACAAGTACCAGGCAAATTTCACTAACGTTGAAGTCACAGCCACATGTGAGACAGTCTTCGAGCACCGCCCCCCCAAAAGTTCCGTTACGCCATGCTTGCTATGAGGTTTGGTACCCAGACACAGCCGTCTTTTACGGTGTCCGTGCTAAATCCACAGCGTGCATTGTACGTAAACGATTTTTATTATATTTTATTTACTGTACGTAAACGATGCAAAAAACTCATTGTAACAGTATACTTTTTACCACTTTTCATAAGCTTTCGTGAAGAGGAGAACAAATCAAATCAAAGGTACATTTTCCGACTGCTATTGTTGGACACAAACAATGGACACTTTTATTTTAAGAAAAAGTACCTGTCCATCGGGCAATTTGTCTTGAATTATTACTTTCCCGAACTGAAAGAGGAATTAAATTTGTCCCGGGCAACCTGAAAACCGTGAGTGTAGAGGCCTGTCAGGGGCAATGGTTTTCCTCCTGTCATTATTCTCTGGTCGTCTACTGCACTTTAACAGCCGTACATTGTGAATAAGAATGGGTCCTTAGGCACCAAAGAGAAATCGTCTTTTTGTGTGTGTGTTCATTCATTTTGTACTCTTTCGGGGGGTGGGGCGCCAGGAAAAAGAGCAGGCCTACGCTTTGTACGCTTGTAAAAATGATGACAAAAATGGATGACCCCGGTGGGAATGAAATCGAAAACATCCGGGCTTTCAATTTGTGTCCTCTGACCCTTGCGTCATATCTATTTATATCCGTGTGCAATACCTGACCTAAGATTCTTTATCAAGGGTCGTCAGGGCCTAGGGGTGCAGTGTCCC
>NW_019091362.1:9088897-9099081 GCF_001949145.1 Acanthaster planci
GGGGCTCCAAACTTGGTTGATTTTACACTATGTTCAATGGAGCTTGAATTGGTTCAGTGCACCCATGTATGCACGAAGCCTCGTACTGTGGGCGAAGTACCAAATGGGTGGATTGGCAATTGGGCGAACGGATTAACGACAAGAACGAAGTAACCGATATCGGATCGGCGACCAGGTAGTGGTCCCGTCTTCCAGTTTGCTTCCACAAATTGCCGAAAGAGGCCTATCTATGATTTAAAGCGCAATATTCACTTCTACAGAGTTATGTACGGCTTGTCAAAACTACGGGTAACGTTTGGACAGTTCAGAGGTGCTCTGCGTGCGACACCAAAAAGGCAGTAAGTAGTATAGTAGCCTACGTTTGTAGCGCAAAACACTGGTTCCAGATTCCGGACACTTGACAATGATACATGTATGTCGGGGTACGGGTGCATGTAAATACATACATGTACAGTACATGTATGATGTAGGCCTAGTTCAAGTTACATGTAGTTCAGTGTGGCCGGTCCTGTACAATTGTATGAAATCTCCACCTTTTACTTCCACTTTAGAGCAATCTTCAACTCCCACAAATTAGAGAGAATTTGCTGATGGCAGACATGGTAGAATAAACCTTTTCAACGTTTGCAATGCATTATGGGTGTAGATGACAAATGCATTTTATGCACAGCCCTATGGGGGAAGTGAACCAGTCAAAAACAAGTTACAGTTTTCTACTAAATTTTTCTATGTATCTGCTCATCAACTCACAGATACATGCATATTATCAGATTATACAAGAATTTGAAACATTTTCAAATACGTTTTCAAATATTTGTAAGAACAAATCACCCTTAGGGGCCTAATTGCCTTTTTTAAGGGCACCAGTCACTCTACAGACTGAAAATGAACGTGACTGGTCAAAGCGGGATGAATGAGCTGCAAGTCATAATTTTGATTAGACAACATAGTACTAGAACATTAATATTAACGAATTAGTCAAAGCACGGTCCTTGACAAAAGGTGGTGTTGTTGGAAGGAATTCTCTGAATTTTCCTTCTCTGCTAAGCTTTAACCCTAACCCCCAAGGGTTGCTGGCCCTATCCTTCCCCATTCACACAAAGTTAAACACCCATATAGCACTTTGCGCACAGAGGCTGTTGGACTTGGTTTTTCTGAGGTATGCCAAACCCAATGCAAAAGCCAGCTGTTATGGGCCTACCAGACCTATCCCCACAAAATTAAACATTTTACTACTGTTTAATTCTGTGTGGTTGGGGAAGGTTAGGGTTAAACTTCAAAGTTTGTGAATATCTTCGTCCCAAATCAATAATGCAACACTGTGTCAGAAGAGGATGGCTTGAATTGGAGCATGAAATAAAATGGAAACAGATTAACGTTTGGCAGGTACACTTCTCCCACAGGGTTGTGCATAAAATGCGTTGCATGCATGTCATCCAAACCCACAATGCATTGCGAACGTCGAAAAGGTTGATTAGGCCAGGCATGCCCCAGGAAATGCCTACAACATAAACCCAGTGCTTAACGCCATGCATCCTGCACATGAAAGTCTCCCACCAACTCTGCACAGCTGCATGCAGTCAGCTAGCCACACTGGGCCCAGCCCGAAACCCTAGGCAGAAGGAATGTTGCATCACGACTCCTGTTCAGCAGTTGTTTACAAAATCTATGGGGGAGTCAAGAAAAAGTTACAGGCCTCAGTAGACCAATTTTTAAACAAAATCGGACATTTTCGCCAGTCCCAGATTCATGTCTTGTCGGCATTTCATCAGTGACTGTCCTTTTATAGTGAGATGATATAATGATGAAAACGGGAAGGCTGGACTAGGATGCAACATGTGTTTTCATTTATGCTCGGACACAAAACATGAAATTTCATTCCGCTGGCCTTAAGTACCGGCAATTGGCACAAAGATGGAGCAACTGTGCAGATCTACTGATGGCGCCCAACACATACATGTACACCAGTCATGGAAGTCCTTGTGCTAGTTCCAACCTGAAACCTACATGTATGATCGTCCAACACTCCATGTCCTTTGCAACGTGTTACATGTTACATGTAAGCTGTGAGAGTTTTTTGTAAAGGATATTGTCTTCAACTAATCACAAAGTACTTACAGATGCTGTTTTTCTCTCTCAGCGCAGTTTTCTAGTTTAAAAAAGTAGTAGGGCCTAAATGGGCATACTGACCATATAGAGCACTGACGGACCATTCAATTATTTTCAATTCTCTGCTGAACCACAGTGGGAGTATTGTGTACCGAGGTGCCACACAGCCCAGTAGGAAGCAATACTGGAAAGGAGAGATTTTAGCTGGAGCCATGTGGTTCTGGATTCTGTGGAGGTTTTACCACGAACCTGAAGATGTTCTTGTAAGTGTCAGGAGTATGTGAGAATTCATCTTTGCCTGGCCTTAACTTTTAAGTCATTAATAATTTATCAAATAAATGTTTAAAGTGTGTTTCTGCAAATTGTGTCTCTCTTACATGAGCAGATATTTAAGACCAGTGTACCTGTCATGGAGCAGTTAATGGGAAAACCAGTATTACTCAGTGAATTCACCAGCTGAGATCCAGTCAGCCTTAAGCAATACGCACCACAACACTCTCTGATAACAAATGTAAATCGGTACTATTTTATGAAAAAAATAAAAACAGTGCACAGAGGTTTTATGGTTTTATTTGAAAATGTGAATTTTATTGGTAAAAGACAGAAGAAACGTCAATGTACTTAGAACTGTGTTGTTCTTACAAACGAAGCATGTGAATATATCCTTTTTTTTTTATTTTGCCAGAAGTACAAAAATGTTATCTCTTACACAATCAGGCTTATCTTTGGCACAACCAATTTTTATGATCTGAAAATTTATAGTGAAGCCAAAAGATGACTATTAAAAAGCAAAACCTGTATCAGTTTTTTTGGGTTAAAAAAATCAATTTGAACATTTTGGGACATCTTGTAATGTACACGTATTACGCAAATGTTTGATGTCCTAGTTTTGTACATTTCACAAGCTCTTTGAAATTGTCTGGGGTAGGTTACTTTGAAGTTCCTCCACCATTAACCCACTTCATGCTGTATGCCCCAAATTTCAAGATTGTACACCTTGAAATGTACAATCTTGGAAACATACTTGCTATGAAGAGGGCATGGCAACATAGTCATATAATGTGCAAGGGACTGATTTCAGGGAACTGGTGTATGATACAATTACAAATATTGAGCATTTCAGAACTACGGGACTTTCAGTGTGCTGTTACACATTTCCTGTTTTATTAAAACTATTCTCTTACAGGGTCACAACCCCTGGCCTGATGCCTCTAAGTGGACAGATGAGGAGCTAGGCATACCCCCTGATGATGAAGATTAACACAGGTTAACAAGTCGGTTACAGGTGACTGAAAGATTGACTTAAAATTAGGTCCAAATTGACCAAAAAAGCGTGTTCGTGTATTCTTATTCAGAAGTTTCTGCAGATGGGTAATACGGCAGTAGGTCATAATGTTCATTGTCTTCATGTTCTTTAAAACAAATGCAGTTGGGCACATATGTGTTTTGACAGTGTGGAGTATTTTTAGACACAATACCCTCCATTCCAATAATTTTCTCGATTTTATTTTGCTCACAGATTGGAGCCTAGCCCCTCATGTTTGCAAGCTCACCCAGCACGTCAAGTCCTGACCTAGAATTTGTCATGGAATTGATTGGGAATGGAAATGACTTTGTCATGGAATTGATTGGGAATGGAAAGGACCTCGTAATGGAATTGATCTGGAAGTTATAGATGTTGAGATCCATAAAATACGCAGCATCCTGCAGTTGCCACTGGTTGTCTACAAATGTTAAACCCTAACACTCCTCAGTCCTCCAACAGGTGAAGGATTTAGGAGGGTTAGGGTTAACCTCAGAATTCCTGAACCACCACATTGAGGCAAAACTCGAGCACAGACTGGCTGTAAATCCCCCAAGGAAACAAGCTATCCGCTCTGAGCAGAATAAAAGAGGGCATGCTTTTTTCGATACCGCATAGACGCGCCATGAGGCTTACAAGGCACATGTGCATTTGACGCGGAGCACACTGAGTATGCATAACTAATTTATTCTGGCATGTATGATCTTTGCGTACATGCAGAACGCGTGCAAGAACCCGCTTGTAACGAGCTGTCTTTCTTTTGCCGATTGGGGGTGCACTTCAGCTTGGGGTGAATTGCAATGGTCTCTTGGTGTTGTTTAGAAGTATGAAATAATGATTTCAGTTTCTGATAGGACTACAGACTTCATAGTGATTCTCAAAGTTTGCAAACATCCATGAATCAAAATAACTGGAAAAGCTTTCTGAATGGTTAAATGGCTCTGATGTTGTTTCCCAATCTCATGTAAATTCTTTGGCAAGGTTATGTGATGTTTGTTGATGGGAAGTAGATGTAGTTACAGGAAAGCATGCTGTGAGCATATTCTGTACATAGATTTTATTGAATTAAAAGGGGTTTCAGAATGAAGACATTGGAATTCCTTGAGTTTATTTCTCATTGGTTGGCGCATACATTGCCATGTAGGTATGGTACATGCAAAAGGATTTACTAACATTCTTTAACCTGTAGTCCGCATGATTTTTTTGGGTGAAGTTTCCTCTGTCCTCCAAAGTCACCTATTTGCAGGAATACCCCACGGCAAACTCTTTAAACGGTTATAATGGAAGGGCTGTACCCATCTTTCGTCTTTGGAAATCCCACAAATCCCAAAGAATTTTGAAAATCTTGGTAAAAATAAAACTGCAGCATTTGTCTGAGGATTTTATCAGTTTATCCTCTTAAATTAACCTTTCCAGATAAATGTAAATACACATATAAATATGTTCACTGTGAAAGGTATGGTCCTTAGTTGAGACCTGAAGGTTTAAGATTTTAACAAATGCTACTGTCATCAATCCTGGAAAAGTTAATGCAGCACTGACAGGCTGTTCTCTTGCTAAACATGTAAGTTTTTCCCGCTATGGAACCGTTCTGAGGACTAACAGTTTTAACCACTGCCTGCCAGGTGGAATTTGCATATGGGGGATAAGTTCCTGGGCGATTTTCAAGATTTTCCTTATTCAAAATTCTTCATAACTTCATTTACTGGATGTTTACACCTACACAAATGATTGTTCCCAAGGTACCTGGTACCGGGAACCCCAGAGGCAAGTGGTTAACAAATAGAACTGTCAATGATCACCTGTGGATATGTAACACCCGACTCTTTGAATAAATCAACAGATATGCATGTAATCCTCTTCACAAAGACCGCGTGGTGCCATGAATTATACCCCTTCATATTGTGATAGCGATTTTAATGTACCTAGCCTGTACGGCTATTAGATAATGCCAACGATATTAATGCACAGAGCAGTCAAACTATTCTTGCTTTTGATGTAAAATTGTGTCCCTAATTTTACCCTTAAATGTATAAAGCACTGAAGTGAATATGTTACACAAACGATTATGTGTATGTGTTACAGTGCAAGAACCAAGTTATGCATGTACATGTATATGTAATCCATGCGTTTGCGCTATACATGTACTTCTACTTCCTCGTTCAAACTGACATCACACTTTAGAGGTATACATGTACTTTTGACAACTTTACAAGGAGTTCCTTTGTACAGAGAAAACCATTAACCCTAACAGTCCTCAATCCTTCACCTGTTGGAGGACTGTTACGGTTAAGGGAGAGCTTTTTTACATAAGCAATTTCCAAAACTTCTTTTGCACGATCTTTGACTCTATAAACACACAAATCAGAGCAAACATGTTGGCATGAATGGAGCACTGGGCACTGCTTTCATAGTAACTCCAAGCCATCAGGTCCAAGTAGTCTTCTGCAGTCGACTAAACACCTATGTGTGTTACGCGTAATTACACTATTCTTCAACATGATCGTTGACTGTTCCTGCCCTTTCTTCATCGTCGCACTGGTCGTTGGCCTCCATATCACTCGTCAGCTCTCGCCTTATCTGCATCGACACTGAACTTGTTGCCAGGGATGATGAAGTGGTTGCATAGAGGGAACTTGCCATTTGCAGGGCTGAGTCAGTTTCCGCTGTTTGTGGTACAGATGATGATGTCTGTGGGGCTGCTGTTGCTGACAGTGACTGCCCAATCCTTCCTGGCAACATCCCAACTGGGTCTGATGTGCTTGGCTCCACTGCCCTGGGGGTATTGTCGAGAGCACTTATCCCAGCAGATGTGGGCCAGCTGGCATTCTGGAGGCTACCGCCCTCCATCAGCTCTGAGAAGGAGGTAGAAGGACTCCCCCTGGCATCTCCGCAGTCTTCAAGAATATTTGATTCAAGGGTATGACTGGAGTTGAAGAGGGAGGTTTCCAGGCTGTTACCAGGCTGGGGATTTGAGTCATTGCTGGTCCCCCTTTGAAATCTTTGGTCTGTTGGGTTCGTTTCTCCACTGGGTGCTGGTGTTCCGACGATGTTGAAATTGAAGATGCCACGCTTTCTGCCCCTCGTCTGTTGGCCACTGCCGGAGAGCCCACGTTTATCTGGAGAATTGTCCTCTTCGGGGGAGTATCTCTTGGGTTTTTTCCTCAGTCGGACAGGTCTCCCGTCATGGCGGGTGCCATCACTCACAGAACAACCCCTCAAACTGGCAGCTCTCCTCGACTTGTTCCGTCTATGATCATATTTCTGCTGTTCAGGCAACTGATCTAACTCAGCAGAGGACACTCCAGCCTCAATATTTGACAAGCTCAAGACACCACCACCGTCAAAATAATCCAAACTAGGCCCATCACCAAAAGCCCCCCTCTGCATCCTGACACTTTCCCCAGGTAAGCCCCTTGTGCCATCTTGGGGCAGTTCCTCTCGGTCAGCTCTCCCTGGATGACCCTCTCTTGGGCCCATCAGGGCATGCTCCGTGTTCCTCCCCTTGTAGGGCCGGGTATCGGTGCTGCTGGTGACAGTGCAGGTCTCCACTGGGTCTGGCGTTGATTCCTCTGAGGTGTGCCTCGGATGCCTTGCAGGTCGCCCTCTCCGCCTTCTGGCTTTCTTCTCCCCGTCTTTACCCTCTTCTCGCCTCTCGTCTCTCTTCTTACCTCGCTCCTCCGGCAGTCCCCTGCACTTCTGGTGGTGCCGCTTGGCATGGT
The DNA here is from genome assembly GCF_001949145.1 of Acanthaster planci. Next base: position 9,096,032 of record NW_019091362.1, read on the forward strand.
AGCGGGTGTAGAAAGCCTTGCTGCAGGACGCACACTTAAAGTTGCGTTGTGAGGAGTGGGTCTTGATGTGCTTCTGAAGAATCCGGTAGGTCTTGAACTTGCGATCGCATTTCTCACACCGCAACTGCATGTGTGGTACAGAGGGGGAAAAACAAAGCAAAATAAATGTATATAAATGACGTATGTCTGAGTAGTTCAGCTGCGGAGGTCCTTGGTCAGTGAACAATATCACCAAAAAAAAGGGCCACAAAAGAATCTAGGATATGTTTCAGAACTGCCGAGTTCCATTCCAGAAGTCAGTCTCCATACTTCACAATACCTTACAGCCGATTCATGCTTCAGGTGAATGCGATGTCATCATACATCTAAGCAAAATAAGCACAAAAAGTGCAAACTTCCGTTGTTAGGTATGGTGATCACACGGTGCTGGCCCAATCACAGAAAGGTAGGTCAGTGGCAGTGTTGGAGTCGAGACCATCACAAGACCAGACACAAGACTATGCACAAGACCAGACACAAGACTAGACACAAGACCTGTCACAAGCAACAGTGTGAACAATGACAAAGGAATGCTTTTGTTGCAGTTCATTTAAATAGCTTGTGGCTTGAATTCATACTAGAGGTCTTGTGTTGGTCTTGTGTGGTCTTGTGAAGGTCTTAAGTGGTCTCGACTACAACACTGGTCAGTGGCCAAGTCAAAGCTCAATCACTTGAACTCTGTAGCGATGTCATCAGGGTCCTTTGGTGACTGGTCACTTGTGCTTCAGCAACAACTATAAAATGTGTGCGGGACGGCTGCACGTCAAGTTTTCAGTTATGTGACTGACTCTAAACTGGCCGTACCTCTTTGCCGGTGTCATGGGAGTGCCTGTGCTGGGTGAGCGTCGAGTGGGTGGAAAACGTCAGCTCACAGTAGGGGCATTTCAAGCGTTTCTCTCCAGTGTGGGTTGTCATGTGGGAGATTAGATGGATCTTCTGGCGGAAGGCCTTCTGACAAATGTCACAAATGAACCTCTTCTCTTCTGCAGTCAGAAAGAAAACAAAAATTCATTTGTCTTCAACAATCTTTAACCCTAACCCTCCTCAATCCTTCACCCGTTGGAGGACTTAGAAGTGTTAGGGTTAATGTATTCTCTTCCCCTGTATTTTGAATGGTCTATACAAATTTTACACAACTTTTTACTGACTGTAATTGAGAGATAAGACACCAGCCACCATGATGTTTAGGGCCTGCTGCCCAGGCAAGGCAAGGCATCTTGCACAAACGGTAGTACACCTCTACAATGGTTTGAAAACAGGTAGGTTTGTTATCTTTTTTTTCAGAAATGATTCTCATCCCAATGTACCATGCAAAAAGGTTGTTACAATTGTGCTTAGAAAAAATTCTGAGGAAAGGGTGGAGGGGGGTACAGATTATTTTACCAAAGTACAGGAAAGATTTTTAAGTGTTGACCTTAATTGTACGTGGGTGGTTCTGTACCCTCACAGCTATCCCACGACTCCCTCTCCGCTGCCCATGCCCTGTCCCAATCGACTGCACATTTAAGGTTCTTTAAGTTCTCTCCCCAAAATTGGCTTCACTTTTTATATACAGGGCTAGCTACCTCGGGCCAATGGAATGGCACATCCACTAAAAAAAGGCCGGAATTCCTCCTGGAATTTGGCTAAAATTACCTATGACTACCAAAACTGACAGTTGATCATGATTTCCGATGCTTGGGAAATACTTGATGTTAAACAGATCCAAAAAGGAGGTGTTGGCTAGTGTGGTTAGTTTGTGTGCTGATAATTTGAAGGTGTGTACTATGTGACTCACCGGTATGGATCCGGGAGTGGATGCGCAGGTTACTGGGGTCAGAGAACTGCTTGCCACAGTGGCTGCACTTGTAGGGCTTGAGACCCATGTGGGTCAGCATGTGCAGCTGCAGCTTAGTGCTGGAGACGAAGGCCCGCGGGCAGAGAGAGCACTTGTAGCGCCGGGAGGCCATGTCTGGGTGCTTGAAGCCAAGGTGCTGTGACAGCTGTCGGCGCTGCAGGAACTGCATAGGGCACTGGGTGCAGTGGAAGGAAGAGCCTGGCTTGTCAGGAACCCCTGGGATCATTCAAACACACACAAAAAATGGGTCAACGCACACAACTCATGCACATTTTTCCCTTTACATCTGCTCCATATACAGACAAGACTTCCCTCTGGTAGGAGCTCACCGAGTGTACCCTAAGGCTCATGCACGTTTGGTGCAGGTGGCACTGAGCATGTGAAATCATTTTCTGTTGCAATGAGTGGGTTTTTGCCAGCGGAACGCTTTTCAAAGTGGGGAAGCCAGTTGTTGACCATCAGGTATCAGCCATTAAGAGGCCGATCCATTAAGCCCCATCCCATTATAAGCCCTGCAAAAAGTGGGGGGGGGGGCATGCCCCTCCAGTCGAAAAAGTGAGGTCCTGGCCTCCCTGTTGTGGAGGGGAGAGGCTTTTGCACATGCATCATATCTGTCTTGAGCAGATGTACCCCCTCATTGGTTGAAAAAGAGCCATGTTGGTCAGGAGTGTTAATTTTTGTTAGTAGCGACGCGAACACAACGTACACATTTCACAGTCGAAGTGCAGTTCCTATCAAACGAGCCTCCATAGCTAGGAAAGGTGTGCCCTCTCTTGGTCTTGCTTGGGGTTTATATCTAATTAGAACAGTCCCAACCTACTTTTCTCTCTTCTTTGCTGACGAGGGGGTGCAGATTCCACTGAAGTGTATACTCACCGAACCAACGGGCATAGTCTTGGCTGTACCACGCCCTCAACTCTTCCCCCATTGTGATTTGTTTGTTGGTGGTGAAGTAAATGTTTCCTCCACTCTGGTGGACCACAACGTTCTGTTCTTGTGTTCGGCTGGCGAGCCTGACATATCTCATCCAGTTGGACTGGTTCTCATCAGAAACATCTATAAAATGGCTAACAATGCCATTGCGGAAGATCTAATGCAAAACAGACAGTACCTTCAAGCAATGACATTTTGTATGATGTAGGTATCAAACAATGTCATTTTGTATGATTTAGGC